>OW679195.1:15558976-15732527 GCA_940337035.1 Agriotes lineatus | reverse complement strand
GAAACTCTGCAACTCGCGGAAATGCAGTCCGTCGTCCGTCCAGGATCAAGAGTGTTGGCTTATGTACGGCAAAGGAAATTTACCTCCAACCATCAGAGGAGACGAGCACCGGCATATTTGCGTGCGGCGGATTTCAAGTAATACGTGGAAAGAATTTGGGTTTGTAGAGCAGCAGTCCGTGGAAAACGGGCATAATATAACAATTAATTAACACTAAAACCAAAACACGGCTAGATAACGGCCTATAGAAAACATGCAAAAACATGAACTTGAACTCGAAGGGCGTAGACAAAGTTTCCATTGCTTTTTGAAGAAAGCTAAATTGCCTCCACCTGGATGTTCATAGAATCAACATCGGCTTTAGGACCTATAAGGATACCGACCGAACCTAATACACACCTCGTGCCTTCGAGAGGCCAGGCGAACTCAGCGCTCGCTGCACTTATCACCTGGGATGCAAACAATCGAATTCCTCCAAAATGCATCGAGCTGTGGCTATCCGAAAAAGGTAGCAGGATTATCTATGCATTACAATGATAAATTAAACTTCTAACGCCGAAAAGAAAAAGGGCCGTTACAATGCGTGTGAAGTGAATAATATTTATTCGATCTCTCTTTAGAATGTACAGTTCTTGGATACTTACTTTATTTGTAATTTCACTGTGCCATGGTTGAAGAAGTAGTTTATGAACTTCAGTACCTGTTTGTTTCGCCTTAAAGAAATAGAGACTCAGTATAAAAACGTGACTAAAGACAAATTAAATTACCTGTTTTGAAGCAAAGTGGCACGATATTGTTACATGAAGCACTTCGCTGACCTTCAGAACTGACCACATAATCCAGCATATAGCGGAAAATGGTTTTATATTAAACTAAAAGTTGAATTTTGGTAGTATAATGTAATGAAGAAATTCATATACCAAAGAAGGGTTAAATTAGTAATGTATTCCAGTTAAAAAGAGCACATAAAATTCAATGTTTTGATAAATGCAGACCCACTGACCTGACAAGTTATAAGACAAGAAAGAAAGTATAGTAAATGTAAATATGTAACTTTAGATTTTAGAAATATATTTACTTTTTTTGTCAAAACCTGAAAAACTTGTTGCTGCAGTTTTATAATGGACAATTTCTTAAAACTGGTTATACAGAAGTTTGATAACTTCTTAGTTTTAAGACTAATTAAAACCTAAATGTACTTATATTAATTTGTTACTCACCATCCAATAACTGTAAAAAAGTGAAAAAAGTAAAATGCCATATTGGAACATTAAGTTCACAATTATTGGCATTGTGTAGTTTTGGTTAACTATTTCCGACATGTCACAGAGGTCATCATACATTTTCATTAATATTTCAATCTTTTTCAATACAGTAAGTTTGTTTCCAAAACCCTCTAAAATAGAAAAATTGCAGACGTATCAGGCACAATACAATAAAATATATAAACCAGAAAAATAGAGTGCATGATTAAATGTTGCAGAAATTAATGGAAGGGAAACCAAGCATTGATTGATGTTAGGTACAGTAAGAACATATTTTTTAATTCGTCCACAACAGCAAATCTAAATTGTACGCAATATTTAGTACTCTTTAAATTTTGCGTATGATACGATAATACGAATAGGTATGACGACAGACATATCTTATATTGCTCTTATCATGTAATGTGTATAATGAAAATACGAATACTATCCCTCCAAGAAGAAAGGCTTTATTTTCTTCACAATTTTTGCAACGAAAATACTATCCTAAACGACTATTGGCTAAATAAGCTCTTAACAACATCTAGTAGCTATAACAGCGTATACGACGAAAGCGTTGATAATACAACGGAAAGAAGAGTACAGAACCACCATCAATATTCGTCGAAGGAGCTAAATTTGTCTAACCCCTAAATATGTGCAGCAAAAAATTACACAATAAACAACGATCGGGTGAAAATTCAAAATGAAGACCCGGATGGAACGAATTCCAAGTGGAATTCATTCAACAACAGACTTGTATCCGGCAAAGAGGCATAAAAAATTGCTGCTTATATTCAATGTTGAAACACTAAGTGCCAAGTTCCATAACAAAGACATCTATATGTTACAACTTTACTGAACTTAAGTGGAATCTCTGTACACCAAGTGTGAATTGTCACAGTGCATCAAGTGCCAACAATTTGGGCATGCCAAGCAATACTGTCACCATAGCTCATGAGGTGTTAAATTTGCTGGAGATTATGCTACTGATCAATGTCTTCACAAAGAACGAAAAGAAGATGTTAAGTGTATTAACTGCAACGAAAACCACTTTGTCAATTAAAGGCGCTGTAACTCAACAAACAGCTCAAAGAAAATGTGAAAGGGAGAAGCAGATAAATATTCAACCTACCAAGTTTAAGAATGCCCCTATAAAAATTATGTTCGGTTTGCCCTAATAGCTTGAAATAATGCCCAAGCAATAATCTTCAATAAACCTATGCACTCACTACGCAACAGCAGCCACAAAATAACCTAGCACAACTGATGTGGACGGGATGCTTTGCCGACAAGATGCCGCAAGCCAGTGAAGCGCACGACTTTCAGAGCGGGGTCAACTCCTTCGAGCAACGTGGAGAAGCCTACCTCAGGTGTAAAGTAGCGGATTTGCGTACCTACACGCAATTATTAAAACTTGGTGGTATTTATCTTTTGGAAGGTGCAAAAATAGCGGACTGCACCATATTGCCTCATAAACTCGTGAGGCGATCTAGAGTCGCACCTAAGCTAGTGTGTAAATGTGTGACGTCAAGCGGCGAGCGCTGAGCGTATCACATTACAATGGAAGATGCGGCGAAATATTTCGCGAAGCTGGATTTATATGCATCAAATATTTGCCTATGAAAGACAGTTATTTAAATGTAATTGGTAAATGCGGGTAGCAACAAGCTATTGCGCGTTATTGGTTCATTGGTATTTTAAACCGGTATGTTTAGAAATGTCCATTTCTTCTAAGGATTGTTCTTAATTTTTTATTGTTGTATGTGTGCATTTAAAAGGTCAATACAGGCATGTTTATTTGCGTGAGAAAATGGTTTCTTTTGTGCATATTGCTTCAGTTAATTTTTTAAATACGTAGCCAGTAAGGGATAATCTTTTTTTTTAGTACTAAGGCGTACGATACTACTCATTTCAATTTAACATTACAACGAAGGGGCTATGAAAAGCCTCATTTCAAATATTGTCATTTTTAAACCCTTTCCAGTAGAAATCTTCCCCGAATAAAAGTAACTCACTCAACAAGTTATTGCTCCTTACCAAATGACCCTCCCTCTTTCAAAAGTGCAGAAACAGGTCAGTTATTGCTGCTAATCTTAACCCAAAGAAAAGTCCTGGTCACCGACCAATTGCAACCAGAAGAGTTGAAGATGATCACCATCATATATAATGCCACTTCTGCCTTCCTTCACAATGGAAGGTGACCCAAATAATTCTTATTCACAAACTTGGGATTAATCCAACTGTCCGATCAGCATATTTCTCATTCTGTTCAAAGTTTTCGAGAAACTCTTGTTGGCCAAAATTAATCCAAATTTTAGCTATCGAACAGGTGGATAGAATATTTAAAAATGCCTACAGAACAAACGTTGCCTCGATGTACCTAAAAGAACACCTTCAAAAGTTAGAGAGATGAAAGAAAATGTGGAGAATTAAGGCGAATAGTGCAAAGTCCACCGACATCACGTTTGTCATTAAAACATGCCTTGAAGTTTTGTTAAATAATAGTCTCCTACTACAAACATAGGTACTTCCATATAGTATAGCCGCTGAGATATATTTAAAAAGTTTGTTTATCAGGGTCAAATGAGTCCGGTAAATGAAACAGTACACTACTGAATCCAGTAAAGGGCTGCTATAACAACTTACCGGACTCATTACTGAAATGTTCTATTTACTGGACTGAAACGGCAACCAGATTATTCTTTGGCTACCACGCTGATACCTTTGGTAGTCGTTAACCTCTAACAAGGGAACTCTTCCTCTATTTCGACGGGCAACGTTAGCCACCCACCCGGTTTCGAACAAAGAGGGCTTCCAGAACCACAACTTCGTGGAACTAGGAGACTACCAGCCTAACATAAGAGGAAGAAAAATATTATCCTTGATTATTGTTTGCTTTTTATCTAAAAATAAAAAATATAAGAGTTAAAACGTTGTATATTATAAATCTCGTAAATAATTCTTCATAGAGCTCGTTTCGAAATACTGAACAATGAATACGTACTGTAAACATTCATTTACCCGAGTTGTAAAGTAAATAACTACATCGTACCAGATATCCGACGATTTCGACTAAGGACAGTTCACAAGGGAGACGGGAACTAATTATTGCGAAGTCTAGATGGAGGAAATCGGTTTTAAATCGAGTCGCAGATTTATTACTACCGATAAGGCAATGTGGCATTTTAGATTTAAAAGTGCCAAGGGATGGACATTTGAAATTCCTATGCACGCTGTTATGTCACTATATTAACTATTTTTTATAATACTTCCCGCGACATCCAATGGAAGCTAGGGCGTCGCTTGCTCGAAATGGAAAGCTGAATTTTCTTCTAAGGTTGCCAAATTGATTGTTTTGATTGCTATAAAAGCTACGCAACCCCAGTGTTATGTAACAAGGAACTGCACGGTTATATATAGTCGAGACAAAGAGGGCGGGACGGTACGCTAGGGGGTAGCTAATTAAATACAAGGTGTGATTTGCCTAAAGCTCTACAAGTTCTTAACTTAATCAGCATTAACTCCGTCAGAACTAAAGAAAGGGGCAGAAAAACGCCACGTTACTTGTTAGGAATAATGTGACAACCTTGTCCTTCGACAACGGGTACCTACCGTTGTTGATTCTCAATGCGTCTACTATCAGCCCCTGTTACGGCAAATGCTACCAAATAAGTACATAGAAAAGCAGAGGGTAACTTTACAAGTTATCTATTGAATGAAGCACAAACCAAGTGACCTTTATACGGAAGGGGCCATAATTATATATAACAGCAATAAGATAACATGAACAACAAAATAGAATGCTTGAGTAAGAAAGAGATGACCATACGATAAAATTATTTTAGCAGGCATGTTTAGTTGACTTATGTCAGAATTAAAATAAGCGTCATGCCTTCTCGAATATTTACTACTATGTTTATCTCTTTCTTACTCAAGCAATACGTGTTATTTTCTTGTTCATGTTATCTCATTGCTGTTATATACAGTGCTTTTGTAAAGTAGTGGATAAATTCGTTAAAAATTCAAGGAATATTTTTTGGAAAAACGCTCAGACCCGTCGATTCTTATTTGCATTTGAGCATTTTTTGAAATGAAATGCATACATACAGGGTGTTCCGCGTATGAGGTATGGCGTTATCCATGTTGTTTTTAAATGACAACCCCCTTTTTTTATTACGAAATTTGAGAGAACGCATCTTTTTAATTACGTTAAGCTGATTTTTAAATATAGATCAGATGATCAAAAATTAAGAAAAAAAATTAAAATTGCAAAATACTAAATTTAGTTGCAATAGTCATTTCAAAAACAACTAAATTAAATGTACAAATTGTGCACCGTTGTCTGCGTAACAGTAACTAAGACGACCGATATGTTTCTTATTGATTGCTGTCATTGATAAAAGCGTAAAATCATACTTCTTAAAATCAAATTTAGTATTTTATAAACTTAATTTTTTTTCTTAATTTTTGGTAATGTGACCTATACACAAAAATTACCTTAGCGTAATAAAAAAGATGCATTCTTTCAGATTTCCTAATACAAAAAGGGGTTGCCATTAAAAAAAACATTGATAACGCCATACCTCATACGAGGGACACCCTGTATGTATGCATTTTATTTCAAAAAATGCCCAAAATAAAAATCGACGGGTCCGAGCGTTTTTTCCAAAAGTTATTTCTTGAATTTTTAACGAATGTATCTGCTACTTTACGAAAGCACTGTATAATTTCGGCCCCATCGGTATATTAAAATTAATAAAATTAGCCCTGAATCCTGGAAGACGTCAGATAAAGAATTATCAGAACGACAGATAAAGCAATGCCTTGAAGAGGCTAACTAATTTTGTAATAAAATCGCGCATCGAGTGCCTATGAAAAGGCTGTATTTTGTTCGAAATGGGTGAAACACTCGTATAGGGATGTACTCTGCGAGACACATAAAATCAGGCAATTACAGATAATTCTATCTGGGATGAATGCAGAATACTTTAGTTTAACCAGAAGAACTGCCCTCAGTGCGTGCGCCGTTGTTCACACATCTCGATGATAGAGGGGGTGAGACTGGCTTTGATAAAGACAGAGTTAGTGCATGGAAGTGGTTGACACCAAGTTGCCTTGAAAAGCGGTCACGGAGAGACAAATAGCTGTTATATCCACAAAGTGTGATTCGAAGCGGAACTTAATACTTGCTACGAGATTCACCCTTCGTTATTCGTAGGGCCGGTTGCAGAAAGCAATGTTAAGGCTCGTGTTAGCTAACATTGCTTCAAAGTGAACAAAATCGCATCAAATTTTGTTTACTAATGTATTAGTTACCATAAGCATTTGAGATTTGATTCGTTTTTGTTCACTTTGACGCGATGTTAGCTAACACCAGACTTAACATTGCTTTCTGCAACCGGCCCGTAATGTATTAGGAGGCCACTACGGTTTATCTGGTATTTTAGCCGCTATTGAAAAATAAATTTACGACAAGTGGGAAAGGGGGGGGGGCTTCCGATTTTTAAGCTACTCGCGTCCACCGCGCCATAACCACACAGAACCTGCCCACTCAAAAGCTTGGGATTCAATCGGATTAATTTTCCACCAGCCACGGATTATTAGTTCTCTTGTGTCCCCATCGGGGCGATGTGCTGACAGCAGCAACTTCGTGCCGATTGAAAGGCGAAATTCGAAAAAGATAAGATGCATTTCCCCTCGCGTAGGATATGATGGCATGGAAGGTCATTCTCCACGAAGATATGTGGACGTTATTCATGGCAGCAGAAGCCACCCACATATTTTCGGGGTGGTCTTCCGATGGCAACTCAGCCGGTTTGACGGCACCGCTAGTTATGATTGCGTCATGACTCGAAATCATTATTGAAACTATATAAGCATGGTTGGCTTAGCCCAAAATGAGCGAGAAATAACTATTTTCCACAGGCGGGGTTAAGAATATAAATTAACCTAACATTCTTAGTAAAGCAAATATGAGAATTGTAATTTCATGCAGTAGTTTAGCTTCGTTCAATTCAAATGCTCAAGCAATATAAGACTATTTTATATTTATCTCATACATGGATATTTCATTAACGTAATATTTTGCTTGTACACATGGAAGTCACTGAAAAAGTAATAACTCTAAAAGTAAATCCTTCCTAATCTGTTTGCTCGGTGCTGAAACCAAAATTAACACTAATGGTTCAATTCGTTTGTTTTAATAACCAATATCAGTTTGAAGTTTTTTTTTGCTAATTGTGGATTTAGTGCAGCAATAAAAAAGTTAATAAGAACATATGACTGGCAGTAGGTGCGCATGGACGAAAAAAAAGCTGAACAACAGTAAAAATACTTACGTTGAAATATGAAAATCTTATCGTTACTACACCTATCATCATTTGCATCAGAGAGGCTGCGTAACTGCTGATTGATCATTTTGAATCGCTGATTAATAAGCAAGACAGTGTAAGAAAACTGATTTTCGAAAACGTTGACAATAACGGCAGGAAATATAAACACTATCCACGTAACTGTGGATAGCTCCTTGAAGTGCTCCTTGTGAATGTTTTCTTGTTGCATGGCAGTTATTACGCAAATCAAGAGTAAGGCAGCAAATTGGGTGGCAAGTTGATAGACGAGCGATTTAAAGTACATCATGTCTTGGCCAAGCTTTTTTAGTTTCTCGTCCATTCTTGCGAATTTTATCAAGGTGTCCTTAATGGACTCGATTTTGCAGAAGCCGCAGATGTAAATCACGTAAACGTAAACGATGCCCCCGGCAAACACAAAAGCTATTCCGATATTCGAGATCCTGTTCGATTGGTAGTAGTTGTTGGACATGACGCTGCTTTTGGACTCGCTGATCGTTCTCAGAATTAAAATGCCGAAGAGGGCCATGAATCCAACGTTCACGCAGTGCAAATACTTGCTTGTGAATGGCCTTCGGTGTCTTCCGTCGCCTTGTATAAACATGGGAGATACCCCGACCAGTAAAGAGAAAATAACACATGGCAGTATGCTGTCGAGAAAATATTTTGTAGGTTTCATTGCGGACCCGTGCAGGTTTTATTTGTTGCCCTTCTAAAGCTGGGACAAGGCTGATAATATTCTGAGTGGGGTGAATAATATAAGCATTAAGAGGTGATCTGAATAGGTGTTATTATACGATGAGCATAATGATCCGAATGATTGTTGTTACATTAGCCTAGAAATTAGGATTAGATGTGAATACGTATAACAGCACTGTTAACTGAATTAAGAAATATATAATTTATATTTATTGTCAAGAAAGTAAAGCTTGATGGTTCTAATAATCTAATTCTTTCTCTACACAGTATCCATAATTCCTGCGTTTGGCAGCTTTCTCGTAAATAAGCAATCGATGTGATAAAAGCTGTATAAGTTATATGCAGCAAATTGGGAATTTATGTCTGTACATATATTAGAAGCGTGGCGGGCTCCATTATTTTAAGAATAAATTCTATATACATTCGTGTATACCCCGAGTCCGCCACTCTTACCACTGGGCCACCAGCGCGACCATATGTTTTAGTTATAAATCTAGGGGATGCAAAGATTGCTGATTAACTCTATCAGAATAGGAAGATGATGAAAACGCTTTTTTGTTATATATTTGAAGATATAGCCAGATTTTATTAACCTCAGACCTAGCTGTACTAGTAAGATTGTTTATCTACTCCTACTGCACAATGGCCATGAATTATGATTCATAATTCACGGTTTGCAGCCAATCATAAAATTCTATTTTCATTATTCAATAGTTTGCAAATTGCAACCAATCAGAAAATTCTATTTTCATTATTCAATAGGTTGTAGCCAATCACAAAATTCATTTCTATTATTAAATGACTTTTGAAGTTAACAGCTGTCACAAATGTCATAATTCTGAAATATGAACACAAGGCTCCTATTGCATAGGAGTAGATAAAATATCGTATTATATTCGCGATTATGGCCATTATTCACTCAGATGACTTGCGCCACGCGCCTTCGGCTTGTGGCGCAAATGTCATCTTCGTGAATAATGGCTGTCATAATCGCTCATATAATAATATACTATTATCGGTTGCAGGATATTAATCCCTTGTTTACATATACAAAAGTAGGCTGGTAACTAAGTCATAACTGATCTGTACAGTAATAGTCCATTACCGTACATGGCAACCATTACCGTACATAGCAACCGATAAACTATTGAACAAGCCACGGATGTTATGAATCATAACAGCCTTAGAATGCTTTAAAATCCTCGCTCTGCGAGCTTAATACAACATCTGCGGCAGTTATGATACTCATAACATTCCTAGATATGTTAATAGCTATTAATTATTATATTCCTTCCATGGATACAATACTTAATATACCGGGTGTCTGTTCTCAAAGTCGAACATAGGCGATTAACATTGTATTGAACGTTTTTGCCGATTCATGCTCGCCAATTCAACTTACAGGGAATGTAATGGTATCAATGGAAAGATAAAATTATTACGCATCAAATGATACCAATAATAATATTCAAGATGCGATTTTTATTTTAAAATACTAATTTAAAACGGGAATTCTTACATTCCTTGCTTTCTAAGTTCGATAGCATTTGTCAAAAAATTGGTAATTATTTGGCTTAAATCAGGTATTTTCCTGTCAACGTCTGTTAAAATTATCTACAGAAAAATGAATTATTTCAATGAAGGTTGAGTGAATGCACTAATGTTAATTGCCTATGTTCAACTTTGAGAATGGACACCCTGTGTAACTTATATGGAACTTATCAAAAGCACTTTTGCAATTTTTTTTGTTTTCTACACATCTTTTTTAATTTTCAATTTTAACTCTTCTTAGTTTTTGTTCGTATTGCTAGCTTTAAGTGTGTAATGTTGTTTATCCTAATACTGAATGCCAATGAAATTAATAATCAACCTTTGAATTCCCATATCTGTAAAATTGGCACAAAGAGTTTTTAATTACTTTTTTCCGTCTTCCTAATTCAATGTGGGTAGCCATTAGCCTGAGGAGTCTCTGTGGTTATCTCAATTTCCCGTTTAAGGCTTTCTTCCTCCAAGAATATGGTTCTGGTTAGGCTGATAGGCATCTCGCGACGCCACGTTTTGCGCTATTGTGGTGGAATTGTAGTGTAGATAGGTATCTTCCTGTAAGGGTGAATCTTTGATATATCTTTTTTCTACTGTGTCTGTATTCTTCTGGACTAGTAAGTCTAGAAATTGAAGTTTGTCTTTCGATTCTATTTCCATCGTGAACTTAATTGATCAGGGTTATTATTATGATGTTTTATGACGCCATCCAGCGTCTTTCTTCCATGAGCCATATTACGAACGCAAAATACAAATCAAAGACTTTCACATCACTATAAAAAACATGGTCAATGATGAAGACTTAGTTAGGATAGATGCGCCTACAGAGTCAAGTTACAGTAAGGTGAGAAACAACCAAGACATGTTCACCTAAGAATGCTGGAATAACTCATCAAGAACCGGAAACTAGCAAAAATCGTCATAAATGTATCCACCAGATAGCTGAACGACACTGAAAGAACGGTGCTAAACTATGCAGTAACACCAAGATATATTCTGAAGTTCGGCCTCATTACCGCCGTTGAGGAAACAACAGCACGCTTAAAATCAGAGGAGGCAGAAGAGTATCGAGAACAACAGATTCTGATTCATCAAAGAAAATTAAATCTGATCTCACTAGTGCGGAGGTTAGAGCGGCCAAAGTTCTCAAAAACAAAGCTACCGTCGAGCTATTACCTGTAGACAAAGGTACTGCAGCAGTAATCATGGATTCATACACTTACTCAGACCAAGTCCTGATCGAAGCGGAGAAATACAAGAAACTTCTTACTGGCCCAACAGTGAAGATCGAACGAAAAATATACCAGACGCTGTATAAAAGACAAAGATGAGTTCTCCGACTTTCATAAAATGAAACTCACTCCGTATTACAGCAAAACGTCTCATCTATACGGTCTACCCAAGATACACAGGGAGGGAATACTCTTAAGCCCAATAGTTAGTACCATAAATTCACCATTCCATCCCCTATTAAAATACCTGTTAATGATAATATTCCCATTAGCCGCTAAAACAACATTCACCGTGAACAACACTTTGTAGACACGAACAGAAAAACTCACATAGCTCTGAATGACATCATGTTGAGCTTTGATATACTCGTAGTAAGCCGCTTCACAAATGTGCCGACAGATGACGCACTAGCAATCATCTGAAACAGGTTGGAATTGGATGACACACTTGACGAACGCACAGATCTACAGGTAGATGCGATAATGGAGCTGTTAAAGATCTGCATTAAGACCACATACTAACAAGCAGACGAGCAGTTCTACCAACAAGAGTTCGGAGTGGCCATGGGGTCTCCACTATATCCAGTAGTCAGTAGCATCTATATGGAAGACTTTGAACAACGAACTATATCTCAATATGAGAACAAGCCAAGCTGCGATACGTAGATGATACGTTCGTAATATGGCCCCATGGAAGAGAGACGCTGGACGGATTCCTGGAACATCTCAATAATCAAGCCCGACCAATTAAGTTAACGATGGAAATATAATGGACGACAAACTCTCATTTCTAGACGTACTAGTCCAGAAAAATAGTGACACGGTACAAACAAAGGTATACCGAAAATCCACCGGTACGGGGATATACCTATACAGTATGATTCTAACCACCACAATAGCCTGAGACGTGGCGTCGCGAGATGTCCATATAGCCGATTCAGGACAATATGCTCGTAGGAAGAACACCTTACACGGGAAATTGAGATAATCACAGAAACACTGCAAGCTAATGGCTACCTAAATTAAACTCTAAATCAAATATTAGAAGAGACAGACAGAAATACAACACCGGCAGAGGATTAGAAAACGGAGCCGAGAACCACGGCCGTAATACCGTATATCCAAGGAGTTTCCGATAAACTAAGAATATTCAACATAAGAACTGCCTTCGAGTCCACCGCAACTCTGAGAGGCATGATGATCCCTACTGAGTCTCAAGACGAAAATCAGAGTTATTTTTTTTATCAACATCGTACCATATGCGCCTGTGGAATGCAATATATAGGGAAAACACAACGATTCCTACGAGTGAGATTATCGGAACACCACAAGCATATGAGAACGGGTGAAACTATCAAATCCAAGATCGCAGAACACGTTGGGAACCAAGACCACCGCATAGAATCGGATAACGTATCAATAGTAACTAAAGAAGAAAACAAGTTACTTAAGAAAATGAAAGAAGCTACATACATAGCACTGGTACAGGGACCAATTAGCCAGGCTAGCGCTAAAATAACGCCCATTTGGATGCCACTACTGCACAGAAAACTACAAAAATAGTCGACTACACTTTAAACTCAAGAACTGTTAGTATTGAAAATTTGAAAAAAATGTGTAGAATGTGAATTGTGTTCTTCTTTTGTTGATTTTATATTTAGCTACTTACTCATATTAAGGAATTTACCTCCATCGTAGGTTGTACTTTATAGGGTAAAACATTGGATCTAAAGTCTGTTTCATCTTACTTGGACCAAAATTGACTAGGAATTTATAACATGATTCACCAAGTATACAATAGTTATTTAGACCACAAGTGTTAGAAGTGCACACGAGCTGTCTATAACATTTTTAAAATTTCATTAAATATCCAAATCCAAGCCTTCATTTTAGTTAAGTGCGTTGGTCAGTTTTGGTAACTAAGAAAACGTCTATTTAAAATCGCTCATTCCTAAATTAAAAGCTGAGTGAAAAAAGTGGCACTTCACACACTGAAATTAATTTAAAAAAGCCTACTTTTATAAATGAAATTTTGAAAATATTTTACATTTGAGGTAATTTAGGTTATACATTTTTATGACGGAAGAAAACAGTGATGCTAAATCAATTTTGAATGTTTAAGGTGCAGAAATAGTAGGACAAGTATTTTGATCTCGATTTTTGTTCAGTATACATTCTTGCCATGCGTAAAGTGATAAAAAGGAAATAGATTATCTATGTATTAGAAATTGTAGTCAGAAATTGACTTACATAGTCAATGATTTTGTTTATGAAAACTAGTGATTAATAGTAGTAGATCATTTATTCGAACTTAATACAAACTTAACCATAAGTAACTTGACTTATATGTGTACAAAAATTTCTTGGAAATTCTAATGACTCATTGTAAATTATTCAAAATACAAATCTGATACAAATTCTTATAGTAACCATTAGGTGCTTTAGGTTTGGTTTTGAAAAAAAAATTGTGTTTATTTTCTTGGTCACATTTTCTTTAAATCTCTGTCTTGCTTCTATTTTACTAGTATTCTTCCATAATTTTTCAGAAGATTTCTCACTGTCAGCTTCACCCCAAGAATTGATGACAGGAGAAACTATTCTATCAAAGTGTTCTCATGTACTTTTTGCAGTCGTCACGTATAAGTTCGTCAGTCTACAGCCACATGTCTGATTCACATTTTGGGAGTGCATCAATTCAAATCCGCTACAATATCTTTAGATGAAGGTATGAAGGACGTGACTTTATATGTTTGTTATAACAGTTTTTACAAAGCCCCATTCCATTTCAATTGGATTATACTGACAATTGTAAGGAGGTAATCTAAGAACCTCAGCCAGTTTCTCTCAAAATTTCATCAACAACATATCCTTTTGTCATACCGCTAGTCTTAAACGTTTTAATCACGTTCCACAGTTCGTTTTTCAAAGAATAAGGTCGAAATGTTAATTTTATTAATCAGCCAATTCTGCATATAAATTGGTTACTGTTAAATGTACGAAGCTTTTGTAACTGAACAGAATCGTAAGGATGTCCATAATTATACACATTTACGATACAACTTACGTAATGCATGAATTAATTTACTAATTACCCAATTTTTAAATATATCCCCCTGTTATGGTTTTGTGATAGTCCCGTTCGTCATAATCAGAATCTAGTAAATCGTCACATCCAGTGTTGAATCCAGGGGGGTGACCGGGGGGCAATTCCTCCCGGGTAGTACAGATTCCATCCTGGGAACATTACCACATGATATTCAAGTTTTATCAATATGTAAAAGTATGGGTGGATTGGGAGGAAATAAGTAATGGCATTTAAATCTGCTTTGTTTATGTAAATGGAGTAACACATCCCCCAAGAAAACCTAACGCAAACTATGAATTTAAAATCGTAAATATTTTATCCTCACTTTTGACCTTGCCTAAATTACTTTTACTATCTAAATTTTTAAATCACGTACCCATAGCCGTGCTATTGGCCCATTTTGGATAATGCATGTTTCATCAAGAAAAGCAAACAAATAATTTTATGTTATAAAAAGTAAATTTCATTTATGTAATCGCCTACTCACTCCAAATATATCCTGAAGCTGCGATATTACAGCTGATGTAACATTTCGATTTACCGCTTTCAAATAGTTTAAAAAATCTTTAATAGAAACCTCTTCCCTCTTCTCTGCTTATAACTTTTGGCAACTTGATTGATATGCGTTTAATATTTCAAAATGCCTTATATGCGCCGCTAATGTAATTCGGAATTGAATGATTTATCTATAAGTGTCCGTCTTCCTTCTTATCGGTGTGTTAGTTAATAGGATTATTCAGGTGTGATTATTCATTCTTGTTCATTCTTGTTAGATCTTGCAAACGTTAAACACGTATTGTAATTTTGATAGAAATATACCTACCTTATTTTAGCGACAAACTCATAGTGTTTTAGTGTCTTTACTCTTACGGACTACTTGTCACTACTTACTACTTGTGTGAGGTGTGTCCAAAATACCCAGAGAAAAGAAGAAATCGAAAAAGCGTTCCTTTGCGTCCCCAGTTCCAGTACAGGACACTTCTACTTCGTCATCTACCGAAAGCAGCAGCAGTAACGATAGAAACCAGCGCCAGCGTAAATGTAGGAGACCAAAGAAAATACAGAAAAAGAAAACCGTAAGTGATAACAGCTTTACTCATGTATCTGCACTCGGTAATTTGCAGTCAATTAGAATAAATATAACTACGCTTATTCCTGAATTTGATCCAACAATCATGAAAATTAAGGAATGGATTGATATTGTATATAACGCTAAAATGTACAAGTGGTCAGATAATTTTATTGTATACTTGGCAAGAGTGAATGAATATTAGTATGTATATAAGGGTGTCCCTAAAATAATGGGACACCGATTAGTCATAGATTTTTTACGTCATAATAAATCGATTAAACGTAATATACCTTAGTAAAAAGTCGCTTCAGTAAGAAGTTGTAGGGTCTCGAAGTTCAATTTTTTATTTTTTATTTTTTTGTTAATTTTTCAAAATGTTAGGTTATCATTTGAAATAGAATTAAAATACACAAAAATAATGTACTCTTAGTTCATAAGCGTAAGAGCAACCGTTTAGCTTAAAATGCCCATCAAAAAATTTTGCTAATTTTTAGACTTAGATCTTTGGCCGGTTTCCCACGAAAAAGTTTTAATTTAAATAAACCTTTAAGCAGCGGATCGGAGCATCTGTCGCCGTGGGTTACGGTGTGACAGCTGCTGTGGCCGTGTGCTATTAGCTCGGGTGATTCAGTATGTTCATATATCATTATCATTACAGTAGCGGGTTATTTGAACAACAGAGGTTGGCGCAGGGGTACAGTGCTCGCCTGTCACGCAAGTGGCCTGGGTTCGATTCCCGGCCGATGCATCCTTTTTTTTTAATTTATATTAATGAAATTTACCTGAATGCGTTTGCGGATAAAATAGTATATGTTATTCGGAGTAAAAGTGACTTTATGTGGCTTAGCTGAATTATTTGCCTCACTAACGTTCGGCTAAATAAACTTCAGCTTCGCCACATAAAGTATCACTATTACTCCTAATAACATAATCTACTATTATTTAAAATTATTCTATGAACTTAAAAAAAAACAAAATTCAAATTAGATGCTCAAAAACACCACCCTCTTGCTCCAAGCAATTTTGAGCCCGCTTGTAAACCCTCCTAGTGGTTCTTTTTGAAATAACTAGCGAACGCGATGTTCGATTTTCATTCCGTTTTCACCATCATAATTGGTGAAAAAAATACTACTACTTCGCCTAGTTAACTGACTTTGTAGCTCCAATAATAACGAGGTTAGCAATAGTGCCGACTTAGCTATGAAAACCGTGTATACAGGGTGAGTCTGGAGGAACGGACCAAACCCCAGGAGTGTATTATATATGTGAAAATAATGTAAAAAAAAACTCAAATGTCGTTATCCAATTTTCATTTGTTTTCAAGTTATAGCATCATAAAAAAATCTCCATATAATCCTGTCAAATGGTAGAAAATAGGGGAAAGTTTTGGTGGAGTTTTGATATTTGGTTCCTATATGTTGTTTGGGTCGCTGTACATGAATATCAGGTTTTCCAACTGGAATTTTGACCGGAAACACGTTTATTTACGCAAAAACAGTGTAAAAACTGTTTTTCTTCAGTTTTTCTAAAATTACCCGAACGCTATAAATTTTTCGTAAATGTTGAGCCTACGTGAAATGAACGAAGGTAAAATTTCCTACATTTTATGTACTAGTGGTTTTATTCTCCGATCAATCGTTCAGCCGCGAGAGCGCCGCGAAGTTAGGTGTTAAAATTAAAAAAAAGTAATTATCCCAGTTTATTACAAAGTACTACAAAACTATCCATTTCTCGTAAATTAAAAATGGTATATGAAATGAATCTTAGTAAATGAAATATTGGCAAACCTGATATTTAGTACAGCAACCCAAAAAACATACAGGAACCAAGTATCAGAAATCCACCAAAACTTTCCCCTAGTTTCTACCATTTGACTGGACTATAATTTCGCGGCACTCTCGCGGCTGAACCATTGATCGGAGAAAAAAACATTAAGTACATAAAATGTAGCAAATTTTATCCTCTTTCATTTCATATATGTTCAGCATTTACGAAATTTGATAGTTTTCGATAAATTTTAGAAAAACGAAAAAATCTCGTTTTTTACACAGCTTTTGCTTAAAAAGACGTGTTTCTGGTAGAAAAAATGTTGGCAAACCTGACAAAAAACATATAGAAATCAAATATAAAAATTCCACCAAAACTTTTCCCTATTTTCTACCATTTGACTGGACTATATCACTATATGAGTAGTTTTTATGATGCTATAACTTAAAAACAAATGAAAATCGGATAACAACATTTGAGTTTTTTTACATTATTTTCATGTGTATAATACACTCCAGGAGTTTGGTCCGTTCCTCCCGATCCACACTGTATATATACATATGTATATATGTATGTACGTATATTGTACAGGACTATTGTAATTTTTAATAAGCTTAATACTTACATCATGTACAAGACTGATTAAAAGTAAATAAATAATTGTATAAATGGGTTCATTGATTGTAGTGTTTTGCCCCCTATAGTAATTCGCACATCTGCAAGTAAAGTTATTTATGGCTAGTTTTCAGTAGGCATGAAGATTCAAATCTGCAAGTTAGGTTCACCGACATGTTCATATTTAAACTCCCGTGTTACGCCACTGGACTGTGAAATTAAAAAGCAGCAACGCGCAGCCTTACTACGCTGTCAATTTATCTATCAACAAATTGAATTTTCGTGCGGTTCGTTTCTGGTGTATTTACAAGTTAATTCAAAGGCAAATCTATGAACAAATTATCAGGTAATTCGAATCTCGCGCTTTATTAAGCGTCACTAGTCGTGTTTTGTTTTTAGATCGTTTGCGGCTTCCTGCGAATTCAATTGTTTTGAACGCGTCCTTTCATGTGAAAAAACATAACCTCAACTTATATTTTTACAATTTCTGGACATCGTGCTCTTGTTTTTAAGTATTGTAAGACTGGAATCGGCTTCCTCTTATAGGACTCGTTCCTCGTGCTAAGTTTCGAAACTCTAGCACTGATATTTGCTTTGCAACACTAACCTGACCTTTTTTAGGCTGCGGGAACTGGCTCGGAACAGCTTCTCCCGATGCTCGCTGCTGGAAGCGGAACCTTAGGATGCTGGAACTGCTGCGGTGTACTCCTACACGGCGTGCGGACGTGGTGCTACCAGAATTTCAAACGCCTGGCCTCAATTGTGCTCAAAATCTGATGATCGTAAACTTCTCGTCGTTGGAGAAGTGGTTCGGAAGGTGGTCACAGATGAAAATAATTTTTAGGTGATAGATTTTTACACCCACATTCTCACATATGCACTACGAACTCTGATCACGATGGTATAATTATTTTTAATTTATTTCAATTGTAAATGACTTAAAACTCAATTAATCTGGAGAGACCAATTAGACTGTCATGAAATAATTTTCATTCAATTGTTTCTCTGTCGGGTAGTTAACAACAATTGCCTATCTAAATTCATAATTGTGGATGTTAACCAAGTACAAGTCAGTTACTTATAAACTAAATTTTAACTTATATTATAAAAATGTACAAAATCTTAATTCTAAAATTATTGTTTGTTCACGTTCGTATTTAAACTAGGTTATAGCGCCACTTACTATGTTTTATTTGGATTGTCTGTTCACTCATGTCACTTCACTGACTCATTTTTTTAAACAGCAATCTCGTTCATTTCCTGTTGTGTGAATTTCTTGTATTTTATAATAATTGTCTGCTTTTCACCATTCTTCAAATATTACCGTTCCATTTTTTTATAGCCTTCTTCGATCTGGTATTGTGCTCTCTTTGCACTGTATTAAGAACATTCTGACATGTAAATTTATTTAACACGCATGTAATAAACCCTAGATTTGTTGAATTTTGATTGGCTTTACTTTGCACGAACCTCTTAATTTATGCTAATTAATATTTCAGTGACTCTAATTTACGAATTGAGCTCTGCCTTATTGCCATTTATTCTGAAGTAATTAAATTTAATATCGGCAATGCTTTACCAATGTAGTTATGAATTAAAATTTCTGTTGTAAGTTCTAGCAGTTGCCTGATTTACCCCAGCTCTGTGCTTTATTGACTTGCTTTATTTATTTATGCTGCCAGCAGAGTTGCGTAACGGGCTAAATACCATCTCAATATATATATATTGTTATGATACATGAGGCAGTGTAATCAAATACAATAAAGAAATATTTAAAACGAATAAATTTGGAAGATTGCTATAATTAAATCTTGATGGGTGTAAAATTTTAAACATTATTAATAAATTTAATTGAGACAATGAGAGGAGATTTTGATATTAATTGAATACTAATTTAATGGTTACAGAGAATATTAATGGTTGCAGTAATTGATAAGAAAGCACAAGCCAAGGTAACGATTGACAAATGTGTTATAATGATAATGTGAATTATTAAGTTGTAATAATAGATAATTTAAAATATGGTAGGGTGCAGTAAGAATTGTATTCAACAGGAACAACTTTTTGTTTAAAGGTAGTTATATAAATAAACTCGAAGAAAGATGTATAACATATTTTGAAATGTGATTTTGACTAAATAAAAATGGAAATTGGTGCATAATTTGTATAGTCGTGTGGTTTACATACAAATATAAATGCTATAAATAAATCTACGAGGTATTAAAGATGGAGCCTAAATATTAATATTATAAAATACTCACAATCGGTGAAGGGATTGTTAAGTGCTGCGAATTACATTAAAGGAACTAGGGAACGACAAAATTGGATAGAATTGAATTTATTGACTAACGTGTAGCATAATTACATGTTCATATTTGACATTGGTGGTTGCATCGTAATAAAGTAATTCAACTAGAACGAGATTTGTGGTGGTGCTGCCAGAATTGGACTACTTCAGAGGAGACTGCAGATTACCGAAGAATATGTAAGAAAGAAACAAGATAAGAGCTGTTGCAGTTATAAACGTGAAACTTACCAGGTTTGGTTGGAGTTGAAGCTGACGTTTTATAGAGGGATTGCAGCCAGAATCAGCAGGGTATTAGAGTTGGTTGAAAGGTGTAGGCTGTAGGTGTCAAACGAGGACAACATTGGTATCTTTTGGAAGCAGGAGGCACTGGTGTATGGAATTGTGCGAGTTAAGCTGAATAAGTGACAAGGTTTGTTAGTAATTAATATTAAAACATTTTGAATAAAGATCAATCAGTGAAATACAATAATACAAAGCAATATTTAATTTAATGAATTGATTAATCTAAAAATGCAATTGTCCATACCTGGTTTGATGAGTTTGAGAGTTGAGTTTGACGTTGGATGTCATTATTAGTAAAACAATTTTGAAAATACAATTTCATAACGTCAATTAATAGAAGACTAGATTTGCAGGAACCCACCTGAGATAAAAGAAGTTGATATGAAAATAATTATAATTTTGAAAACTGAGCATTGTAGTCAAAAAGGGCATAAACTGAAAACTTAAATAATTTAAATAAATAATTAATTATTAGTGTAATAGAGAGAAGCTTGTATAGCACAAACATAATATGATTGAGTCTGCAACGTAGAATGAAAGTAAGTCAATCAAATAAATAAATAAGAGTCGTTGTAAATACTACGTTGTAGGGGTATATCATTGCATTCTATAACAATATATATATATATATATATATATATATATATATATTGATAAAGGGTACGTTGTCGCCTCCAAAGTAGATACTGAAGAAACGTTGCCACCTCATATATGACGTTGTCACCTCCGATTTTGGAGGCGACAACGTTTTCCCATTTTTTCATCGGTTCTGATCTTAGGGCATCATCTAGAGACCTAAAATAAAAAATTGGTCGGAGGTGTTAAGGTAGTCTCCATACTCACAAAAAAAGTTTTTAGTTCCGGTATATACCGCTGGCGCTAGAGTCGCACAAAACATATAACGGGGGCACGTTGTAGCCTCCGATTATATAAATCTCATATTTGTATCACATACGTTACTTTTCCGCCTCCGCTAATTGGCAACCCTGAACGAGAGGTCATAAGGATGTTTTCTTATGATTTCTTTATATTATATTCGCAGCTCGCGAAACAAGAAGTGCATAGTGATCGCAGTGATAGTGTAATGATGTCATCAAGGGCTAAGTTGATGTTAAAAATTTGCAGTAGGTACTACCAAAAAACCTTTAAGTATTACGCCAACAAATTGAACATGTATATATTATAATACTACATCATATACAATATTTCATAATAACTTCATACGGTGTTCTGCATACTTTCCATTCGGTTTAAAATTAAAAACCATTTAAATATTTATTACGTGTTAATTTCTAAGGCATTAATTTAAGACTATTTTTGTACCGAGGCGGGGGAATCCTCTTGCTCGCTCGCTCGGTCCGTGCGCCACGATAATTCGAGAACGCTTTAAGCAATCTTGATAAAAAAAATTTATGCAGATTCTAAAGAAAAATTGCACATCTAGGTTTGTGACATGGGCCAAATTGGTCCAAGATAGATAACGCCCTTTGTCATGACTTAGTAATTTATTAACCTATCGGAACTAAATTTAAAATGTACTCATTCCATTTAAAACCATGCTCGAATACTAAATTTGACAACTATATTTTAAATTAGATAGTATCCTTTTGGCCGTTTTTTAAAATCTTAAAAATAAAATTTCTCAAGAAATGGCTGTCTCCATAAAATTCTATAGGCGGATTCTAAAGTGCAATCGTAAATGTAATTTCGGGAATGGGCCCTATCGGTCCAAAAATAGATATAGGCCCTTTGTCATTTATCAGTTAATTATAAACCGATTGTGACCAACTTTTGCAGCATGTTTATTCAATTTGAAACCATGGCCGAATAACAATTTTAATAGCAATATCTTCATTAGAAAGTGCCCTTTCAATACTTTTTAAAAAGTTGCAATTTCTTGAGAAGCCCTTACACTATTGCCACAACATTTTATAGACAGATTCTAAATTGAAATCGTAGATTTAAGTTTGAAAATGGGCGACATTGGACCAAAAATAGAGAGGACCCTTTGCATTTATCTGTTATTTATCAACCGATTGGGATCAAACTTTGAGACATGTTCAATTCATGTAAAACCATGCACAACTTGCCAAATTCAATAACATTATCTTAATCAGGAAAGTACTCCTTTCTCGAGAACCCGCTTTACAAAGCTGGTACCCTTCCAGTCATTAAACAGGAGAAATGATTCGCATTGTTGGACGGTCCAAGTCGCTCGTATGGACTCATGCAAGGAGATATGCAAACTTGCTCATCACCACTTCCAGGCCTTTTTCCATTTTAATTTTCCATATGCGTTTCAGAAGAAACTAATAAAAGCTTACCTAGAAGTGAGACTTCCGATTGGCAACATGTCCAAAATGAGACTGAATACGTAAAGGATCATTACATCTATGAATTACCTAAAAATGATACATTGACTACATGAGAACAATTTGAAAATTCCACCTGGAAATATTGTCAATGCTGAAGGTATATTACGAGTTAGTATTTAAGTATGAAATTACAAAATTCAAAATATTACAAATAGGACTTGGTAAATAACTATTTACACTTTTTTATTTTCCCTATGAATGGTTTTAGTATCAAACAATAAAACATTCTATAGAAATGAGACTTCAGATTTAATGCCAACGTATGTCCCAAATGAGAGTAAATGCGTAATTGAAGATTATATTAATGGATTACCAACAAATGATATATTAAAGGAGATGAAGGAAAAAATTTTGGAAGTACAAAAACATGACACAAATTATTTGGGTAAGGGTAATTGACAACAATAATACTGACATAACACAAAAGCACTGAAGGAGAAGGAAGAAGAGATAGTAACCCAAGTGACTTAGTTAAGGTATCTAACAGAAATAAAATTTACTTACATCTAAAAGAAATTATGAAATTTTCAGAAATGGTTAGAATTTAGTGACTTCTCACGTTTTTCAAGTTCGAAAGATCCCAACGATAATGAGGAGTCAAACTCAGATGAAAAAGAATATGAAGAGATTTTACCTTTGAAAGATCAAGTTATTCAAACAACTCAGATATGTAATATAAGTGAAGCATCTGATTCATTCTGCATAGAAGTCCGTAATGCTGAAATTTGATCAAATTCTTCTAAGCGGTCAAGAGAAATTAATGTATGTCAACAATGTATCTGTAATCATGTAATTTGTTCAAAAATTTCCCTTCCATTACTATTCGTAATATACGGCCTTTCCAGTCTAACCAATTCCCACTTGCAGAAAGCAGTATAGACTTTTACGAACAATAGTTTTATTTCGTGATTATTTATGAGCATATCATTTTGTTATTTTGAGAATTTATTACCAAAAGATCATTTTGCTTGATTTACGTTAATAATTAAAAAATATATTATATTTTTTGCAACATAAATTTTCTTACCTTCAAATATCAAAGTAAAATATCTCCATAAATAACTCAACAAAACGGTAGTTCGTAGAAGTCTGCCCTGTGTTCTGAGATTGTAATTTACATAAAAACATGTGTAAATAAATGAGGGACCTAAATTTTCTTGAATTCACTAAAGAATCCCTTCAAGTGAAGAAGATGATTCACGTAATAAGGATTTTGACGTAAAAAACTTGTGTGATACCAGTTCAAGCACTAGTTCGGAGAAGAAAGATCAGTGACGATTGAAATAAGCAGCTTAAAATATTTAAATGTAACCAATGATCAATGCAAGACTTCTAAAGTAATATCTCAACCACTATTTGAGCAAATTAGAGTAAGTGCATTTTTTTAAGCCAGTCAATTTTCCATACCCAATTTTGTATCGCAGGCGAAAACAGCTCTTAAAAAGAAAGAAGTTAGATGCAAATTTTATGACAAAGATGTGCTTTCAAAAAATTTTATGAGACACATAGAGAGGCATCATGGCTCAAGAAAAAGAAATTAAAGATATACTTGAAACTGCCTAGAAATAGTAAAGATAGACGCCTGGCACTTATAATTACTTCGTAAAGATGCAAATTTTCACCCTCCATGTATCCGGTATAACGCGTCCCTTCCGGAAGTCTAACCAAGAATCTTTAGAGAAACACGATTACTATCCTTGCATTTATTGCAAAGGTTTGTTCCGAGGTTAACTTACCATTTTGTTTTACATACCTACTTATGTACTTACCTATCCATATGAATAAAACATTCTATAACTGAGTTTATTTTCATATTCCAGATGAACATATCACATTTCGTGTTGCCGAAATCAGAAAATGTGCTCTTTGCCAAAAATATGGTGCAAACTATCAGTCTGTATGTGTATTCATGTTAAAAGTCCAGAACGCGGATAAAGTGGTGTCTATGTGACCTCCGATAATGTGGCAACACTGTCGGAGGCAACAACGACAACAAGGTGTACGCATATATACAGTTATCGGAGGTCACAGCGTACTTTCTGTACTCCCCATATATGAACCCTTAAAAATTAAATAATCTTTTCCCCTCTCAAGGAATCCGGATTGGTTATCATTTCAACAACCCATATATACATGTTTTGTCGATGTAGCTCCATTGGAAGACCCGGAGGCCAGGTCGCCTTTTCCATGTACCGGAGGCGACAACTTACCGTGTATCAATATATATATATATATATATATATATATATATAAAGATAGTCCCTCTCACAGCTTGTGTGGTTACATACACAGTAAAATGTTATTTCTTGACTGGGATAGGGTTTGGAAAAACTCCAATCTCAGTGCTACGCACAGGTACCAAGCTTTAATGGTTAGATTGAATTAAAACCACTTGTATGTTTCGCCTGACGTTTCGTTTTTTATTCAAAACATTATCAAAAGCTAACACCTTGTGGACCAAAACACATGTTTTATTAAAAGCATGTGAAGATATTCAAATTTGAACAAATTCATAAACAGGGGCAGTAGGCCACCAAGATTACAGACCTGGGCTGCACATGATATAAATACACTTAGTCATACATCTAGTCAGTTACACATTAAAAATTACTAGCACATTTAAAATTTGATTTACAATAATTTAGATAAAATCCTTTTTTATCTAAATTGACGGCCATGTTGGCCAAATAGCTAATAAAATTATTGTAAATCAAATTTTAAATGTGCTAGTAATTTTTAATGTGTAACTGACTAGATGTATGACTAAGTGTATTTATATCATGTGCAGCCCAGGTCTGTAATCTTGGTGGCCTACTGCCCCTGTTTATGAATTTGTTCAAATTTGAATATCTTCACATGCTTTTAATAAAACATGTGTTTTGGTCCACAAGGTGTTAGCTTTTGATAATGTTTTGAATAAAAAACGAAACGTCAGGCGAAACATACAAGTGGTTTTAATTCAATCTAACCATTAAAGCTTGGTACCTGTGCGTAGCACTGAGATTGGAGTTTTTCCAAACCCTATCCCAGTCAAGAAATAACATTTTACTATATATATATATATATATTGCAGTGGATCTACTTCTCTAAGTTGTATACCTCGGCTAGCTATTTTAATTTATCTATTATAATGATACAGTCTATTTGATTTTAATTGATGGGTAAAGCTTTGCGACTCTTTCAAGGTGAGGTTCCTATCTTTATCAGCCCTTTTTACTATATGCTATTAATGTTTAAAATTAAGATAACTCAGTTTCCAGAATAACGGCAAATGTCAATCCTGTTCTGTCAAATTAAACATGCCCAATGCAGATTAGATGTTACAAACTAACAAGTTAATTCAATGTCATGAATGATTTATCTTTTATCTGTAAGTCTCTTTTAATAAATACCACAGTTTATTTTTAATATTATAGCTTTGTTTTTAGTCACTTTATATCTCAACTAGACAAACCTGGCAATCTGTGCACTTCCTTCTAGTAGACTGTCACTCCAACTGCAGACAGCTCCAGAGTCCCAAGATCTCCGCAAACTCCTTCCAAAAAACACAGCAAACTGCTTCCAGCCGCTATTAACTGCTACGTCTCGACCTTAACTTATTCTTGTGTTCAAATAACACATATCCCAATCAGTTCAGCTATTAACAATCCTTTTCTGCAGGTATTATGGTCTAAATCCAGTTGTCCCCAGATGATCGGTCCCTCTCTCTGCTCACAATTCCTGTAGCTCTGAAACTCCAATCAAGCAACGGATGTCCACCTTCTTCACTAGTTTTGACAGGCTGCCAACACTTCCATAAACGTCCAACTAATTATGTTTTTTCTGAATTGTAACTTCTTACAATAAATCACCCTCTTGCCAAAGTACAGATGTTGATTGCGCAGTAGATAGAACCAGCTTACTTCTCAATCCTCTCTGCTTCTTAGTCCAGTAGATATGTTTAGCTTCCTTATTAATCTTCTATGCTTCTTACATGCTAATTATACTTGTCTTGCTTCTATCCATTACGTATTAAAACTTGATTCATTATTAACGCTTCTATGTTTTTACACTTTGATGAATTCCATTTAATATCACCTCGCAAATTTTGTCACACTCTATTTTATTCAACCAAACACTTTTTAAATAAAAATAGAGAGAAATATCCAATTTTATATTAGACCCAAATTCAAATTACATCATTTTTCAAGTTGTTTATTTTCTAATAATTAGGACAAAATTCCTGACTACCACTTCTCATTATTCCAGCCTACTATCCTTATAAAATATCTGACTTATACATGCTAGAGTATTCATATTTGTAATATCTGCTTACTGTGCTTGTATTGAAGTATTACTTATGTAACCAATATTTAATTGTAAAATATTATTCCAAATACTCAGTTATCTCTTGTTAAACATTCATATGCTTTAGTTAATTAGATCTCAAATACTACTTTACTTGGATTTAAACTAACAACTTTGGTATCCTTCCTGCTTCGCTCCTTTTTTTATAACAACCCAAAATTACATTTTTACCCCTGACTACTTTTATTCTACTTGAACCATAACAATATATATTATACCACGTAATTTGTAACAGAGTCCTATTTTTTCATAGCTCGGTGGTTGTTACACAGGACGATAAATTTAGACTGGGAAAGGGGTTGAACTAACACCGTTCTCAGTACTTTGGCAAAATAAGAGCTAATAATGGTTTGTTGTTCTGGAGTTTTATAAACAGCACCAAATCCAGTCCTAAAGTTATTAATGAATATAAATACTCCTATAATAATAATAATTTTGATCAAGCATTAGCGCCAAAAAGTTTTGCTACTTTTTTTGGAACTGAGTATGGGGACGAATCAAAATATGTAATTAACCGGGACCTAATTTTCCCAGAAATAAATTTAGATATATTAATAATAAACAATGTCGCTGACGATGAAGTGTTAAAAGCTCTTAAACATTTAAAACCCAAGAAATCCGCCGGTCCAGATAACACCCCTCCCTAAATTATTAAGGCATGTGCTGATAGTTTAGCGTATCCTCTTACTCTCATTTTTAATTTGGCTTTAAAAATAAATTAATTTTACAGCATGTGGAAGATGGCAAAAGTGATACCAGTTTACAAGTCCGGAAGTTTGCAGGATATTGAAAGATATCGCCGTATATCTGTACTCTTTGTCCCGGCAAAGGTTTTTGAACAAATTCTTTATAGTAGACTCTGTACACATATTTCACCGAGTGTTTGTCCTGACCAGTAAGCATTTTTGAAATTCAAATCTGTGAGGACCAATTTCGTAATTATTTGCAAATTATATTACTGATGCTGTCGTTTATTCTTAATAGTTAATAATAAATTCAAATACTCTTATATAATGAATCATAATCATCTGCATTAAACAGAAACAGTTTGTGATTGCTTTTGAAAAAACCCTAAACATTCAGAAGCACTTAGACAGTATTGTAAGTAATCGTATGAGAAACTTTATTTATAAAAAGGCGCTGTGCGAATTGTCGTAATATACAGGCAATCATTACACAATTTAATTCGTTGGTGCGTTCGAAACTCGAATACTGTGTTATAGTCTGGAATCCTGATGGTATCATGCAGAGTTAAAGCATTGAAATATATGCAATTATCTATATTAATTTCTAGAAGTGCTTTTAAGACAAACTATTTTTAATTTTAAAGTTCTCTATGTATATACCACAGTAACAGATCAGTAGGACTAAATTTTTATTAATAGTCCCAGTAACATAGCGTTACACATTACACAACTGCACAAGATTGTCAAATACGTTCGAGAATACTAGGTAGATGCTTAATTGCATTTCACGCCTTTAGGGCAACTTGTTGCTATGTCAAAACCATTTTCAATCTTTCCGCACATTTGACTCAGGTCCTTTTGGTATTTTAAATAGCCACCTAGGCTTTAGGGCAGCGTGCCCGTACGCTAAACCTTTTAGTTCTTTATTTGGCTCCATCGCCTAATTCCAGAATCATGATTTCGCACATATTTGGCACAAAACGCAGCATTTCTCGTCGGTTGTAGCTCCCCTCTGATGGCGCAAGAATTCCGAATCTTCTAGAAAACACGCCGTTGTGGCGTGATATTATGACGCCGGCATTAATTTGTTTCATTTTATCGCCTCGTGATTGGTTGCCGAGGTTTAGTCACGTGGGGACGCGACCAAGGTGACCTGTGCCAGCGCTTCCCGCTGGGCATTCAGCCGAGAGCCGTCGATCGAGTAAGAGGTCGGATAGTGTGTGAGTTCGTACGGCGCTCCCGCCCTTGGCGGGGGCGTCAGTCTTTTTCCCGTCGAGTGCTGCTTCAGCAAGTATGTGACAAACGGTTTCGCCTTAAGGCAGTTGACCGCAGCCCGTTGCAGAGAACGCTTGTGTGGTGGTTGTGAGTGTGAGTTTTCGAATTGTCTTCGGCGTAGCGTGGGTGTTTTTGAGCCCAGTTCCTGCTTCCGTAAGTAAGGGGTCGTGCCCCCTTCATCTCGACCTACGAGGATCTGTCCCGCAGAACGAAAGTGGCCCATTTTTCGTCGTCCCGTCGTACGCGTCCTGACGCGTCTCACGTCGCCATTGTGGCGGATGTGCACTCATCCCTATAGCCGTCGAACATCGAAGGTACCTGCCACCTAAGACTGCAGCCTGTCGCAACTCAACTGTACCAGGCTCCCTAACCGCCTACATATTAAGGTATGTGTCTTTGAACTGATTACCGCTGTGAACGCGAGCGAGCCGTCACATCTCTGGTGCCTACAGGCACTGTCGTCATAACTGTCCATGTCGCGAGTGCTAATTTGATCTTTGCTGTTCGCTGCATAAGGCGTCGCGCCAGCATATTTGTGCATTCATTCAGAATCGCAGACTGTCCATGTCGCGAGTGCTAATTTGATCTTTGCTGTTCGCTGCATAAGGCGTCGCGCCAGCATATTTGTGCATTCATTCAGAATCGCAGACTGTCCATGTCGCGAGTGCTAATTTGATCTTTGCTGTTCGCTGCATAAGGCGTCGCGTCAGCATATTTGTACTCATTACTGCTCATTACTGTTCATTACTGTTCATTACTGTTCAACATCTGTCGCTAAGTTTAGAGCGCGCCCCAGCTGGTGTCCTTAGTTAGAATCCATTTATAGATATAGTGCGACGCACTCTGCTGCCCCATTGTAAACCCGTTAGTCAATACATGATTTGTTAGCTAAGGGAACTATTGTTTTGTTTCGACTTGTGCATGTTCTGTTTCAGATAAGCGCCCCCTTCATTGTACTGATTATTGTGCGACGGAACGAGGGAGCTTTGAGCGTACAGGTGGGTGAGACAGCTGCGTAGTCGCGGTCGGATTGACACCTAATTACAATCCTTGCATAAGGCAACCCCGAAATTGTTATTTGACCTTGCAATTCTTGAGTAATCCTATCGGCGGAGTATTTTGCGTGCTTCGCTCCCGTCTAACCGTCCAGGCCCGGTTAGCCGGGTTAAGACAGGCTTGGTGGCGCCCTCATGATTTCGACATACCCTATATACAGTGTGTCCAAGATAAGGAGGGCCAGTATGGGGATCTCGGTAATGGTAAGAGATACAAATTTGGTTAAATGGGCAGAAAGTTGCGCAATTAAAGGACTAAAAAAATGACGTCTATAAATCCTTGATATGATTTTTCGTTTTTGAGATATCTCAAAAAAACCGAATTTTTGGATTTTATTTTTTATTTTTTTCTGGCGTTAATATTAAAGTTAGAGCGAAACTGATTAAACTTCTTTACAGCAACTTTTAGTGGACTTAATGATTACGTTATCAATTTTTTTAACCGACGTTTCGTCTTCGAGAAACCATCATCAACTTCATTTTTTTAAATACGGTCCTGGTTTTTTGATGCCAAATTTGCAAAGCCCTTGTTACTCTAAATTCAACAATGTACCACATATTATGGTTTAATTACGTTTCGAGCTTTTTTCTGATTATCATCAGAACATTTTTTAGATACGGACCTGCATTTCTCATAATTTTGTAAAAATAAGTTCATACAGTAAGTTAGGCCTTTTTACATGCCGTTAAAATATTTAATGCACATCATAATGTCATAATTCTGATACATTAATTTAATAACCAACCAATAACTATTAACAATAAACAAAAAAGAAATGAACAAAAGATAGACAGAAAGAATAACAAAACGAACATCGAACCCATTTAATAGGTATTAAATTTACAGAAGGTATTCAAAAAGGTTGCCATCATTCTCTATGCATAAATAACATCTAACTGTAGAATCTAAATCATTATTCAGCAATACTGGCGTTATACTTTGAAAGGCTTCAAAAACCAATCTTCTAAGTTCTTCTTCTATTTCAAAACGTTAAATACCTATTACATTGTTTCAAGGCTTGTTTTCTCATTCTTTCTGCCTATCTTTTGTTTATTTATTTGTTGTTTATTGTTAATAGTTATTGGTTGGTTATTAAATTAATGTATCAGAATTATGACATTATGATGTGCATTTTAATATTTTAACGGCATGTAAAAAGGCCTAACTTACTGTATGAACTTATTTTTACAAAATTATGAGAAATGCAGGTCCGTATCTAAAAAAATTTCTGATGATGATCAGAAAAAAGCTCGAAACGTAATTAAACTATAATATGTGGTACATTGTTGAATTTAGAGTAACAAGGGCTTTGCAAATTTGGCATCAAAAAACCAGGACCGTATTTAAAAAAATGAAGTTGATGATGGTTTCTCGAAGACGAAACGTCGGATAAAAAAATTGATAACGTAATCATTAAGTCCACTAAAAGTTGCTGTAAAGAAGTTTAATCAGTTTCGCTCTAACTTTAATATTAACGCCAGAAAAAAATAAAAAATAAAATCCAAAAATTCGGTTTTTTGAGATATCTCAAAAACGAAAAATCATATCAAGGATTTATAGACGTCATTTTTTTAGTCCTTTAATTGCGCAACTTTCTTCCCATTTAACCAAATTTGTATCTCTTACCATTACCGAGATCCCCATACTGGCCCTCCTTATCTTGGACACACTGTATATATCATGCCGCAACACGATTGCCCAGAACGTATCGTGTGACTCACGCCCGACTCCCTGAGCGTTCCAGCCGTGGCCTATTAGCCTATTTCGAACCGATTTCAGGGCAAGTGTGCCAGTTTTTCAGGACTGACTCCGTGGTGCGATGCTCACCTTGGGTGGGTGTCGTAAAGTTCTTTTAATACCGTAACAATGTATTATCGATAACCTCATTTTACCTTGCGGTGTAGAGGCTGATGCTTTATGCGCTTGCATCTGGCGGTACAATGCTCAACATGCCCCGGATTCAGGATACATAGTTGGAGCATGTCTTTTGTGCTTGCGCCGCAACCATTGTGTGAGGTGTGTGTCATGGGGATATGTTGACCTTGTTACTCTATCTCTTAGGTCTGTGGTTCTGAGTTGAGCGCAATTAATTTGGTGCCCAACTGTGAATGGTCTCACCGAGCCCGATTCCAATTGTAATTTGATTTTGAAACTGTTGGACAAAAAGCTCCGCTTTGATGTTCTCTCAGAGGGCGAAAAGTCGGGGTAGTGGGTGAAGTTTTTTTATGGCGTAGTATTTCTTTCGAAAATTGTTGTAATATACGAGAGCCTAAAGTTCGTTGCCGGAACCATGCAATCCTAGAGTAAAGTCTATATTTGGATAGTTATTACAGCTTCTAGTTTTATGCACATTTCGATGATCTCCGTTCTTTCGCTTACGTCATTAAACTTTCGTAGACGGTATAATAGGCCGCTGATAAAGGAAATTTTGCGAGAAGCCGTCCCTGTGCATTCTCTAATTAGCTGGTCGGCTATAAGACAAATCAGGACTAAGCGCAAGCATTGCAGCCATTCTGTCGCGGGGTACAACAGGCTCTGGGACACGTAACAAAGCAAGAAGGAAATGTTGTTATTCAGTAGAACTTCCTGGTCAAGTTTCGGTTAGTTTAAAAAGCGTGGTATTTCTACATTGAACCGTGTGCATCAGCGGGTAGTCGCAGTCGATGCAAATGCAGTTAACGTCCTCCCCTGCATTTATAAGATTGATGGCGAGCTGGCCCGTGTTTGTTAAAGCAATTTTCTTTGCACAGTGCTGCTGACTAGGGCACTGCAGGAAGATTTCGTTGATCTTGTGTGCCATTTTAGGGTCATCATTAGCGACAGCATGTTGACGTCTGTTCCGGCTTGCAACATGTCAATTGCTTTGAGGTTTTTAACGACCAATGCGTTAGGTTAGGGCTATATTTAGAGGTGAACATAGGGTCGCCAACACTGTCATTTTGACCCGAAGACTTCGGGTTTGGCGATCATTCTTCAAACTTGAAATCAAATTCTTGGGGTTAACTAAAGCTTCATACTTGCTTGGATTGCAAGACATTTTATTTCTTATTAAAACCTGAAGAGCACAAGTCGCTAAGAAGTGCGTAAAGTGGCAAAAAAAACATAATTTTGGGAAATATTTTTACTTATTTTCATAAAAATTTAGCTTCTCACTAGTCCACTTAACTGCTGAGACAGATTTTTTAAAATTTTGAGTTATAAAATGTGAAAAACATTAAGTTTCTCTATGAAATTGGTAATTTTCAATGGCGGAGAATTATGCTAGCCATTTAAAAACTATAAAATATTTTTTCGAATTATATCTTTATACCTAACGTAAAAAACTATTGCAACTCTATATTTTTTAGTTATTTTATTACCCCCCTCCCCTCATTTTTCTATTCAGGTCAGGATCGGCACTATGTTGGCAACCCTAGGCGAACAGGCGCTTACTGGAACGACATTTTTTAATATTTAGGGTCATACGATCTAAAACGACGTCCATAGGTACTTCAATACAACGTTTTATCTGACATCATTCTCAAATCCCCTTAAATTATTTTAATTTTTTCTCCATTTTTTGACAATGGCATAATATTTGATATGCTACTGATAAAATTTAGAAATTACACATAAGCCTTGGATTAGTTGTTAAGGTCTACACATTACCTTTTTTTCTGTGACGTCAGAAATTACAAAACATATCGTTTAAAACGAATGCCTTATATTATATTGAAATTTAAAAAAAACAGTTAGATCTAAGATAGTAGACTCCAGCAAGAATTTGACATACTTATACCTAACCTTTATTGCAATGGATGTTCTAAATAGCATTATATTCAAACCAAGGCCTTCTTGACCTATGTAATTCGACGTTTCTCCTCTTGGAAGAAGTTCCTAACGAATAATATTTCAGGCTTACTTGCTTGCTTATTATTGCTCTTTATTTTATTGCCGTTTTAACAAATGTCACATTGACAGTATTATAAAACAAGCAATATTTAAAGCGGACTTGACCAAAAACTATAGATTTCTTGTTTCGTCCAGCTCCTTATTGGTGAATAAAGAGAGAAAATTGTTAGGTCACAGAAAAAGGGTAACGTGTATACCTTATCTATTTATCATAATTATTTCTCCCTTACTTTTCTATTTTTCTCTCACTAGCTACTAATGAGCGACTTTCTTATTTGAAATAACCATAGTAGTATGCTTATTCTGAGTAGGTATTGAATAATATGAGCCTCGGTTGGCTATTGGTGTCTGCAGTCGAGGCCACTACGAAATACGTAGAGTGCAGGAGAGAGTTTGACTTCCGGGCCGAGTGTTCCAATTTAGCTTAATTTAAGGTTACTCCTAAGTGCGCTCGTCCCCCCTGAAGTAATGCGAACGCGGTGCCAGGGGCAATGGTAGAAGTTATTTATGATACAAGTGGGTCATAATAGAATTTACTCACGCAAAAAATATTGGACCCACTAGACCGTGTAACGCCCGAGTCGAATATATTCCAATGACCCACGTATGCTAAAAATTGTATCCAACCTCTCAAAGTTCAAAACACTTTAATATGGTTTGCGGAAAGTTCGTTCCCCACATTTCGTTCCCCACATTTCGTACCCCACATTTCGTTCCGGGGTTATTTCGTCTACCCACATCTCGTACCCGGAAACTTCGTTCCCGAGCGAGCTCAATTTGTCTCCTAGATTACACGGTGTTGAAAAACGAGTACAGCGATCGGAATGCAGTTGGAAAATGAAAGATATTTTAATTAATTTATTTATTATAATAAACTGATAAGAACTATATACAGTATGTCCCCGGATTGAGTTTACAAGAGGGAACTAAATTTTATTTTTAGTTTTACCAAAGAGCATATGCTCTTTGGTTTTACATAAAAATTAGGAATTATAATTTCTGCTTGGTTTGTAGAGAATTTTAAGAAAATTTTCAGTTTTTCAAAAACAAGTCGGTCTTGACAGTTAAGCAAAAAATATTTTCTTTTCAGGTAAACTACCCTTTTTGTTCATGATACGGCAAAATATTACAAAGAAAAGTTGTTCAGAATGAGAAATTACGGCCCTATAAAAAATATCAGGAAGATACGTACTTTGATTAAACTGTCATTTTTAATAAATGCAGTTTATTTTGATATTATAATATAAATTAATTAAAATATCTTTAATTTTCTAACTGTATTCCGATGGCTGCACTCGTTTTTCAACACCTTGTAATCTAGGAAACAACTTGAGCTCGCTCGGGAACGAAGTTTCCGGGTACGAGATGTGGGGAGACGAAATATCCCCGGAACGAAATGTGGGGAACGAAATGTGGGGAACGAACTTTCCGTATCCCCTTTAATATAATCAATAATAATAATTTCTTCAAATTGGAATTTTGAATCCGACGTTTTTTGCTAATTGCTGCATTACTATAGTATTGCGTCTAAATTAACTTGTTCAGTGGGTATTTGAGGGAATTGCCCACGTTGCCATTAGCAACGTGAGTATTTCATTACAGCAATATAAATAGCCACTTTCTTTGTTTAAAATCATAGTAGTAAAATCGAAATTACTGGGATGTGTTGCTAATAGTAGTTTACGTTACAAGACCGGAATGTAGAGTTTTGCAGGTCGAGCCAAGTAGAGATCTGCAAAACACTTTCCGGTCGTGTATCGTACAATATTTTTTACGGCATCCGAGTCCATACTTTCAAACTTGCGAATTTACTTTTGAAAACTTAAAGAATTATGACACTAGTATCTATTATTTGACTTATCCAAACAATAGCACACACTTGATTCCATAGCAACGAAGACATCAGAGACCGGCAATAGTATTTAGCATTACTAGCTTGGTAAGAGGGTTTTTACTGGCGAATAGAAGGATATGACTGGCTCGCCTTTGGCTCGTCAGTCACCTTCTTGAGCCAGTAAAACCTGTTACCTTGCGTGTATTGTTGAATATTTTATTTGTTCCTCACTTGTAAATAACTAGAAATTTACCATTTATTCAAAATGTCAAACTGACAAGCAACTAAATTCATCAATATGACACATACTAAGAAAGACAACTCTGGCTTTGCACGCTATCATTTATCTATGAGCATGCTTGTAAAAATTTACTGGCTAGCCAGTAAAAAATTGACTGGCTAGCCAGTTAAGAAACATTTTCAAGGTGAATACAATGACTTGATAAATTGATGTTTACAAGTAAGGAACAAATAATAGTTATTTACGTGGCAAGCTTAGTAAATTAGCCTTTATGGGCGAGCCGGATAATTTGCAGGGAGAGCGACGTAGGAGCGAGCCCTGTAATCCGGTGATTAATGAAGGATGTGATTATTAGAAAACAAGGTGCTTGTAAGGTCGCGATGGCAGCATTTTACAGGCACGTGGCCTGTAAAGACTCTTTTATCGGTCAGTTCAGACGACAGCAACACTTTACAGGCACCTGGCCTGTAAAGACTCATTTACCGAGACAGTTCAGACGACAGTAATGACCGTTTAACAAGTCAAGAGGAAATAAAAGCTTTTACTGGTCCCTGATGCCCGTTTTCCGATCTTGACCTGCAAAACGTTACTTTCTGGCGAAAAAATTGTCCAGGCACCGCATATTTTCTGGTTGGTCGTAAAAAAAAAATTACAAACTCATATATCAACTCAAAATATTTACCTAAAAAATTTAAATCTTTATCATTATTTAATTTTAAACTGCATCTCTGTCGCTTCTTAATGGGTAGACAATAGTGTTTTTTTGCTTGAGTATTATTTGATTTTTTTCAGCAGCTCTCAACTAAACTAAACCACTGAACGATTGTCCTTGCTTCCTTTTTATTTTCTTTCTTTCTTTCTTTATTTTTTAATTTTAATCTAATTTTATTTTTATCTTCACATTTTGTATGGGGTTAAGTGGTAGAACAGACTGCTATTAATTTAGTATGTCTGAACGTCGCCCCTTTGAACCTTGTTTTACTTTTACCTCAGTTACTATGTAAATTATGTTGCTTATATTTTCTTTGGTTGGTTTAATAAACAGCATTATTATTATTATTATTATTATTATTATTATTAAATAAATCTCTAAATAATTGATTATGAGTAACCAACCTACATGAACAATATAAATAACAATTAACAAACTTTTACTTGGAAATGTGTTTTTATCTCCTTACTTCTGATGTATAATATGGTTTCAGGGCAAATATATTACTAGTATTACTCGCAACACATAAAAAATGCCTTTAACATTTTCTGACAATTGCGTAAATAAATTTATAATAATTTTAGTTTAGAAAATGAACGTTCACAACATATCTACGTAAGAACTTGTATGTTTTAGACTCAGATGCCGAATTCGCTCAACTGCGTAAAACCTAAATTCGATCAATTGCCGAATTAATTTGCTCAATTGCAGCATTGGCCAAATTCATTTCAGCACTTGAGCGAATTCGATATCTGATACTGGAATATACATTGCAGGATTGTATAGATTCAGTAGAATATAAATCATAACTGTATAAAACTACAAATAGATACGACACACAACCATTGCACTTCACATTGCAGAAACAGTACCTATCTACTATAATAGCTATGGCCGGGGACTGAATTTGCCGAGGAAATTTCATCTTCAATGTTAATGTCACTTTCTTCACCTTCATGTATATGTTTATCACGATCATATTCTTCAGCTTAGCTGTCTCGAGCTGGTTACAAATTCGAAGTCGAAATACTGTAAATAAAATGTCGGATCCTTTAGTTCTTGATGATTTTCTCTCACCAAGACTGGGATTATGGTTTTGTTCTACTTTGTCGTTGGCCAAGTATTTAGTTTTGATTACATTTTTCCGAAATATTATTTGAAGTACCTCTACATATATGTATTACTACTATATTGCTAGCGGCTATGAGCGGGCAGGTCAGCAAAGAATATTTACAGTTATGTAAATATTCTTTGCAGGTCACAGCGTAAGTGAGACAGACAACCAACTCTTCGATGTATTTGGTGAGCTGTGCGTAAGCGCGTCGTCCTCACGGTGGGGAAGTGGTCAAGTTTAAAATTCGCTTCTAAAGGCGGCTTCGAATTTTTAGGCATGCGCACGAAACGTGTAGTATTCAGAGTGATGCTATGTCGGCGCCGTAATGTTTTCGGCCGTTTCCAGGCCCTGCTAGCAATATAGTAGTAATACATATACAGATTGTCCGAAATTCGTTTTGAACATAGGAAATTAATGAGTGCGACAAGGAGGGCATAAACAAAATAAAAGCAGGACAAAGATAGAATGTAATCATGGCTAGGTACATTTTTAAACTAAAATTAAGTCAATGAAACAAGCAAACACTTCTGTCAAATATTTTTTCTGCGCACTTTGAATACAGGAATTACTCCTATCGGCAATTTAGTTACTATTGTTTACTATTCACATAATTATTTTAATTATTTAAACCTCACTTTATACTCGTAATGACAGATCAAATATTTGACAGAACTGTTTGTTTGTTTCATTGACTTAATTTTAGTTTAAAAATTTACCTAGCCATAATTACATTATATCTTTGTCCTGCTACTCATTTTGTTTGTCTTCCTTGTCGCACTCATTAATTTTCTAACGGGTGTTCATAAACAGTCGTCATCCCAGTAGGTTTTGACTTCAGAAACGTATGTCTATTAAAATTGAGAAAAAATGCGCTATGACAGTACTCAGTGACGTTTCATTGTGTTGCACGAATTAATCAAAGACATAACATTTTGTTTTTCAAAGCAACTGGGATGACGACTGTTTATGAACACCCGTTATGTTCAAAACGGATTTCGGACCATCTGTATGTACCTCTACCATTTTTTGCAATTCTTCTCTGCTTTCACTGAACGAATATGTGCTTCAGTAAACTAGATCAAATAGATTATATCTAATAACTTATATATAGTTACGAACGCACGTGTAATTAATACAGCTAATCTAGGTTGCGATTATCCTATATGATACAAGCAAAGGTGTATATGAGCATAGTACAAGAACAAAGAAAACTAGCTACAGGTAGTAATCCCGACTAAATTAATGTAAAATATCTGAAAATAAAAACTAATGAATACCAGAAAAAACTTCCAAAATGTATGGCAACGAAAAATTTAAAGGAGACTCTCGATAAGAGCAAAGCAGACATAGTACGTGCCATACTATAAACATCTCAAATGACAGCAACAAAATAGGCACATCGTAAAAAAACTAATTAAAGACACGTTTTTTGTTATAGGTGGCGTAATAAGTCACCAACTTTGTTTTTAAAATGGCGTCAATTAATATTCATCAGCCTTCCTACGACGTGCGTTTATCTTCAAGAAGCTTCTGTTGGTATACTTATAGATTAATGCGTATTGTACCTGCCTGGGTGTGTATGTCATTTATTCGTTGCCACCGATCGAGCGCACTTCGTCTTCGATCGGTCCTGTCTTCACCGCGTGGTTCGTAATGCAACGATAAGCAAGTACATAAGATAGCTTTCTTTATCCAAGCGGGTAAAGCGGCTGATTAGCAATCAGGTTGCTCATAGTTATGGCGCAGAGTAAAGTTTTAGCCACCATATTTTGTTTCTTTGCGAACTAACGTAGTTCACGTTGCTTAGTGTTTCGTTTAACTTTTCAGTACTCTTAAAAACATTAAGAAAGTGGTTAAAATAATTTTAATTAGTGTACTAAGTCCACATATGAAGTGATCTAAAAAGCTAATATGTACAGGGTGTCCCAAATTCGTGAGTGGCCACTGGGATCTTGGAAACCGTAAGAGATACGAAAAAGTTTAAATTATGGCAAAGTTGAGAATTTTGACGTAATTTTTGCCTCGAAATATTCATAACTATAAAACATAATAGATGCTCATTCTTGGAATTACGCGTTTTTTCAAAAATTAAAATAAAAAATCCAGGTTCGTATTCAAAAAAATGAAGTAGATGATGGTAGCTGGAAGACGAAACGTTGAATATAAAATCAGAAAGAACCAGCGTGTAGTGCAGGAAAAGTGACCATCGACATGTTAAATTGATTTCGCATTATCTCTTTAAAGAAAGTCAGGATCAATAAAAAAAAATCAAAATTTCTGTTTTTGTCGAATATCTTCGGAAATACTCGGAATTTTCAGAATTTCAAAACGACAATTTAATAAGCTTTAAAATGCTCACCTTTGCCATAATTTAAACTTTTTCGTATTTCTTACGGTTTCCAAGATCCCAATGGTCACCCACCAATTTGGGACACCCTGTACACATTTTTGAGAATACCGAATTCATAATTTTCAAAATAAAATTTTCTCTGCAAAAATAACGTTATATAATTATATCCAAGGTGGCGGTTACATCCCACCTCGCAAGTTCTGCAACGCCACAGATTCTCATTCAGTAAGTCATAAAGAACCTACATTCATACCAATTTTGAGCTTTACAATTTGCTTTTCAGTCAGTTAGGTTAAATGCCCTATACCATAAGGTTAGTGTTGTGCCATTGTTTAAACACATGTATTTATTTTATGTTTATCTGTGTACATAATTAGCATCTCAGAATAAAGTTTATTATTATTATATTTAATCTTAAGGCTTGAATGTTACACTGGATTTTCTACTACAGGCAAACACCTGTAGTAAAAATTTATCTGACTACATGACAGGTTTGTAGTACCTATGTGTTGAAGTAATTCCTTGCATTGATACGACGATAGGTAAAATGTTGATTTTCTCTATGGTGCAAGGTATTAAAATATTTTTTTGTATTCGCTCCCCAAACTGGTTACTTTGGAAACTGTCTAGGATCCTCAAAATGGCAATTTAGAGGCCTTGTACTTAAAGTCGTCATGGCAACATTTTAGCGGACTCAAACATTAGTTGCCATGACGACTTTAAGTACAAGGCCTCTAAATGGCAATTTTGAGGATCCTAGACAGTTTCCAAAGCAACCAGTTTGGGGAGCGAAAAATACATTTTCGCGCGGCCTCCTAATATAATGCCGCGTTAATGGTAATTGAAACTTCATATTATAATGTTTGGAGAGCTAATACAAAAAAACGTTGTATGCAACACGTCCTCAAATGGCTTTAGAGGACTCATCTTCATATTACGGACTCGGCTGCGCTTCGCTCCGCCTCGTCCGGAAACATTACTACTCGTCCCCTAAAGCCTTGCTTTGAGGACTAGTTACATAAAGTACTATTTTTGTATTCGCTCCCCAAACTGGTTACTTTGGAAACTGTCTAGGATCCTCAAAATGGCCTTGTACTTAAAGTCGTTATGGCAACATTTTAGAGGACTCAAACATTAGTTGCCATGACGACTTTAAGTACAAGGCCTCTAAATGGCCATTTTGAGGATCCTAGACAGTTTCCAAAGTAACCAGTTTGGGGAGCGAAAAATACATGTTCGCGCGGCCTCCTAATATAATGCCGCGTTAATGGTAATTGAAACTTCATATTATAATGTTTGGAGAGCTAATACAAAAAAACGTTGTATGCAACACGTCCTCAAATGGCTTTAGAGGACTCATCTTCATATTACGGACTCGGCTGCGCTTCGCTCCGCCTCATCCGGAAACATTACGACTCGTCCCCTAAAGCCTTGCTTTGAGGACTAGTTACATAAAGTACTATAACTTCATTTATATGTTCAAAAAACTGCAATCATGTACATTTTATTTGAAAGAATTTCCTGTATATTTTATATTTAGAACTTGCTTTTATCTAATAACGTAATCCGGAAATATACATGTTAATAAACTAATAAGAATCTGTTTATATTAAAGATTTCAAGTAAATTTAAATTTTTTTAATTATAATATAATAAATATTCAATAAAAAAGGCTATATATTTTTACATACTTCTAACGATTGTTGTTTTGTTTTACTATGATTATTAAATATTTTTTAAGCAGGATGGCTAAGAGGAAATGAAGTGCCTTATTATTGCGAGAAATCAGTTCTTTTTAGAACGAATAAAGACATTTACAGTTCCTTGAAAGAATTACAGATATCAGTTCAGAACATTGTTGACAATTTGGAATGAATCTCCAAAGAACAAATGAAATTGTTGACTAAGCAGTATTTTAAAATATATTTATATATATATTCTGCATATAGAAACATAGGTACCCCTTTTAGTTCGAGCTCTGTTTCGCCAGTTATTTCCATTCAATTGCTTCATTTGAAAATTTAAAAAAATTATATAGGATTATGACTTGTAAAATTTAATAATCAATCCTTGAATTACAAGGCCCTGTTAACAATAAATTAGATCTTAAATAAACTTTTCTCTTTAAACTATTTGATACTATCTTCGACATAATGTTGTAGTTTAACAGCTTCTCTAGGGAGGGGGATGCAGACATTCTTATTTATTGAAACGTTGCTAGTTTAACAGTGTAATTGCCTAAACCTGTAAATTTAAACAACTTCTACAGCAGCCGTAGCGGCCAAATTACTAAATAATTTATTGTTTTATAACTGGAATAAAAAATTCTGTAGTATTTATTTTTATTTTAATGTTTTAAAACTACAAAACCTGAAAGCAAGCAACGGTTATTGTAATTCACCTGTAAAAATATATTAAAATAAGAAGCAAGAAAGGTGTTTGCGGATGCTTCAACTAAAGGAACATGATCATGCAGGTTTTTATTTGTATAGTTTTTATAATTTGAGGGTTTTATTCTGGACACTATTATTCTTACTCTAAAACATTGTGTGAAGCATGAGTTGTGATGTATAGTAGTACCTTAAATTCGATTTAAAATAATATAAACTCCCATTCTGTAATTGTAGCGTAATAGTGCAAACCAGAAATAATTCATTCAATAAATAATCTTTACAAAATTTTCTTAACATTTTATAGTTCTTGTTCTGATTATATACTAGATCTATCATAACAAATGGCAAGATCCGTGTAATGCCTAGCAAAGAATAATAAATTCTGAATTAACGGAGACAAGCGAGCGAGAAATTCCAGATATAAAAAAATAGATGATTGAAACATAATCAACACTTAGTAAAACAACTATAAATACAACAAAAGGTTTGAATCAAGACTTGCAGTACGTATCTCCAAAACAAACATTTTTAGAATAAGTATCTAACCAAACCTAAAATTCTAAGGGAAACGTGGACGTTTATTTCCGGCTTTCGTTTTGCTAGGTATAATTACCATTTGAAGGTTACTGAAATTCAGTTAAGGAATTATAAGAACATTGCGTTTTTGGAATTTGTAGGCTTTATCTGGTAAAGAGGATTGTCTTAATCACTTTTGCTTTCATATTTTTTTTTGCAATTCACATAGGACTAAGGTAAGTAAAATGGCAGAAAAGAAATGGTAATTCTAATTCTTGGAAATTTTTAAATATGTACAATAGTAATATAAATTAACAAGGGCGAGTGCTGGTTGCAATGAAAACTGTCCCGAGGGTTGCCCGAGGGCAGTTTTCTAAGGGCAACCAGCAGGATGACTCTTGGCACGGGCAAAATTATATGTAAGTGTGTTGCCCGCGTTTATATTTTGAAGATTATTACACAGAACCCGCATACGAATATGATTTTAAATTGACCTAATAATGTTAAAAATTCAAATTGCTTGTCTCTTGCATTTCTATTTCTAATTATGACACAATCCACGAAGTCGATAATCATCCCTAGGGCGCTTATCGCTTGGTAAGCAGCCAGCTCACGGGCGCCTATCAGGTAATCAGTTGGGGATTGGTCGATTTTCAAAAAATGCATAGTTCTCATTGGATAATATCAGTCATGTGACAGTTGTGTATAATAATCAGATGCTTCTAATAAGTTCAAGCTTCATAACATGTATCTTATATGTTTTTAGTAGAGGGAATCATTAGAATAAGAAGGTAAACTTACATAGAAAATGTTCTCTAGTTTGATGGTTTTATTCAAAACTGGATACTATTATTGTTACCTACTCTAAAAAGTCTAAAACATTGTGTAAAGCTTCAATTGTAATGTAGTAATAGCTTAAATTTGATTTAAAATAATATAAACTCCTATTCTGTGATTGTAGCAAATAGTGCAAACCATATATAATTCATTTAATAAATAATCTTTAGAAAATTTTCTTATAATTTCATAGTTTTGGTTCTGATTATATACTAGATCTAGCGTAACAAATGGTACGATCCGTGTAATGCCTAGCAAAAAATAATAAATTTTGAATTAACGGAGGCGAACGAGTAAGAAATTCCAGATTATAAAAAAATTAGATGATTGAAACGTAATCAATACTTAGTAAAATAACTATAAATACAATAAAAGGTGTGAATCAAGACTTGCAGTATGTATCTCGATAACAAACATTTTTAGAATAAATGTGTAACCAAACCTAAAATTCTACGGGAAACATGGACATTGATTTCCGGCTTTCGTTTGGCTAAGAATAATTACCATTTGAAGGTTACTGAAATTAAATTAAGGAATTTTAAGAAGATTGCGTTTGTGGAATTTGTAGGTTTCATCTGGTAAAGAGGATTGTCTTAATCACCTACACTTTCATAAATTACTTTGCAATTCATATAGGAGAAAGCTAAGTAAAATGGCAGAGAACAAATGGTAATCCTAATTCCTGGAAATTTTTAAAATTTTAACAACGGCGAGACGCACCTGCCAAGAGTCCAGTTCTGGTTGCAATGAAAACTGTCCCGAGGGCAGTTTTCTAAGGACAACCAACAGGATGACTCTTGGCACGGGCAAAATTATCTGTAAGTGTGTTGCCCGCGTTTATATTTTGAAGATGATCACACAAAACCCGTATACGAATTATGATTTAAAATTGACCTAATAATGCCAGAGAATTCAAATTGCTTGTCTCTTGCAATTCTATTTCTAATTATGACACCATCCACGGGGTCGATAATAATCATCTTTAGGGCGCTTATCGCCTGGTATGCCGCTCACGGGCGCTTATCACGTAATCAGTTAGGGATTGATCGATTTTCAAAAAATGCATGGTTCTCATTGGATAATATCAGTCATGTGAAAGTTCTATGTAATAATCAGATGCCTTTAATAAGTTCAATCTTCACAACATTTATCTTATATGTTTTTAGTAGAGGGAATCATTAGAATAAGGAGGTAAACTTATATAGGATATTTTCTCTAAAATTTTAAGCCAAATTCAAAAATGTAATAATATAGGTACCGAGTGTTGTATTTAAAATAGGAGTTAATAAAAAAAGAGAAAAAAAAACAATTTTTAGAGGTATTCAACTGGAAAGTTATCTGATACATCAATACACATTAAAAATCTAACGTTTGAAAAACAAAAATCACAAGAGTGAACACCATACTTCCGGTTATGCGATTTTTTTCAAAAGCTTGCTGTCACATTTAGATAGTACATAAAACTTATATATCAAGTTTCAAGGTCATACCTGTTTTCGCTTTTAAGGTATTCTGTTGCTCGCACGCACGGTTGTACGCACGCACGCACGCACAGACAGACAGACAGACCAATGACGAAAAACATGTTTGTTTTTTGTTCAAAGGATTCTTAACACGTGAACATCTGTTGAAAACTCAATTTCGAATTTTTGGGGTGAATCCAATACTTCCTTTATTGTAAAAGGAAGTAAAAAGGAAACAAGTAATGACTTGAATAATTTCCGCCTTTTCAAAATTTATAACAAGATAATGCAAGGCAGGTTACTTTCTTTTATTTTTGTCAATAACCTGATATATACCTGAGATTCAGTGTGCATAACATGTCTGATCATCATGTAATTTATTGTGATTACCAGTTTGAAATCTCAGTTTAAAAAGAACCAATTTTATATTCATGCAGAGATTTTTCTGAATTTAATTATGGTAACTTTAATGCCGATTTACAGTTAATTCCTTGGTATACAATTTTTTAAATCGATGATGTAAACATTGTAAACGATAAAGTCACTTTTTTAAATAACACTATAGTTAATTTGTTTGATAGAAACTCAACTTTCAAATTTCGAAACCCCTGGCCCCTTGGTTGAATAGATTTAAAAGAAGTAAAAATCCTGCTCATTGGTAATATTACAAATCATTGAGAAATTTTACAACTTTCGCAGTTAGAAATGAGAAAAAAGCTTACTTTGAATGTAAACTACGTAATACAAACAGCGATACTAATTCAGTTTGGAAAGAATTAAAAAAACAGATATTTATAATAGGTCGCAACATACAGATATGCCCCCCAATTTATGTGACGCTAATGAAATTAATAATGCTTTTGTTAACTTCAGCAACTCCAATAATCTTGAAGATAAAGGGGCTGCTTGATTTTTATAACGGCAATACATTTACGAATTTTATATCTAAATTGAAATTTAAAACGGGCAGTGAAGATGACATTCTGAAAATTTTTCTTAATATAAAATCCAGTTCTCTTGGTTCCCACGGGATTAATATTAAAATGTGGAATTTATGCTGTCCATTCCCTTTATTACCCATACAATTAATGCATGTCTTTTAAACAACACTTTTCCTAATGCCTGGAAAACTGATAATGTTATTCCGTTACCTAAACTCAAGCAAACCAAGGCATTCAAGGATTTCCGTCCGATTAGTATACTGCCTACACTGTCAAAGGTCCTGGAAAAAATTATAGCATATCAAATTCGTCAACACTTGGTTGATAATATATTTTCTGCTATTGACAACAATTATTTATTAATTCTTGTTTGGATCGATTATTCAAGAGCCTTTGACACAATATCGCATAATTTACTGCTGGCAATACTTATATTTAGTGGTTTTGGGTTGGACGCCATTAAAATTATTGAAAGTTATTTAACTAATCGCTCTCAGACCATTATACTTAAGGAATCTAAAACATCGTGAATATCATCTTTATGCCAATGATTCTCAATTATACGAATTCCCTGCTGACAATGTAGCTGCTGCAAATGTTATGGTCAATGATAATATTGAAAGTCTTGTTGACCTCTCAGAAAAACACTGTTTAAAAATCAATGCCAATACAAGTTCAGTTCTGCTGTTTGGTAGACCTACTAAAAAACTATTGTAAGACAGAATATTGCTATTAAAATTAAAGATATATTACTGCCTCTTTCTGGTCACGTACGAAACCTTGGCATTATACTTGATACTGATCTTAGATTCAAGAAGCATATATCGACAGCATTACAAAAATCTTAAGTCAAGCTCAAATTAATTTTTAATAATAGATGTAGTTTAAACAGCAATGTTAAAATTATGCTTTCCGAATCGCTAGTGTTGTCACAATTTAATTATTGCGATTCTGTTTATGGACCATATTTAGATGCTGTTGATAATAAGAGAATTCAGCTTAAGTAAAACTCCCGTCTTTGACTCATTTTTGGTATACGTAAATCAGAACATATTTCGCATAAATTAAAGGAAGGTTGAACATGAATAATCGTCGATTTCTGCATTCTGTTTATTTCATAAAATAATTAGTACAAAGTCACCAACAAAATTAGATTTGAAACTGATGTAATATCCGTAGACAGAATCTAATAATACCTCTTTACCATATAACTAGTTTTTTACGAACGATCTTTTTCCTACAATATTGCTAATACGTGTATTTACAATTCCTTGCCTAATAAGCTTAAATCTTTGTAATCAACTTGCTTCAAAAACCAGCGCCACATCTTATTGGATAAGCAGCTGCAGTTGTATTTTACTTAATTGAAATATTAATTCTGTATTTGCTATTGGATATAACCATATAACCGTACCCTTTACTATTAATCATATTTGTTCACAACGGGTTAAGTGGTAGAGCATATGGTATTAGTTCTTTAATTTTTAATACCAATCTGAACTTCGCCTTTTTGGATTTTTGATGTAGTTACTCATACCAATGATATTTTTTACATGTATATGGTTTCTTAAACCCAATAAAAGTCCATTATTATTATTATTATATCCAATAGTGAGTTTGGTTTTCTTCCAGGGAAATTTACTACGGAGAGACCAGTTCGCTCCCGTGTATACCTGCTGCTTTCTAATGACAGCCCAATTCGTTCCCCGGAATATTAAGCGGCTTATTAACTTGGAAATTTGCCCACAATGTTTTTTGTACAAAAGTAAAATTTAGGTTATTTGCAGATTTACGATTTGTGTGTACTTAGCACAAAAATACTTGTGTAATGTAAAAAAATTTGTGTATGACCGTAAAAAAACCTTCAGCAGCACCAGTTAACTTCACATAAGACTAAAACCTACTCCTCTATTTAGCCGCGTTGCAGACGGGAGCGAATTGCGATATGACCTTTTTCGAGCAGATAGACACCGGAGCGAACTGCCCATTTACTATTGATACAAATTCGGTAACTCAGTTAATGTTTATTTTTATAAAAAAAAATCTCATAGGCGCGTAGCCATTCAAACTGCAGCGCATATGTTAATGCAATTTCCTGATTTTTATATCACTTGTTTTAAATGTTATGACCACCTATATATTTTTATTTGTATTACCTCCAGATCTCTACCTAGTAGTAAAATCATACTTAACTAACAGACACTTTTTAGTCAAAGTGCAAGGCGAAGTTACTACCTTATACCGAATCAACTCTGGAGTCCCTCAGGGGAGTGTATTGTGACCGCTGTTGTACCTGCTGTATACTGCAGACTTACCTACAACCACGCAAACAACAATTGCTACATATGCCGACGACACGGCCATCCTATCATGCCATTACGACCCCAACATAGCATCTCAACAGCTACAAACTCATCTCGGCAAATTGCAAATCTGGTTTAAAAAATGGAGAGTTAAAGCCAATGAATCAAAATCCACTCATGTAACTTTTACAATGAGGAGAGAAACCTGCCCTCCAGTTCTTCTAAACGGTCAACGACTTCCCCAGCAAGACACAGTTAAGTACTTAGGTATCCATTTAGACAGACGTCTCACTTGGAAACACCATATCTGGACCAAACGAAAACAATTAGGGCTTAAATATAGGGAAATGTACTGGTTACTAGGTAGAAATTCACAGCTATCAACGTAACAAAATACTACTTTATAAAACAATCCTTCGACCGATATGGACCTACGGTTTGCAGTTATGGGCTGCAGCTGCTAACTCCTCCATAAATATAATCAGACGATTTCAGTCTAAAGTGCTACGCCAAATAGTGAATGCCCCTTGGTACGTTCCAAATGATGTCATAAGCCGCGATCTTGGAATTAGTTCGGTCAGTGAAATGGTCACAAATCTGAGTGGCAATTATAGTGCACGGCTTAGTGTGCACCCAAACAATCTGGCCAGTGATCTACTAAGTGCTCGTGTAGTGCGGCGTCTTAAGAGGTTCAAACCCTTGGACTTACCAAATAGATTTACCTAAATATTTTAATCATTATTAATGTTAATACAAGTCACTTAGTTTAGTTTTAGATTAGTTTTAACTAGCTTAAGGTACTCGAATCAAACTCCTAACTATTATAGGGTAATTAAGGGAAATTGTTAATAAAGCAATAACCCACAAGTCATGTACCCTTACACAAAATTTACTGAATGCTATTTATTGTATGGCAGATTGTAAATAAAAAAGAATCATTTAAAAAAAAAATGTAAAAAAATGTGTGTATGACCGTAAAAAAACCTTCAGCAGCACCAGTTAACTTCACATAAGACTAAAACCTACTCCTCTATTTAGCCGCGTTGCAGACGGGAGCGAATTGGGATATGACCTTTTTCGAGCAGATAGACACCGGAGCGAACTGCCCATTTACTATTGATACAAATTCGGTAACTCAGTTAATGTTTATTTTCATTAAAAAAAATCTCAAAGGCGTGTAGCCATTCAAACTGCAGCGCGTATGTTAATGCAATTTCCTGATTTTTATATCACTTATTTTAAATGTTATGACCACCTATATATTTTTATTTTTGTAGTAGCAAGTTTTAATCTGTTATCAACTGTATAAGTTTTTGTAACGGTTACTATAAAAAAAAATGAAAAAATTTCCTTAAAGTTCAAATAGTAAGTATATCTATTTGTAATGTCGAAATTATTGTCAGTCAAAAGTTATCACTATTATTTTTTTTGTTTCAAACCCAGGTAACCTTTTTCTCATTCTTTTTTACCTTCACTAAGCTGTTCTACTGTTTCCGTCTGGAACCGCTTTCGCATTACATCAGGGAGGTGGGTACGTCACTTATTTTTTGTAAACCCAGGTAACTAGAATTAATCTGTTAATTGCATTCTTCATTATTATACGAACTTACAGGCGGTTTTTATAAAACATTTTCTAATGTAACCTATTTAAAATGTTATACCGTTGAAAACAAATTAAAAAAATATTGATGACATAATATTTAAAAATATGATATAATAGTTTGAAAATTGCTTTAAAATACACTTCTTTGATATTTTGTCTCAAAAACGAATATTAACGGAGTTATTGAAATTATACGCTACTTAATTTCCACACTGTTTATAAAGCCCAGTCATGTCTGATGGAAAAAAAAGGTGACCGACTTTTTGCACTTTCGGATGACTTACTAACCTGAAATTCGGAACAGGCATTTCTTAGGATCGAAGGGTGATGCAAAATATCCCAAATTCCGAACATTTCACATGATGGATCCAATATGGCGGCCTTACGAACAATCAGCTTTTCACGTTTCGGTCCTTTAAAAAAAATGTAGAAACTTGAAAGTTATAGGATTTAGTACATGCCATAGGAACAACCCTTAGTCACAATTATATGGTATGAAATGAGTCCGTTGCAGAAAAAGTGCGATCGACTTTTTTGTACTTTCCAATGACCTACAAACCTTAAATGCGGAAGAGACATTTCATGGGACCTAAGGTTGATGCAACAAATTGAAAAATTTATTTTTTCTACGATCACTACTAAAAGTAGGCCTTTTAGCACTTGCTTGTTTCACTGAAAATGACGTTTTATAAATCAATATGTTAGAAGTGAAATCAGCTGTGTACTTTTAGCACACGTGTTAAAAGTAAACAGCTGGTGTTGAATTTAGAATTTTGATCTGGAAGTGAGGTTATAAAGTTATTCTAGTTACTACTTCTTTCGTTAGAGGTAAAGTGTTTTTTAAATAATTAAAGCATCATGTAATGAATAAAGTCAATTGTGTACTATTATAATTACCTTTGATAACTAACTTTCACAGCTACCGGCTGCAGAAACAGTCACCTGTGCCGTCAAGGCTATCTCTTTACTATGAGATAAATTATAACTGTCATAAATGCAAATCTTTGTTAAATCGACTTTTATGGATTAATAACAGTAAATTTAAGGCCGCCGAAAGAATATTGTGTGCAAACTCGTGCTAAAAGTGTTTATGCACAAGACACGTTATGAAAGTCAGCCTTCGGCGTCGTTTCATAATTTTCATATCTCATGCATAAACATCCACTTTTAGCACTTGTTGCACAAATAGCTGTTGTCTATAATCTGTCTTTATCTTGTTTGCATGAAGGTTGGCCATGGAAGTGTTCCCCAATGTAGCTGTATAAAAATTGCTTTGTTGTGTTTAAGTGAAGTTTACATTTGAGGTAAGGGTTTCAAAATGCATTTATGCTAGAAAACATGACAATGCACCTTCAACAGCAAAGTTGCCATATCTAAGCGGAACAGAAAGTAGAATTTTAGTAATTTTTATGTAGTAGGTATGTATCCAGTTTTAGTAATTGTGTAATGCAAAACATTTTCAATTAAGTACTTTACATTTTAAATATTTTTCCACATGTATTACCAAAGTAGTCCATCTGGCAACAATATTCTATTCTGTCAAATGACAGTAAATCTCTTGGTGTTCACGTGCAATTTAATAACAAAAATCGATGACCTACCTTTCATGCAAAAATAAGGTAGGAACAGATTATATGTACCAGGGAATAATTTCCATGTGTGACAATGTCTACATATCAGCGACTGACACGCATGACAATAATAGTAGATTATATTATAAGTGAGAGAAATGCATCCTTATTTGCGAGTGAGAATTTTGAATGGCGAGTACCCCAGCACGAGCGATACAATTTCTCACGAACTTATAATGGCATTTCGCGCACGTGTGATATACGACGTTTTATCTTACAGTAGCAATTCTTGTACCTAATTAGTTTTCCCAGTCAGAATATGTCAAGAAATAAATTTATAATTAGTCGCCTATGATTTGTGATATACGTTTGACAGTACTGAAGTGTATTGTCAGTCTATGTCAAATTCGAGGTTCGTGGGTTAGGTTTTGTTTGTTATTTGCATATATGTAATACTTACTATATTGCTAGCGACTATGAGTGGAAACTCACGAAGGGAGTGGGACATGCAACCAACTCTTCAATGTATAATGGTGAGCTGTGCGCAAGCGCGGCGGCGTCGTCCGCCCAATGGGGAAGTGGTCAAGTTCGCTTCTAAAGGCGGAGTTCGAATTCTTACGCATGCGCACGAAACGCGTTATACTCTAAGTGAAACTATGTCGGCCTAGTAATGTTTTTGGGCGTTCCGAGGCCCTACTAGCAATATATGTATAATACATATTGGTTATTTGACACAGACTGACTGACTTAACCTGAAAACTACGATTTTGACATAGCTTGACAGTGCTACCAACAATGCAGTAGTATAAATAATGAAAACTCACTTGTGAATAAAACATTTTAGTCACTGAAAACAGTTGTATAATGTATGGCAATTGGCGCTACTGTAAGATAATAGTATATTATGTATCAAATATTATAAACGTCATTTTAGTCACGAGTTTTATTAATCACGAGCGAAGCCCAGCGGATCGAGTGTTTAATAAAATGAGTGACTAATAAGTTTATAAAACGAGTTGCATACTATACTTTTTCTACGACCACAAATTTACAGAATATAACATCATATTATTTCATTAAAATGTTGACATTTATTATATTAGGTTAAATTATGCTTGACAAACGTCAAAGTGACGGTTGAAAACTAACTTGATTTTAGTTTTGGCTGTGGCTAATAAAGCAAATACTATTTGAACCTAACTTCACCCCATGACTAAAACATCGTTGCCAACTTCAGCTCATGACTAAGAGGCTCTTTAGTCATAGGTTATTAAGGCATGATTAAAAGGTCACTTAGCGACGTGTATGTTAGTATGTTACATGGCATTTTAGTTACAGGAGTAGAAAAATATTATTATATTATTATAATTTATCCTTCTCACTTTTATGCGTTCGGTTGAGGCTCATTCATATCGGTCGCTGATAAGATATGTGATCAGTCGAAACTACATTTGATGATGGTTGGGAAATTTCCACACTGTAGCACAAGTGTTCAAAATTATTATTATTATTATATTCTCTCGCTTTAATGCCATCGGTTAACGCTCATCCACATCGGTAGCTGAGAATAAATGTGATGAGAAATTTAGTTACACATTGAATTAAAATTCAGTAGCATTTCTACACAACAATATAAAATACGTTTTTCTTCAAACCTCAGTAAAATGTGATATTATACTGCTTGATTGATGATGGGAAACTCTCACTTCATTACCGTGGCATCTAAACACTATCTGCAGCTCGTCAGCGGCAGATAAAGTTATTATCTCCACTGACGAGATAAAGTATTTTTTTTTATTTTGTTCACAACGTTGTAAATAATTTGTTATAAAATTTTCAGAAAAAATACTACGAGTATGTTATTCAGAGCAAAAGTGTCTTTATGTGGGTGTAAGGTTTTGTTGCTCATTATTACAACCTTTCGTAAAGATAATCTGCGAAACTTTTTTGTGACGTTCTGCCATTCATGCTGTTTACATATTGGGCTAGATAATAAAATAAAAAAAAATTATAAAGACCATTTACGCGGGGTAGAGGTAGGAGGGGCGTGGGTAAAATGTATACAGATATACTGTAATACATTTTGTTGTGGATAAGTTCTATAAGAAACTAATTGTTCAGATACACTAATTAAAAAGTATTTTTTTTAATCAATGATGTGATATACAGGGTGTTGCTAAAATAGAGGGACAGGCTACTCTATGATCAAGGATAAATCAAAATGTTATAATAAGCTGGTGTACGCAAATGCATCCTTTGTATGATATTACATTTAATGTGGGTCACTTTTAAAGTAGGTAATATGGAATCTAGAAGATCATAATCGAATAGTTTAGGTTACTTAGAAACCTGGATAATGCTATAAAAATTACTTAGTTAAATTATTAAACAAGTTGAGTTTATTATGGACATTTAAGAGTCGCTTTTCCCAACTGACAGTAACCAAATCGTAAGGCATTTGCTGCATTGTATCATATGTTTTTTGTTTAAATTACTTACATTAAAACTTTAAAGCTTCATTTAAGTATTCATTTGCGGTTTATTATAACTTCTTTATATATTTTTGACCGTATAGCATTTCTGTTTCTGTTCTATATTTTAGGAACACCCTGTATATACCCCACACCATCAATGTTCTTCTTCCTCTTATTTTAAGCTAGTGGCTCGTTTTTAACCACAAAGTGGTTCTATGAGCCCTTTTTATTCGTAAGCCAGGTTTCTCCCTCAAACTCATGGTGACCATGCAACTATAGGCAACGTCTTAGCAACTATACATTGCGGCAATCCTTGATGTTACTTACATATTCTAATTATAAATGTCATTATGACATTTTGAAATTTCATACTATTCTTACTAAGCTAGTAAATAAAATATTGTATGCACCATGGGAGATATTCATGTTCTTTACCTTCGGCCCAGAGGCCCTCGGTTGGTAACACATGTCAACCCTAGGGAAAACATATTCCTCCCTTAATCCATAATAGTTATTTGTTTCATTCGTACAAAAAATGCATGATTTCGGGACAAGCAAGACAGATCGCCGGACGACGCGCAGCGGAGTCCGGCGAGTCTTACCCGAGTCTTACCCGTCTTATCACGAAAAATCTAAGTCTTCAATCGAGAATAGCTCGAAAAATATCAATCTATCGAAAATACTATATAGAATATTTTTTACTAAGAATTTGTCCCTCTATCCATTTCCGGGTTTATTTTGAGTGAACAATTTCTACCCCCGAGAAGGGGTGGCATCCACTCTCAGGGCAAAAGCGCACATCGGCGCTATGTCACTTTTGCTCCTTGAGCCATCCCCTAACCACTCACCAAATTTCACGTCAATCGGTCAAGGTTCAAAGAATTCTGAGGTAGGTAATAGCATATTTTTACCTTCAACGACTGGAGTATAAGCCCAATTGACATTCGTGATACCACAGCAAAAATATTCGACATAACTTTGACTACTCATGGTATTATAAGTGATTATTACACAAAAGCCGTATACGATTTATGATTTAAAATTGATCTAATAATGTCAAATACCTCAAATTGCTTGTTTCTCACACTTCTATTTCTAATTATAACACCATCTACGAGGTCGATAATCAGCACTAGGGAGCTTATCGCTTGATAATCATCCCTAGGGCGTTTATCAGGTAATTAGTTCGGGATTGGTCGATTTTCAAAAAATGCATGGTTCTCATTTGATGATATTAGTCATGTGACAGTTGTGTGTAATAATCAAGGGTAATACCACAAGCAGTGGATATATTTTTGACAAATATTTTGTCGTTTCCATAGAAATTATTGCAAATTTCTATGGAAATGGCAAAATATTTAAAAAAATATATCCACTTTGAGTGCTATTTGGGACGACTATTTAACAATATTAACTTTATTGAACTTTATTGAAAAATAATCCAACAATTAATATAATTATTCATTCTCAATTAAATTCAGCGGAATACTTCCAAAACACAGCATTTTAAAATTTTTAAAACAAGCCACACAGTTTGTTGGGGTTTAGTGTTACGTAACCTAGCGATATCACTAAGGACAGAACATCGTTGCTAAGCGATATTTCGCAACAAAACTATTTATTTTTTGAGTACGTACATTGTTTTGTGAATATTTTGCATGGTGCCCAATATTCAGTGATATACTGCTGTTATTGGTTGAAAAAAGCAAATGTCTGCAATGTGATTGGTTTATATGGTATAGTGTTGTATAGTCATTTAAATACGCGTTCTCTGTAATTGAATCAAGGAATTTTGTGACTGACGCTGCGGGAATTCCACAACTACTAAGAAATAATAGATGCATGATGCATGCATGCACAAACAAAACTGGGACAATACTTTGACACAAAGTTTTTTTTTTTTTTAATTTTGTAGAAACATTTCTGCAGTTTCTTTTGTTTTTGTTTTGAAAAAAATATGTGTGGCCTCCAAACTGGATTGGCCTACCGGGCATTTGCCCGGTTGCCCGGTGGGCCAGTCCGACACTGTATAAAACCCTATCTTGTGTCCATTTTTGTACTAGTGCAAATATGAATCGAAAACTGTACAGTTGCCAAGGTAATTTGTGAACATCCCGAAATTACTTACTTTTTATACAAAATTATTCGACAATATGGCGTCTTATTTGTGTGGTTGGAGAAAAATATATATTACCGACGCGCTTACGTACGAAAAATGTCACTTTGGACACCATTAATTTTTCGCCCGTAAATATTTATCTGCAAACGGTTTTTGTCCTCAATAACTTCTATAATTCACACTTCTCTGTTATTTTTTTAAAATTATGACGGTTGACGGAAATGTATAGTATGCATCTCTGACGAAAACTGCTTTTTATGGCCTTGCTTGCTTGATTTCCTCGGCCATCGCCTCGGACAGCAATTGCAGACATCGTCCATAAAAAGACCATTTTTTGGCATAGGTACTTAAATAACTATTTTATTGCTACATCAACTACAAACGTCAAACACGAAATAAAACATCATAATTTTTCAACAATGTCTTTCGGATATAAGAATATACGCGCATTTGACATTTTCCGAGACGATTTTAAGGCATTATTTGAAACTTACAATAACTCGCTTGACAACTGACAGCCAACTTTGGTCCAGATAACAAAATATGACGATACGTAGGTACTCATATATACAATGAATATATTTTATGAAATTAGACTTTTTGGTACCCACGAAAAAAAAATCGAATAATAACAATTTATTAAATTTCACTAATTGTTAAATACATTCGAACTTACAAATAAATTATTGAAATCTTAATTTCCGCAATCTAACGGTACAGAGGAACCTTAAAGAGAATTATATCTTTAACCCTTCTTGGTATATTTAAATTGCCGACGGCTTCGTGAAACTCGCGCGGTTTCTCCACTCGATATGTATCCTTTATATATTTTCGGGATTTGTTTCTACTCAGTTCAAGCAAGGAAGGAAATTGCGGAACTTGCTGGACGCTATCTAAAATTACGCGAGATGACCTGGGAAAGTGCAAGTGGCACAGATTTATTAACTCTTGTTTTATGTTCTGTGGCATAGAAAAGCATTTAAGGGCCCTAAGGACGTCGTTTATGCGAAACGTTGACTTAATTTGATTCCTAAAAAGTTGTACAACAAACTGGGCGCTGACGCCTTCTTCCAGACCGAGGACGAAAGTCGGTAGCGGGTGAAGTTTCTTCAGGACATAGTCTTCCTTTCGAAAATTGTTGGAATATACGAGCGCCTGCAGTTCGTTGCCGAAACCGTACAATCCTATAGCCAAGTCTATATCAGGAATAGTTACGATAGCTCCTAGTTCCATGCACATTCCGATGGTCTCCGTTCTTTCGCTGGCGTCCGTAATCTTGCGCAAACGATACAATAAGCCGCTAACAAAGGAAATTTTGCGAGAAGCCGCCCCTGTGCATTCTCTAATTAGCTGGTCGGCTACAGGACAGGTAAGGACTAAGTGCAAGCATTGCAGCCATTCTGAGGCGGGATACAGCAGACTCTGGCACACGTAACGCAGCAAGAAAGGAATTTCGTTATTCAGCAGAAGTCCCTGGTCCAGTTTGGACCAAATTAGTTTAAACAGCGTGGCGTTTCCACATTGTACCGCGTGCATCAGCGGGTAGTCCCCGTCGATGCAAATGCAGTTAACGTCTGCCCCTGCATTTATAAGATCGATGGCCAGTTCGCCCGTATGTGTAAAAGCAATTTTCTCTGCACAGTGCTGCTGACTAGGGCACTCCAGGAAGATTTCGTATGTTGACCTCGTGTGCCATTTCAGGGCCATAATCAGCGGCAGCATTTTGGGGTCCTCGGCCATGTTGACGTCTGCTCCGGATTTTATCAACAGTTCGACTGCTTGCAGGTTGCTGGCGACGATTACGGACTGCAAAGGTGTTAATTTGCAGATGTCCTGGGCGTTTACGTTCGCCCCCTTTTCTATCATTTTTCGAGCCACCTTCATAGATGGACGCGTTAGGGCTATGTGCAGTGGTGAAACTATGGGGTTTGCTCTGTCGACGTCGCAGCCGGCGTCGATGAGGCGCACTATGACAGCGTCGCTGCAGCTGTTCCTCAGGCTGGTGACCAAGGGCGTATCCCCAAACTTGTCTTCGCAGTTTAAGTTGACATCGGGATGAAGCAGGGCGAGCTCCAGCTTTTTCAGGCTGTAACGTAAAAGAGGATTAAATAAATTTGAACTATATTCTAGTAAGGCGTATGTAGTGTGTAGGCATTGATTATCAGGCCAAGGTTCTCCAGTGATAGTATTCAAGAAAATAAAATGACATGTCGTTACGCTAAAGTAGGTGACCTTGGAAACCATTTGGTTTTCTAGAGTTTTTAGAGTCAAATTATTGATCATTTTAGTGTAGTCCAAATGCTTATTTTTTTACATAGACAAGATTTTTTTTAGAATCGCTGAGAATAAATCTCCAAAATCGAACCTCAAGGTGGAGTGCACCTAAATCATGAGAAATATAAGATCGGCTGATAGCTTTACCAGATTTTAATTAATTCATTTTAGGTGGATACAATTATTGCAACTTCATGGAAAATGATTTGCTTGTACTTAAAAAGAAATACCTTCGGAACAGAAGCAAGCCCTGTATTTAAGGCTGTAGGAGCCACAGAAATTATTCGGCTAAAGATCGATTTATATATCTACCTTCTATAGATGAACAGCGTATCGATGGTGGACAGTCCTCAGTTTTGACATTATTAACAGAATTATAGCAAAAAAATAATTTATCTCTTCAAATAAAGAAATAGGTTAATTTGTGATTTTGTCGTTGTTTGTTACTATTTTGAAAATCTTTTTAAATACACATAAACTCTATAATGGGGCGCAGGACATAAAGCAACAGAATTATTTTTAAATTATTTTGTTAACGTGTAATTAATTTTTTAAAGTGGGACTATCTATTATTAAGAATAAAAGTTGCTACATCTTACATATTTCTTCTTCTAGACCCTTTAAATTTCGTCACTTCCAGCGGTAGATATCGTCAACTGAAATTATGTTTAGTAAGCGGTGATTAATCAAATAACAACTAAAAAATCATGAATTCAAATGTTTAATTCTTCCATGCCGAGTACTACAGACAAGAATAGATATAGATAAGAAAAAGGACGGACAATGCATATTTCAACGGTAACCAGGTATGCGGATTAAAATAATGTTAGGGTCGCAATTCTTGTCTTTTCTCGTTTATGAGTAAAAGTACTGTTACGATTGTCACTTGTTTTAGGTTGTTAAGGTGACGATCGCAAACAAAGTTTAGGGAGTTCATTATATTGGTTCATAAAGCAAACACGCGTTTTATTTCAACTAGTATATATGAACATATTTATGTAAGATATAACGCCCCAAAGGCACCATTCTTACAAATGGTGACCCTCCTTTTCTCTTTTTGGGGGGGGGGGGGGGGGGGGGGGGGGGGGAGTAATGTTACGATTGTCACTTGTTTTAGGTTGTTAAGGTGACGATCGCAAACAAAGTTTAGGGAGTTCATTATATTGGTTCATAAAGCAAACACGCGTCTTATTTCAACTAGTATAAATATATGAACATATTTATGTAAGATATAACGCCCTAAAGGCACCATTCTTACAGTACATATACTTTGTATTTCATACTGATTTCTATTTAGTTAGATAACAAATTTTCTACGAAAATCTCTTTGATACAAAAGCCACGTTTTCGTGTTTTTTGGTCACAGAATATGTTCTTGGTATTGCCAATCAAAGAATAAATATAACAATAAAATGGCTAATTATTGAACGAAATCGCCCAGACATTTAAAGTAAACTTTCACTGATAAACGTCAAATATAATGATGACTAATTGGATTTTATCAGTGTATAATGCACTGCTGTCATTATCTTAATTCGTGATTAATTATCTGTTTACCCCTATTCCCATTTTAAACAGGTAATCAACTTCATATTACTATAATGACATCATTTGTTCGTCTATATCAACAAGAAGAGCAAATCAGTTCTCAGGCATCAGCCGTTTACGAGTGTTCTATTGAATTTATTCATTTGTATAATTTTTCTAAAATAATTATGTTATCATAAGGAGGGAATTCTTTGATTAATAATAATTTCTTTAATGAAATAATAAATGGAAGAATATTTTCAACCGATAAACGTCCTACGTTTTTATTCCATTAATTGAGAATCAGTTTTTCGCAATGATTAAAAATCTGGTGTGATACACTCACACAATTTCCTTTTACAGTGATCTTATAATTAGCAAAAAGTTAGATTTTAAATTTTTAAGCGTTTGTAAAAATTTTCATAAATTGCAAATTTTACAAAAACGGTACAAAATAGAGTGTTAGTTAAAGAGACAAATTTTCTCTAAAATTTTAAGCTGAATTAAAAAATGTAATAATATATCGGGTGTTCTATGTAAAATAGAAGTTAATAAAAAAATAGAAAAAAACAAAAGAAACCCATTTTAGAAGTATTCAACTGGAAAATCACCTACCTCACATCAATACACATTAAAAATGTAATCAAAATGTAAAGTTTGAAAAAAATCGTTAGAGCCGTTTTTGAAAAAATCGAAAAAAACTGAAAAATCACAAGAGTAAACACCTACTTCCGGTTATGCGATTTTCTTCAAAGGCTTGCTGTCTCATCTACATAGTACAAGAAACTTTCACGTGTTATAACTCTTTTCGTTTTTGAGATATTGTGTTCACAGACACACACAGTCACACAGACAGACAGACAGACAGACACAAACGAACAAAAACATGTTTTTTGGGTTCAGGGGACTCAAAAACGTGAAGATCTGTTGAAAACTCAATTTCGAATTTTTTGGGGTGAATCTTTTATCCTAAAAGAAAGTAAAAAATGTTTGCTACATCTTCGCCGTACATTTTGAAAGACTCTCGCGTCATACATTAGCAACTCTTATTATTTTACAGAAAATCTGTTGATCAACCATATTGAAAGAACTAAAAAAGTGTTTAAATAAATCAAGCTTTGCACTATATATTTTTTGGTATTCAAATTCTTATCCGCCGAAAAAATCCAATAAAAACATTTATAGGGGTTGCTAATTTCAATCCCGTAACGCCATCCCTAAAAATTTAAAACATTTCTTAAATAAGATTTTTTATTGCTAAAAAATATCTGCCAATTCTTAATTTGGTATCATTTGTCAGCTTTCAGTAAAATGACACAGATCTAATTTTAACCCCCCTCTAATATCTTCGAACACATCTTCAAAATATTTTCTTCTCCTCCCGGCTTATCCTGTATCTTATTTGACAACCATTTATCTGTTTTTAAATGTATACTAATAAATGCGCTTGTGCTATAATTTTTGTTAAAATAGTAAATTAATTTTCTCTAAAACCCTGGATAATTTTGTTGAAATCTTTGTCAATTAAAACAATCCTTGTTGTTATCCTCCATATAAATAATACAAGTGCTGGAAGACCTGCATCTTATTATAAAATTGTCATTTACAGCCTAGCCAGGTATAAGACTTAGCTTATCAGAGACCCATCGATGACGCATTGAAGTCGCCTGAATAGATCATCTATCCCCTGTTAAGAATCTCTACGCGTAGCCCTCGGTAGTAAAATTTATTTGAGCTATATGGGTATGATAAGTTGCATAAGTGATTTGTTACGAAGTTTCAAGTGAATCCTACCAGAGTAGAGAAGGTTAAGCTTTATTTACTAAAGGCAAATGACGAATTTCAAGAAGAGGGAAATGTACTCCTCTCAAAACATAAAGCAGTCTTTGCTACACGAGGAATATCTCTAAATTAAAAATTAATGCTCAATAATTCTCTATGAAGACAAGACACTGCGGTCCAGTAATTGTCATGCGGTGTAGCAAAGTTTTTCCAGCTAGTTCCTGAGCAGGATGGTGGAGGGGTTGTAGGAAAGCTTCACTGGTTCGAGACAGTCCAAACCAGAAAACCTGCAGCTGTTCGTGCAAATCTCCAAACCACATAATTGTTTCCGTAAATCAACAAATAGTAATCATAAATTACTGTAATGTATATTTACAATATATACAATAATACAATTAGCTCCAAAATCTGACATAATTATTGGCGGAGATGTTTTAAAAGGGGCAAAAGGGTAGGGCGATTGTTCATATTTATGAAATACAAAAATAATTATCAAAGGTATAATTATCGATAATGCTATATATTGATATGGTCTTAAAATGACAAAGCAGTTTAAAATGAAATAACAATAAATTAGCTTAATGATAATTTTCATAAAAGAATATTGATGGGAATAACTTCATTTTATCATTAGAATTTTTATTTTCTACAATGATATTAGCAGATCATTAATAAATAGTCCATTTGTGGTTGCAATTGTAATTCAAATTAATTGAATGTTATTCTCTTAGTCAGGCTTTATCTGGAAGAAGTAAATCGTAAAAGAAAAAACAAAAAGTTCAAATCTTACATGTTTGGTATATAAAAGGGTTAATATTATCATATAATTGGAGACAGGCACAGTTAAGAGCTGTTAACTTAGAAAGTATGATTAATGACAAATACAAAAATACAAAAGTCATAAAGATTGAAAATAGAAATCTGTATTATCGATTGGTATAACCAAAGGTTTTGGCAGGTATTTTAAAAATAACAAGAACAAATGGGGTGTAAAATTTGTTAATTCGATTGACACAAGTTAATTAAATATTCACTTATAATACCATGAGTAGTCAAAATTATGTCGACTATTTTTGCGGTGGTGTCACGAATGTCCATTGCGCTTTGGTACGATTAGGACGAGTGCGCTAGCAATTTCTATAGTAACAGAACACTAATATTGACTTTTTCTAATAAAAATCACATTTGTTTAAAATAGTCACTTGAATACCTTCTAGGAAGATATATCCACTGATATTTTTTTGATTGGTCAAGAAACGTCAGAATTCTGGATTTTCATTGGTCACTTTTTGACAGATGACAGGTGAATTGAATAGTCAATTTTACATGATAAAATACTGGTATGTACAATTATATCATGTCATACTAATAAGTAGTGCTATATAGAAGAGATCAGTGTAAAATCGAGAAAGACAAAGTGAATGCATAAAACGTATGGTCAAAAAGGATTGTTGACTATACCGATGATAGCTGATGCAGATATCAAGTGGACTCGAATACACAGAAGATAAATAGAGCTCCAATAAAGAAAATATTACCAAGTGTATAAAGCCTTCAATTAGAAATAAAACAGATCTGAAAAGGAAAGCATTAATCAAAGCATTTATCTGCCACTTAAGAATATGAAATTAAATAACAGAAATATTAAGGTATAATAAATTGAGCAAAATCAACAATAATCCAATCAAAAAAACATTAATAATTAAATTATTAAATTATGTAAACATACAGTATAGCTGGTATAAAATAGAATGAAATGCAAATAATTAGTTTACAAGTATATAAACAATGGTTATTAATTATGACAAATGCAGATATATTTTTAATAAATACTTCATTGCTTCATATTAAGGTACGTCCTCATTACATTCAACAGTAACCCAGAGAGTCCAACAATTACAGTTATTACAAGTGCATGCTCAAGCTGTGCACAGAAAGGTAATATTTCCAACCAACTTCGATAAAACGCTGAGAACAATAGTAAATTTAAATAAAATCAAAATAAAACATTAAGCCCACAGCAATATATTATCAAATACCGTTCAATAAACGCCTCATAATTATAGCGATTTTAACAATCGCTCTATTAATATTACACGCAAGTTACTTTTTTAATACCATAACTCAACTAGTGAGTTTTGGTATACACAATAATGTTTAATGTCATATATGTTCTGATGTGACCTGGCAACTGAAAAACGTTACGACAAACAGATAATGCGATTTCAAACAAGAATTTGGTTTTGATGCTTCTTCCCATCCGGCCTACGGTCTCGTGGGATAAACTTTTTCTCTAGTGGATAATATCCATATAACAATACTTGTAAGGTAAATAATTATTAAAGTATTTGTAGTGTTGTCATTTTAACTGAAGGTCTTGTTCTGTCGTAAATGTAGTAATTTGCAACTCTGATTGCCTTTTAGGTTTTTATCTCGTTTTGTACTAGTTGTGAATGGCAAATTAGTTTGTTTGCCAACATGGAATGCAAATAAACTGACTAGAGAGTAAATTGAGATACGATTTTTCTCGCAGTTGCTTAAAGGAGCACACGTCTTCCAACCAAGGACCGTGCGAAAACGGAGTTCGGATGCTAACATTCGCATGTGAATTTTATTTACTTTAGGAACTTAGTTTTTAGAGCATAAGGCCTTTTGCGTCCGAATATCTTTACTACGCTTCAGACTGTGTACTATACCTGCTGCAGCAAACAAATATAGCAAAATATAGAACCAAAATTACCAATTACAATACCACCTGGATTATCAATTTAATAATAATTAATATAGGATCAGATATACCAGTAATTCTAACAAAGAAATCGTGTTTGTTAAGTTTGACATTTTCCAGCGTATTTGTGTTTGATGGTTTGTGATTTCTTACATTGTTCGTTAGTTTTAGTTCGCTGTTATTATTGTTCATAAAGTCGTGGCTTCTTATCATAGTTGCTTTATATATAGTATTTTTAATTACATGCGCAAAAAAAGCATGCTTTTTGAGTTTGCCGAAGTTTCTGTGTGTATCATAATCCCAACAAATTATTTAATGCCAGTTGAAATTATGTCTAATTATAAGAACCGCTACCTATAATTCTTTAGTGATTTTTATTAAAATTCTGAACCAGACAGGTTTATAATATGTTATTTGCGTTGCATATTCTACTCTATTTGTACACTGCGGCAGGTAGTTATAGCTGTACACTATTAATACGACAAGGCCTGAGTACTCCTTCGCAATTGTCATTATCGCATACAATGGTGGTTTTTTGAACGTGCCCTACGTCAAGTAACTAAATGCAAATAAAAATCGTTGAACCAGCAACAACTACAGAAAACTAAAATAACTATAACTACTTCTCCGCACATAAGGTAGGTAATTGTAACAAGCGAAGCTGCGATCTATTCTTCAACGATCTGCTCAGGATCGCACTGTAATCTGTAATCCCTGAATAAAAACGCTACAATATTTTCAGTTCTACACTGCCACATATTTGAAATATCTCGAATTGGTGTACGATGAGAATCGTACAGGAGGGCATCTGCTATGTGTTAGTGGCGGGCAAGTGACTACACAAGGTCGCAGGACGTGTTGATCCGTGGTTCGCTTATGAAGCTGCTTCAACGAAGCTGCAGCATTGGGGTGCAAGGCTTTTCCCCCAGTATGATGGTTTGGAAAAGAGCGAAAGACTTTCAGAAGTGGTAATTTTTTCTAGAGTAGCTGAGCGGTACCTCAAAACTACTAATGAGTCTGTTCTTTAATATTGTTGCTCATAAGATCGCATCAGAGCTCCAATACGAAAATACGTACGCTAAGCGGGTGGCACAAAGAAAAATAACTGAAAGATTCTAACAATCTGAAGTGACTGTAACACCGAACCTGAGATAACCTACCAGTGGGTGGAAGGTGGCGTGGGGTGAGTGTATTTCTGAAGAATTCTAGCACTACGAAATGCATTTTAGCGGCTGTATGTATCACATATCAACGCTGCTTGGGAAAATACAAGATGTGTGAAGAATTTAAAAAAATCACAAGTGCATCTCCAAAAACATGGGGGAAGCAGCAATCACTAATCTGCCAAAAAATGGAGATGGCAAGAGGAAACAGCTATCTCCTATATTCGCAATCAAATTCCAAATTGCTCTATTTTTGGAAATTTACACAAAAATAGACAAGAGACTTATGCAACCAAACGCACCCCAACGAGGATTTTGCGACATAAATATACTCAGTTCAAGTAAATTATATTTGGAAATACCTACCTCAACACATTTCCGGCACATTTACTAATATTAAATTAATCATAGATAATTTTTTAACGTAACAACCTTTAACAGAAACCTGTAAAAACCCTGCTGCCAGGGAATGGTTAAAGCAAAAATTTAAAGACTGCCCAACTATAAAACTCAAGGAAGAAGTAAAACTCTACCTGTTAGAGGCGAAAATGTACGTAAACCAGAATGTGTCACCGTAGATGGAACCGAAACCATTTTCCATACGCTAGGAGTGCAAAAACAGGATTGATCACATAATCCTGGAAGCCAGACCCTTATAGGATAGCAACTGGTCAGTGGTCATCATCATAGACGGGAGGTCTTGAATTAAATTACAAGACCTACAACACCGGCCATGCCTCAATTTCTCTTGTGCCAGTTTTAAGAAACTAGGCAAAACAGAAACGGATGATAAGGAGGGAAGAAAATACTGAAAAGCCATTAGCAGAAGAGTTTTGCTTCTGGCGTAGTTGATACGTTGCGTTACCCTGTTCTTTTACTTCCCTTCTAATGAAGCCCCTTATGAAGCTGGGCTCAACACTGAGACAATCAAATTCGTTCATTACATAATAACAATGACCGCCGGCGTCTCCGAAATCACTGTGAAGCCGCCTCGGCGATTTTGGAAGCATACAATGCTAAATACAACAATGATATATTAATACTAATTCAAGAACCTTGGTTAAATGGGGGAGTGATTAGAGGGTTGCGTTAAATTAAAGGCTAGGTTATGTACAGCTCTTTGGAAGTTAATTCCGTAGCTAGCATTCTATCAAACGCAAATTTAAATCTGACTCGGCAACACATCTCGTTATTGGATCGAAATTGCAGGCAAATAGCCAGGGCTACCACCGGAATATAAGGCCAAAGGACTCATTTTGCAGATAGATGAATCTACAATAACTATTAGGCTGCGACGCTGACGCCCACCACATCCCATGGGGCAGCAGTAATAATACCAAATAGGTGTATTCGGCAAGAGAGACTCGTCTCTCAAACCATAAATACATAAAATTTCATCTCACAACCAAAGCATTAAAATGAAATGTGGCATAAATGCTTAAAAACAGAGTTGTGATACCTTTTTTCAATAATATAACTACCACAGTGTGGGTCACCCGAAGCTGCCCTCAAGGAATATCGTCTCATTTACTGTGGTGTTTGGCGGTTGATGACCAGTTGAGCGAATTGAAAGAGAAGGGACTATATACTGAGGGGTGCGCAGATTACATAACGTATTATATATCTAAGGAAAATGTGAGGGTAGTGTTTTCAACACATTGGAAATAGCACTAGCCACCCTTGAAAGACTGTACAATTGGCTCTTTAGAAAGTTTGTTACATAGCTTTGGCAATTTGCTCTGCTTTAGTATGTATGGTGTTTTATGGCCAAAATGCTGATAATAGAAACAGGCTGAACAATATTCAACGAATGACCTGTACGGGAATAACGTGAGCAATGTCTACGTCTGCGAGGGATGAAAATCTAATACACCGAATAGTATTTGATCTTCTTCCCTCTCACATACGAGTGGACGCCAACGCACGCGTGGGGGCTTATCGACTGCAAACACATGGCTTCCGTGGTTGTTATGGATATACAGGTTATCGCACTGCTATCTTTAAACACCTAAACAAAAACAGAAACGAGGGTCCTCAAGGGTATAAATAAATAAAAATAGGACTTAAATGCAGACAGTGCAAGTTTTTTGAAGGCGAGGATAAAACTACCACTGCCTCTGCGAATGCGAGAAACTAGAAAGCCTCAGGATCAAATATTTCTGGAAAGAAGAACTACATCCGAGATATTAAGGAATGCCCTTGCAGAGATAATCCAAGCCTTCTTTGAAACTATGGAGATTTCTCTATGAGGCGTACCAATCCTTGGGAGCTAATAGGTCTTCTAGGATGGAGTGAACGGGACACAGGACCAGTAACCAAGAATAACAATAAAAAATATATATTTTGACTACAAAAAGAATGATAAGAGAAACTCCCTCATCTGAACAGTATACCATTCACTAAATTCCATTTCAGGTCAGTGAAAATATAAAAGTATAAATTCTCTTCAACGGTTTCATAGGCATCCTTGACGTGCATTTATGCTAACAAATTTTGAAATGAAAATTTTTAATCAGAACAGAATTCTTTTAAGCTTCGAATATTTTTTGCGTCACTTAATACATACCGGGTAACCAGTTTCAAAACCGAATGTAGCAAAAGCATGGTATATCACAAGGTTACCATAAACGTTTAATTTAATTTCAAAGACAATTTTGCCTAAGATCAGAACTAGGGATGGATAGGGTGCCTTCGTGTCAATTTATTGTTTTGTCCTTTAATTGGGTACGGACACATATCGCTTCCTTCTTTTTTCAATCCCATAGTAAATTAGATATTGTTACGTTGGCATTACTTTTCAATTGATATATCCATACACCTTCCAGGAAAACTTATCAGACGGCATTTTATTGTATTACACTCATGAAAACTATTTGTTATGCGTTACACTTTAGAATCTGCATAATGGAAAAGTGCTGGCTATTAGGATATACAAGTAAATTAGGCGGAATTCTCATCGTATTTATTAAAACAATGATGAAGTTAAATTATCTATGTTACGCTAATGTACGCTCACCACGATGAAACATAACCTATAATTGTTTAATAATTGTATTCGTATGAATAAACGGCTGGCGTTGAGGATAAAATGTTTGGTAGGAAAAATAAATGCAGCCACATTTTTTTCAAAAAACATCTAAGGTTTTTAATTTAATAACTTACGCTTCGTTTGCATAGCAAACTTATCCAGATTCATCATTAAATATTCATATTAAGAATATCATACTAAGTAACAGCAAAATCTATCCCGTTGGTTAAAAATTTTAGTTATATGAAAATATCTTCAAATGGGCCAAACTAATATATTGATTTATTTGTAAAAATTAAAACTAATGAAAGAAATTCAAATAAAGTTAAAAAGCAAGAAATACAAATAAGTTAACATTTTTAATTCAGAGAAGATTATAATAAATTGAATGTAGATTTTCTATATCTGTTTTATAATTAATTGATTCTGAATTTTGTTTTATTGCTATCATTTCATAAAAAATTCGTTAACCCAAGTTTGATTCTCTTTGTGATACTTTAGGGGAATTAAAGTTAAAATTATGGTGATTGCCAACGGCGTGATCAGATAAAGCAGTGTTTGGGTTATTTGGAGTTAAAGTTTTTGGTTTTTGTAGATTTTTTATTTTGTGATATTATTTTCTTTTCTTTCTAAGATAGACGATATTTGATTCTGATTGAATTTCAGTTTATTTTTAAATTAATAAAGAAAAGTTTTCCAATGGTATTATTATTTTTGAAAGAAACATTAATGTTATAATTTTTTGAAGTTTAGTTAACTGTTGTGATAATTTGGGTATGTATGGAATAGATATGTAATTTGAATTTTCTAAGTTTTGATAGTTGCTAAAATGTTGCCTTACGAAATTAGGGTATAAGTCAATGAAAACATTTTTATTGTTTGTCTTTGTATTTAAGTTTATTAATTTTTTTTGTTATTTTTGAATTTATGAAATTTATGGGGTGGTTATTTTTTATTAATATGTTTTTATTAAAAAATGCGATTATGGAGAACAAGGACCCGTCCAAGGGAACAAATAGTTAAATAGAAAATGACCAGTAACGAACGCACAGTACAATACGAGTTAAGGAAAAGCGCAAATTAAACGAGAGACCAAGGACTCATGGTAAATATAAGGTATGGAAAGATTACGATCGACTATTAAGTCAAAATGTCGAAAGAAAAGAACCCAATAGAAATAGGTTTTTGTTATCTGTAAGTTTTTTAGCAAGGGGAAATAAAACAATTTATAGGAGAAGCAAGTGAGTATCAGATAGATATGTTGTTGGTACAAAAAGCAAACCTAATCAAGCTTTGTCAAGAAATATGGATAATTACATTTACTAGGAAAAGCGAAAAATGAACTGGCAACGAGATTTTTAATAAGAGATGGTATAAAAAGAATGGTGATAGACTATAAAGTAGTGTATAGATTAAGATATCTGAGAATAACGGGAAAGTGAGAAAGTACTGCTTAATAAACGTGCATGTGCAATCAGAGGAGAAAGAACTAGAAATATAAAAAAAAATTACGAAATATCACGTACAAAATATTAGCAAATATAATTAATAAACGGTTACAAAGAGAAGAAAACTAAGAATGCGCAATATCAGACGGGTTTCAGGGAAGGGAGATCAGTGGTGGATAATATAATTATCTATCTTAAAACAGATACACGAGAAAAGTAGTAAGAAAAGCGAGCTAATATACGCGGTCTCTTTAGACTTTAAACTAGTCAACACGATCCTAAAATCAGCAATAAACAAAATAAGTGTCGAACAGCATGAATCTAAATAATTTAAAAGTAATGTAGGGCTCAAACAAGGTGGAGGATATAATAATGAAGAGCAAAGTTGACCAAACACGTAATATTCTAAGAAACTCAGATTAATGCCCGGCTTATGCGGATGATGTATTCCTACACAGAACCAGAGCAGGGCTAAAATTCTTAGTTAGCGACTTCCAGATTAAAGCAAGTGACGTTGGTTTAGAAATAAATCCAGATAATTCTGATACATGATATTATCAAATGAAAATCAACCAGAAAACCCATACCTGACAATCAAGCCGGAGAAATTTTCTTGTAACGTCTTTAGAAATGAATGTAGTTTATTTCTAATGTAACTTTAAATTAATTACATTTTCCCTCAAACAGTAAAACAATTAAAGAATATATTACTTAAATTTGATGTAACTGATGCACGAACTTTTATAAAGAGACATATATACAGGGTGAGCACTTTAAAAAAATTATTTATTTTTGGTTTAATCGAGGAATAGGCAAAAGAAACAATTTGAACATAGTTCAGGCTTTATTGTTGGCGAAAATGGGACCCAACAGATAAGTGGTGGATAAGTGCTGTAAAACAGAAAAAAGGGATAAGGGAAAAGTGCGTTCTATTTAAAGCAGCGGCGACGCAATGACACAAGGAGCGCTCCGAAGCGCATATAGGGAACAGACAATGTTGTTGTGATGTATTATCAAACGTTGGAATCAAATTCGACCGTCGATATTTTTTCATATGAAAATTGATGTAATTTGCATTACCAAGTCTATCCTTTTTAAGTATTATTAGAAACGTAAAAATATTTTATCTCTCATTTCTTTTAATTTTTAAAGTTATTTAGTGTTATAACATCTACTTGCGGGGGAAGTTCTAAGTAAAGCCATTGTCGGATTTTAAAAATAATGTTTTACTAAAAATATGTTTTCCGAAAATGGCTCCTAAGTATTTGTTGTGTTAAAGACACTGTAATATGTATTTATGTATTTATTGTAAAACTCTTTTTCCTGATATACCTATGCGTGTAATATTTTATTATTGCCCAGTTTACATATGGCTTTACTTGAATGTTACGTAACGAAACTAAACTAACTAATCAATCTATTTTAAATTTAGATTTTTGCTTAAGAAAATATGTGCAACAGTCGTAATTAGAAACTGCTTCACAAGTTCATATAATTAAAGATTTAGAAAGATACAAATCGTAATTGACCTTGACATCATGGGAAAACTATTTTAATTAGCTTTGCAACGATATCTAGGCTAGTGAGTGTACTGTTGACGCTACCATATTTTTTTAAGAAGATATATTAATTTCATAATTTCTGAAGAAAAGGAAACAAGCCAAGACTTGCACTTGTCTGTATTTGGAAATTAGGACTGTAGCTGGTAGTAATAGAAAACGATAGTATGTACTTACTCATTCTTCACAATTACGTCGTGTAGGCAAGGATTTTGCTGACACCAAGACGGGTCATGGGCCAATGCTGGAAAAGATTTGAAAAATATAATCTGCTTGTATTACAATTTCATAAACATCAGTTTCTGCGAAATGTAAGTATATGTAATGCTTAAAGTAATATTGCTTCAATGTTTTGGACATAAGAATAGTAAGTCAGGACTTACAGTAGATCTACATTTGGAAAACAATTTATAATAGATACATGCGTCCCAATTTTAAAAATACCCATTTGTTTTATAAATTTATATAGATCGAGTTATAGCAGGAAAAGTAACGACTAAGATATAACTACCATTTTATAAGCTTTTTCAACATTAAAAAGGTTATTCATAAAGAGACAGCTTGACTTACTTCCCACAAATAAATAAATTGCTCAATTTTCATGGTACTGCGTCCACTTCTTTAATTTTTTTAACTTAAAAAATAGCAAGAACGTTCTACTTAGCTCTATGCTTAATAGAACGGTGATGTTTTAAATTTAATCAGGGAAGATCATTTACAGTTTTATTACTTGTAGAAATAAATTTCACAAATTATAGAGGGTAACTTTGATAGTTATGTAGATATTTTAAACAGTGATAGTACAGATTGAGAAACAGAATGAAGTGCACTTATTTGAGAGCCGCTGGAATTTTTCAAATTGAGCAAGCAGCTATTGAATTATGAAACGTGATCGCTTGAATCAGAGGATTTCAAACAGAGACTAAGACGATATTAAAGTTGAAAATGTACGTTTCGTTAAAAAGTGTGACAACAAAAATTTGTTACCTGCAATAAAATAAAATTCATTTTATAGTATTTTTCAAAAAGACGAAGTTAATACAAACATTAATAAAAATAGGCTTGTGTGGTTTTTAATTATTACGTTTATTCAAGCTCAACTATGGCTTTCAAACTTTTTTAGGAAAACTCAAACTTAAATTTTTTTATGAGACATTTTTGAACTATTTTTTTACCATCTTCTGTTACCAGTTAAAATATTACTATAAATACTATTAAAGTGACCCTGTATATCGTTGTAAGCATCGCACGTGTAATGATAAGGTATCCACTTAAAGACCTTAATGTTTGTGTTACTGCTCAAAAATCCACTATTGGTTTTATTAAGTATCTATCCAAATATCTTACATCTTCATTAACTGCTGTTATCACAGGGAGTAATTAATCAAATTCCTTTAATACTTAGTAACATGTTAATTCAGTTTTAAGTACTTGAACCACAAAAGACATAGTGATATTACTTTTTAAATGTATAATCAAGTAGTTTTGTTTGTTTTTGTTTGGACCCATGTAAGCCTACTCGATTAAAATGTAAAAACTGGAATTTTTTATTCAATCATATGTTATTTTACATGGTTGGAATAAAAAATTATATTCAGTAACCTAAAAATCCAATATGATACGAGTATCTCAAAAGCAGCCATCTAGAATTTTTGTTGGACATCGATTCTAAATTTTTGTCATCGAAAACAGTGACTTGCATATAAAACTTTTTTTCCTATCTCTTATACTTACAAAGATATTTCACATACAAGAAAATTACAGTTTTTAGTTTTTTTTTAACTTTTCACTGGTTCGCCATTTTAAACTTTTTCAAACAGATTTTAAATAAGCATATGAAACTGCAAAACATGGCCCATTTAACCAAATCTCCATCTTCAATGATAAGAGAGTTAACCATGCAATCCCATTCGATCTGGGACACACTGTATATTGTTCGTACATGTCTCTTATATTCTGCATATAAAAACATACCTCTGTTTTCGGTTCGAGCTCTGTTCCGCCAGTCGTTTCCATTGAACGCCTCCATCTGAAAATTGAACAATGTAAGTATAAGATTGTTTCTTGTAAAATCTAATATTTAATAATGAAATGCGATGTTGACAATAACTATAGGTTTTTAAGAAATTACAATGTTTAAACCATTTCATACAACCTTCCACAGACTCTTTTTTGTAATTTTGTCTTTAATTTTAGTATTTGTGCGCATGGTGGATGCACGTATTTTAATTTATTAAATTATTGGTAGTTACAGTGCAATTGAGTAATTGTCTAAACTTTAAATATTTGCTACATTCATTTTAACAGTCAGACGATAAAATAATTTATTGTTTTAAAACAGAAATTAAAGTCTACAGTGTCGGAATTCTTATTATTTATTATTGTCGTAATTATGTATATTGAAATTCAAGATTTCAAAAAGAATTTGAAAGCAAACAGATCTTTTTCTGTATTTCATTTGTAAAAAATTGTTAAAGCAGGCAGAAAGAGGTGCGCTTGCGGATACTTCAACTCTGAAACACGAGCATGCTAGTGCTTAATAGTATAAGCAAGATATCATTAAAAAAAATACATGGTTAAAATGTACCTACTCAACACTAAGTAAAGAAACGAAAATAATATGAAAGTTGTAAATAAAAACATATTAATATCAAATATCTTTAGAAAACGTTAGCACAAATACACTCTATTACCCAATTGAGCTGTGGAAAATAACTGTGTTGGGATTAAACGAAGTTTACATTTGAGTGATTGGTTTCCAAATACATTTACGTTGACGAAACGCCTTCAAATGCAGTTGCCATATTTATGCAGAACAGAAAATATAATTTTAGTCCTTTTTATGTATAGTCCGTCTGATTTCCACATGAGCAGATTTAACAGTGTTCAAATTTAGTTACCAATCAAACTTACATTTCCCCAAAATTAGGGGTTACATTTTCTGTCACTTCATAATTTGACACTGAATGTCGCCGCCACATAATGAACTGCAATACAAAATGCAAGAAAAGGTATAAAAGGGACGAAACAAGTAATTTATCGATGCTTTCAAAGTTCAATGAGATAGAAATTGACAAAATTGTAAAAATAAAAATTTCACAAAAATTTTGAGAAATGTCGAGTTTGGTTTTTATCAAGTTTTTATATTGTTAGAGAAACCATTCTCACGGCCTGCTTTGAATTGTGTGAAAATCATACAGATTAGGGATGGGCGCGTGACGTGAAAACAGTCGTGTCACGTCGTGTCACGGCGTGTCACGTCGTGAACGTGACTAATATTTGAAAACCGTGACGTGAACGTGAGTGAACGTGACTGAAAATATCCAAGGCGTGATTCACGTTTCACGTTAATTTCACGTTAAATATTTAGTAACGAATAAAAAACTGCAGGTGCAGCAACTTTTAAATTCATGAAATCACAAATTGTGCCAAACAAGTTACATTATGTGGTTTTATTTTTGGACCCTAAATATAAATCCTTAAAGTTCATACCTTCACATAAAAGAGAAGATTATAATGCAAATAAAACTATAGATGATAATGATGAAATACCTAGCAAACGACTCAAAACTGGTACATCAGCATCAGATTCTTATCTTTCTACACTTACAGAAAACTCTGACGATGACACATGTAATTAGGATGATGTCGAAACAGAACTAAATTAGTATGTTATATTAAAATTCCGAAATGTAGATGAAATTTTAGGATTTTGGAAAAACAGTGTAAATACGCCACTGTTAAAAAAACTTGAGAAATTTTAAACATACCGGCAAGTTCCGCTACAAGCAAAAGAGTATTTTCTACAGCTGTAGCTGGGCGAATTTTAGAAGAGCGCAGAATCCGACTTAACGCTGAAAATGTTGATTACATATTATTTTTAATTTAACATTTTAATGTTTAGATGTGTAGATGAACTTATTATTCTAATAAAAGTAATGGTTTGTTTTTTATACTCGGCTAACGCTGAAAATGTTAATTACGTGTTATTATTAAACCAAAAATGAATTGTGTAGATGAACCTATTTTTAGAAAAGTAGTACCTAATGTTTTGTTTTGTATACTCGACTTAACACTGAAAATTTTGATTACGTTTTATTTTTAAACCAATTTATTGTGTACTTGTGTAGATGAACGTATTATTCTAATAAAAGTAATGTTTTTTTTTTGTATACTTACCTTAACGCTGAAAATGTTGATCCTTGTACGTAATAGTATATTTCAAACCAAGGTAAGAAAGTGCAGTCTTGCATACCGAGCGCAAAGTTTATAAACCGAGCCGAAGGCGAGGTTTGTAATTGCGCAAGGTATGTAAGAGCACTTTCTTAACGAAGTTTGAATACTATTTTTTTCCCAGCTGGCCTCAGTGGAACAAAATTTGACACTATAAAAATAATTCAACAGACTGTTAAAGTTGTTAAAGGTGACAATATCCTGCAAAATATGCAGCATGTTTTCCGATTTTATGCTGTTCTGAAAATGTTTCTAAACAGTTTTATTCATAAGTAACTCTGAAAATTTTGTCGTTAAAAAATCGCTTTACTATTTATACTTTTTGAGGTTATATCCACTGAGGTCAAACTGTCAAAGCAGTTTTGGTTGGATTAAAAAATAAATCGCGGGCGCGCAAGGTGATTTTTAGCCTCTCCTGTCGTGAGTAGGCATGCGCGAGATGTTAATTTAATTCCTTCGAATGAAGAGCCACTCACGGGCATTCCTAATTCCTCGTATAAACAGACTGTAACACAAGTCATAAAATCAATTATCCGTCAACTATCAATATGTCAGCTGTCAGAATCAGCACGCGTCAGCAGTCAGCTAACATGCGGTACAGTTTCTTCATACAAATTGCATGATTTACTTTCTTACCTAGGTGAGAAAAACGAACTTTCGTACCTCAGATGAGGTGAGCAATGCCTACTATTCTAACCGGCTGGGAAAAAAAGTACTTTCAAACCTACGAATTAAAACTGTTGCCTAGCAACGTATACCTTATGTACTCATACCAATAAGGGAAACGTCAATTCCAATGACAGTTTTTAGTATTAAAAGTAATGTCTTTGAAGACAGCTGCAAGAAATATATTTGCGAGTAATCAGTATTTATCCCTTGTCGAAGTTATTGTAGTCAATTTTAATTTTTTTCTTTTTATGTCAACTATTCTTATTGCAACATATCACGTAAATTATGTCAAGAGCAAAACATATTTTTAGTTCCCTTTAGGGTTTCTTCATTGGTTTTAAATTTGAACATTCTGTTCTATCTAAATTTAAATTTTGAAATAAAAGCTGCGTGTCACGTCGTGAGTGGCGTGTCACGTCGTGAGTGGCGTGTCACGCCGTGATCGTGAGTGAACGTGAACGTGATCGTGCGTGAACGTGACTGTTTAAAGCCAGCGTGAAACGTGCGTGACGTGAGCGAAAAATCACTCACGCGCCCATCTCTAATACAGATTATATGTAACCAGTTGCAGTGATTTTGAAATTGAAAACTTTTTAATGAAATACGTGAAGGTTCTACAATACTTTATATTTTAAATATCTTTACTCAACTACTATCAAAAGAAGCAGTCCAGGATACTGTTATGCCGAATGACAATACATTTGTTGAAAGTTATTCATGTTATACAACAAAATAGAAATTACGGTTTTCATGTGCAACTTACAACAAAAATCTAGTGTGATACACTCACACAACTTCCTTTTACAGTGATCTTATGAGCCGAATATTTGATTTTTAATTTTTAAGCATTTGTGAAATTTTTTCAAAAATTACAACTTCTACAGAAACCATACAAAATAGAGTTCGTTGAAAAGACAAATTTTAAACCGAATTAAAAAATGTAATAATATACCAGTATTCCATTTAAAATAACAAAGTTGATGAGCGACTTTCGGTAAATATTGTAATTGTAGTCGCTCGTACACATACAATGCATGGCCAAAGTTTCAGATTTTCGATTTTATTTAAAAAAAAGAAACCCATTTTAGTATTCAACTTGAAAATCATCTATTTCACATCAATATACATTAAAAATATAATAAAAATGTAACGTTTGAAAAAAATCGTTAGAGCAGTTTTTGAGAAAATCGAAAAAAGCTGAAAAATCAGAAGAGTAAACACCTACTTCCGATTTTCTTCAAAAGCTTGCTGTCTCATGTACACAAAACATATATGATGTTTCGACGTCATACCTCTTTTAATTTTTGAAATATTCTTTTCACACACACAGACTAACAGACAGACCAATTAACAAAAACTGTTTGTCGACACCTGTCATTGAAAGTTAATTTTTCTATATGGTTTTTAATGTTGAAAGCACTTGTTTTCCGTATGTGTGCTGCAAAATGTGTGTTGCAAAGTATTTTTTCGACGACTGACATCGAAAGTAGATTTTTCTCACTGTCATTTGACAACAGAAAGTTGACATTTGCCGCTGAGCCTGCGTTTTCATCACTTTGCCGCTCGCCGAGCGTTTTGGGTTTCCGCGTGAACAAAATAGGTAGCCACGTCCGAATGTTTCCTTGACAACGCCCGTCATTTGTTGAAATAATCACTTCACATGTCATTAATTGTCAATTAATTTTTGCAATACAATGAAATATGATATTTTCCTTTAATAATATGCTCAGTCGTCGAGAAAATAGTATACCGTGTGTCCACAGGAGGACGCACCATAGGGATAACCTAATAAAATAGAAAGATCGGCTAATGCTGTGATCGCCGGCACGCTAAAACGTTGTTTTCTGGCTTCTGACTCGCCACTGTATGAAACAATATTGTTATAAATGGTACAAGAAAAGAGACGGTGGTCACAGCACTGGTTGATATTTATATTCTATTAGCATTATCTTATCTCTATGGTGCGTACTCCTGTGGACACACGGTATATGTTTCGAGCTAAAACTGCGCTTGCCCCTTTTGCATGATTGCTGGTCGAGGCGAAGCGCAAGCGGCAAGAATGCACTTTCAGCTCTTAACATACAATATACTATTGCCGCACACTTTTAGGTGCATTTGGTAATGTACTACATTTCTATCAAAATCGATTAGAAATTTTTTATGTTTTTATCTTCTAAAATACTATACTCCTAATTCGTGGCATCGACTGGTTCGTGTTCGGCATCGAGTAAAGTTCGCATCAAGTTGAGTTCGCGTCGAGTTGTCCTAGAAATTTACATTTACTTTTTAAATGTGTATTGCAAACCTTACTAATTTTGGTTGGTTTAAACTTGTATATTTGCTTCACATATTGTTGTCTAATTTTTATACCATCTCTTTTAATTAGGAAAATATTAATAAGATATTGAGAAACATTTGTCTAATCTATTTAACAGAGATTTTATGAGCAATAGACTGTTTCTTTACTTGTTTCCATTTTCCATTAAACTAAAAAGTGAAGGTTGCAAATGAAGGTATTAGAATCTGATTTCGGCAATGTTTATATTCAGTGTTACACTACCAAATTAAAAAGTCCAGATTTTCCAAAATAACACTGAGCACATGTTTGACTATTGGCACTGAAGACTTATTTGTCATTATTTCTTGGGTAGATGAAAGTTAAACATAATCGAAAACTCATTATTGAGAATTTCCCATTAGTGTTCGGATCATACGTTCAACATGAGGCATTTGAGCATTAGCAGGAATAACCTTGCAAACTCCAAATAAATTAGTGGGTACTAATAATTTACAATGATGGGGTATTAGGCAAAATTAAAAATTTAAGTAGATGTCACAAGCAGTATCCAAACGCAACAGACATTCTCATTTAATATTATTGTTTTGCAATTATAAATTTACTAGCTTTTTCCGAAGAAATATTTTTTCTATGGTGGAATACCATATTCGAATAGGTATAGTTAACTAACTATAGTCTGTGATTAGCTTTTTATTCAAAACTAATAAGAGGTATAAGGGAATGCATTTTCACATTTTCTTGACCATTTGGAAAAGGAAAATTAAATATATGAATAGAGGTTTTCCATATAGTAGATTAAACTTTTCCAAAATATCATATAAAAGCTAATCAGGTTGCTACGTTGATGCTTTTGCATAGCTTCTTGTCTTTTAAAACAAGTTAGTCATGTAAATATGTGGCAATTAAAAATAAACGATTATTTAACTTGGCAATAAAATAGGCTATTAACTAGTGAGAAATGTTGAAGTTTAATTGCTTTGCTATATAGTAAGTGTAAAGATGCTTAAACTTCTATTGTGCCAATTTTAGCAATTACAGGCACTTTAACTGGAAATGTATACTACATTTTGTTTCCTGCGAAGAAATTAGCCAATCAAATTTGCACAAGAATGTAGTTTGTGATATTGATTTCAACAGATTGAAATGTTTAAAGCGTAGTTTGAGAAAGCAGATGTTAACACGTACTCAATCTGTTATATTAAGATATTCAAATAAACTAAAAATTGAGCATTGTAAAAGAAATAGATAAAGGGTCAACTTGAACTAATTGCACAACTAGAATATTTACATACAATAATTATTTATCTTGAAAATAAGATTTGATCGTGATATTAATAATTATTGCCATCTTAATTCAGTTTCTAGTGGGCTACCTGGTTTTATTACATAATAAGTTTTACTACCTACCAATATGCATAAATAACTCGGCATAGGTAAAATTAAAAAACATGGGTGAAGATCTTCCCGAAAGTGTTGCTTAACTTTGCTCATATAACCAATCCTATATGTTTCCTAATAAAAAAAGTCAGCGACATTGGCGACATTCTGTAAAACGAGTGAAAGGATGTTAACAAAGCAAGTTTTGGATGGATAGGAGGATAGAAAAGGAAGAATATGATAACGGTTGCAAAGGTTAAGCTTTGTATATGTTACATGCAGTTGGTCTAATTTCAGTTATTGTATACAGGGTGTTCCATAAATATACCGACAAACTTTTAGGGGTGGTAGGGGACATCGAAGCAAACTTTTTTGCTGTATAAACATATGTCCAAAACCGCTTCATTTTCGAGATACCGGGTGTTAAAATTTGTAAAAAAAAATGGTTCAAACGAAGCAAAATACGCAAAACCCACAAGTGAAAAACAATTGTGTTGTTAGTTGCTTCATCTTAAACAAGTTTAACAATTGTAGAAAAAAACACTGGGTGTTATTTTTTTATGGAAAAACACTAACAGGTTGCTCCGTGAGCACGCCCCTTGAATTACTGTATCAACTGTAATAGATCCAAATGATTCCTCATAAAGTTACCAACAAACTGTGACAATTTCATTAAAATCGGCTGAAGCGTTTTTTTCTACAAATTTTAACACCCTGTATCAAACAAAGCGCTTTCGGCAAATGTTTATAAAAAAATGTCCCCTACCACCCCTAAAAGTTTGTCGGTATATTTATGGAACACCCTGTATAATCTCTAAGCATTATATAAAATGTCTAGTCATTATATACAGGGTGTTATGGAAGCGAGTGCAAATATTTTAATTCGTAATAGAACTCGTTAAATCGAATAACTTCTCTATTTATCGTTTTTTCGAAAACGCCCTCAAAACTGAGTTAAAATTCAAAACAATTATACTCTAAAAATGCATACCAGCCTATAGAATAATATTTTAATTTAATGGCACAAAACACAAAAAACATTTCTTTGATATGCAAACCAACAAAAACTGCATAGGTACTGATAAAACCTTTAGTTCACTTCTGGTCACCAACGTACTTTATCAATTGAGGTAGGTAAGTTATTGACCGCATGTTTTTTGTGCAAGAACTTTGCAGTTTTAATATGTGTCGTTCGCCTTTAACTTAGATCTGCTTACCAAGCGGCTCGTCAAATTTAGTGAAGATAAATGATTGAAAAAATATGCGATTAAATGAAAAACGATAGATAGAAAAGTTGTTCATTTTGGTGAGCTCTATCTCTGGTTAAAATATTTGCACTCATTTCCATAACACCATGTATAATGACTGCACGGTTGTAGGCAATATTTATAATTTTAAATTATGTTAAATAAACCGACATAGCTGATTCTCATTTCTAGGATATATGTCATTCTAGCTTGTCTAGTTTAGTTGCAGATTGTAGATGTTATATGTATCCTTACATGGCTTGGCCTATCTCAGGTGATACTCTGATGCTGGTGATGAGCTCGCCTGCCATAAATACCTACCTACAAAATGTACTAAGGTGATGAGTTGGCGGACACCCGCGTTAAACCCATTGGCTGAGTGCTAACTTTACTTTAAAACATACATTTCATAAAATCCCTACAGCTCAGTAGGTATTATAGAGAATGCCTAGTCATTATACAAAAGTGCCTGAAATATACAAATTGCCTGTAACATATACAATATAGAGAGGAAAATCGGAATGGGAACTGAAAGGGCTGGAGAATAATAAATGCTAGGAACCGGTTCAAACACCCCTGCGCCCTCAGGCAGTAAAGGAGGAAATCACGTAAGTTTTCAAATCTATAGAAATACTTCAAGTGTACAATATAAATAGTAAAAACAGCAACATTAAGTTATGTAATTTTATAAATTTATTTATTTATCTATTGGTATTAAGAAAAATTGATGCAAATCATTGAAAAAGAAAAACAATTGTACTTACAATTATTGGGCTGTCTGATTGTCACTATCCACAAGCACTCCGAACTGTCTGCCTATGTATGTACAGTATGCAGTATTAATGTCCACAGAGCAACTGCAAGAACACCCTTCCAGTTACACAGTTGCAGTGTTTGAATAGTTGTGATGGCCTTGATTGGCCCTTCTGGGAGGTACAACTTGCCATTGCAGTTAAAACATCATTAGTCTAAACGAGAGAAGATTATAGGAAAAGTAGTCAAATTCCTAAATACAATCCAGTTATTTGATGCCAAAAAGGGGTTTACATGGACAGTTTCTCCGAAGTTTTAAAAATAAATTTGCACAGTTAATTCTGACATGGAATTTAATGAAATAATTTTTGAATTTTTTATTCTGCTGTGTTATTCAAAACCTTTCCACATTCAAAATATATACACAGGAATACAAATTTCTGTATACAGTGAGATTGGTATATCATGCACTGACCTACATTAGCCTCTATTACAGGTGATAAGAAATCCAATAAAGAAGCTTTTTGATTCTATAATTTTTAGTGATATGACATACAGTTGAAAAGTCTATAAGACCAACAAAAATATTCTAGGTATAATGAAATGGAGAATATCTCTTTTAAAGGTAGCTTACTTGCTCCAAAATAAAAACACCCTCAGAGAAAGAGCCCATTTATAGGTCACCACTGCAGTTTATTAAGCTTTCAAATCTAAAACACCAACAAAACAAGAGCTAAAATACAAGAGAAAGTAGAGATATTAACGATGAATTAAGTCTGGAAAATTGCCATTGCACGAACTACTAAGTTCAACCTATCGACAGATTCTCAACAGAAATCGTATCAACATATGACAAACTGAATAAAAAAAACTATAGAAAAAAAGTTTACTTAGCTGCTTTTCTATTAGCAATAACAAAAAATATACAAATAGTAACACCAAATTCACCGAAACTATCTGACTAACATATATTTACTAGAATAATCTGTAACGTATAAAAGCGCTCTAGAAAGAGATCTACATTGAACTAACATAAAAACGTACGCCCCTGAATTTTTCGCTGTTTTAGATTCTCCGTTAAATTCTGCAAAGAAAAAGACTAGTTTTGATTAGGCACTCAATTTTTAGGATACTAACGTAAACCTCTTCACAATTTATTAAAAAGTTTATATTCTTTTTTAAGGAGAAATTACATAATTAGTTAATAACAAAATGGTAACAAATACGAGATCAAATAATACATTTTATGAAAGCTCAATTTAAGATATATTTTTTTGGCTAATCTTAAACAAAATTCAAAACAATTGCATAGTAATTTATGAAAGCATAAGTTGTTAAGGCAATCCTCTTCACCAGATAAGATCTGCAAATTCCGTAACGACAATCTTCTTAAAATGCCTTAATGGATTGTCAGTAATCTTCAAACGCTCATTATACCTAGTAACACAAAAGCAGTTAAAGTGTATGTTTCCTGTGAATTTAAAATTTAATAGTATATTTACTATAAAGATTTCTATTACAGACATTTGAAATCACCTAACTTGGTAATAATCTAGAATTTCTTGCACTTTTACTTTCATTAAATCAGTATTCATTATTTTTTGTTAACCATTACACCAAACTTATCATTTGTTATGTTGGATCTATAGTTAGTTCCATACTTAAAATTCAGTACATGATCTCATGCAGAACGATGGTGCCACATTTCAGCACAGATCTTGTTGGAAATAAATAAGCACCTGCCAATCATACATAAACCCCGCTTTTGTATTTCGGGGAACTTAACAACTACTAATGGCTTGTTTCATTTTAATCCGCATCCTTTCGTCAGCAAGTAAACTCAAATCGCTGAAAATTGGCAACGCCGCCCATAAAACTCCCATAACAATTACATGCTGCCCGTACTGAATTTAAAGTATGTAACGATCTAAAGTATAGAATCAGAACCAAAACTATGAAATTTTACGAGAATTTTCTAAATATTATTTATTGAATTAATTATGAAGGGTTTATATTACTAAGCTACAATTATAGGATATGAGTTTGTTACTTTAATAGTATATTAAAGTATGAGTGGATAACAAGGTATTTAAAACACGTTTTCGACCACGACGGCGTAGCCGGAGTGCTCGAAATACAGCAAGTGTTTTAAAGACCAGTTATCCACGAATACTTTACGCTATTTTTTATTATACCTGCAATACTGGAAACAAATTATGCACTAAAAACTTAGAAATAATTTTTGTCATGATAAATCGAGAGGGCATAATAATATTGCTACTATAGTTACGAGAATTATTTACATTTTTGTCGCGTCCACGTCCGTTGTTGCATTCAGGCGTTTCCTTGACAACCTTTAAAGCTCGGCGAGCTTTAATCGCCTGTTTTCGTACGCTCAGGCGTGCTTTAAAAGGCGATTCTGATGCAGGTATAATAAAAATGGATTTTAAAGTATCTTAATTATAATGTTTAAAATAATCTTGGAGCAGTAATAATATTGCCTAGTTTTAAACTCTACTTCTTTACATACAGGATGTCTACCAACCTGGAATTTTATTAAAAAAAATTTCATTACACCTGAAATGCACGGATTTCCGCAAGCACAGGGTTTAAAGCAAAAGAACAGTCCAAGAAAGCGAAAGAGTATAGTGGCCCCTGACACGCCCAAAATTAATGCTTGACAAGAAAAAGCACTGGAGAAATTGAGAAAGCAAGAATTAAAAAATATGTTACAGTGTTGAAATCATTTAGATGCAGTCAAGAATTGTTACGTATAATTTTTCGTTTAAATACATACAGATTTAGTTTAAAGGGTTCGAGTGACCTGCAGTTTCTAAGTGTATATTTGGTTGCATACTCATTTATCGTTTTTGAAAATCCTTGAATATTTAGGGGATTATAGTAAAATTTTCAAAATAGATTGAGAGTAAGATTTCCGGCGGCCATTTTATGAGACTGATTTCGTGAGATTATTTCTTTTTGCATGTGATTTGGAATTTTCACTTGAAGTGGATAATGTAAATTCAAAATTATTGGTCAAATCTGTTGATCAGCCTTAGGAGGCCATCCACTAGCTCTGGTATGTTTTTATATTTCGGTTTGAACATCGAGTTCGATATCGTGTAATTTTAGGTCTCTTCGTACTCTTCGTATTCATATTTCGTTTCCATCTTATTCGTATACAATTCTGCCTGTGCTCCCCCTGTAGCATTGATGTCTCGTGCCAAAGCACCTGGAGGACCGGCCCCGACACAGTTGTGAGTGCTCTCAGCTCGTGTGATGGTCTTCGAATGCGCGACTTCTCTCCAGCGTGACCGCCACGAGGTTTTTTCCCAGTGCAATTGGTGGTTTCAAATCGTTGGACAGCATTTTCGTGCATAGATGCTTTGACGAAGCTGCGCTACTGTGAATAACCAGGTATCTGCTAGCGTTTTAGTCATCTCATCGTTTAAACTAAAAATACCGTTCGGGCTGGTCTTATGAAAGCTTATGCGATGTGCCAACCTTTTATGTTGGAGATCTTCCTAACCCATGATACCGAGAAATTAAGAAATTCTGTGTAATGCGAAGTTCACCTCGTGCAATCACGTATGCGGAATGGGTTATTTTCAATTTATGTATTTAATATTTCTTCGATTGGTTAACCTGCCTGTTAGCAGTTTTGGTCGCGTTCAGTAACTCCACACTTTGAAATTTAACTCAATCTTTTGCGAGGATTTATCGGGAGCTTAAATATTGAAGTTAACTCCTTATTAGCGCTGGAAATACAAGTTTTAAGTGTAAAAACCCCTAGGAGAAATTGCACCAATTCGAATAGATCGGGTTTAGACCAATTAATTGATCGTTGAAGTGATTTGATGAGAACTCCCGTTTATCGTTATCGAAGTTCTTGAGTTTTAAGTCACTATATTCTTAAAGTTGAGATACGTGTATCCGAGCGAATTGCGAGTTAAAATCGTAGAGTTTTTTTTCACTTCAAATTTATTAACACTAAAACCTTGTACATTATGGAAGTAAAACTAAATACAAACAAGTACTCTATTATAGATTTGTTTTGCCTTCTTCGAGTATGGTGCAGAGTTTGTATGTATACTTACTGTAAATAAATAATTGGGTTATTTCAAGTTATGGTGTTTTCTGTCTTTTATTATTTTTATGAAACAGCTAAGTGGTTTAGGAACTTACACGGACAATTCCTGAACCGCCGTGTTGTGAATTATATATTATTTTCTTTTTCCTTTGTGTACAAAAAAAACTACCCGTGTAGCAAATAGCAAATAGGAAACCACAACATAAACGTGTGACAAGAAGATTAGTTGAAACCTCGAGTGATGAATATAGCAATGATGATGTAGGACTGTAACATTCCGCCCTTCTGTTATTAAGGGCGTTGAATTAATTAATCACCATCGGGTAGCTCTCTCAGTCGGAGTTAATTTGGTTCAGACAGATATACACTATGAGACCAGCAAACAAACCCCAGGATAATTTTAGACAGTTTAATTATATTTTAATGTATTTACAAATATAGTAAAATGTATTTTACAATAAAATTGGTAGTTATACGAGACGTCCTGTTGCGAAAACCTGGCGTCACTGCAACCCGTCATACATCGGTGCGTTTGGAGGCCCTACAGTTTGTGCCCTGGTAGATCGACGGGACGCCACTGGCCGCGTTGTTGAGCCGTCGAAATTAGTCCCAGGGATACCAATCGTTAAACTTGAATCTCGGTCACAATGTCAAAGGCACGTGTAACTGCAAATACAGGTCAATTCAGGGTTATTTACTTACAACACCGGGTCGTGCGGGAGATTCGGCAAGCTCCCTGTGAATTGAGTGTTATGTTTGTGCTGGGTGTTATAGAATGAGAAGTCGACGGTGGATTCCACCTAGGGCCCCACTTCGAGTCTGGAGCGGGCGTCGGGAAAACGTTCGCACAGCGCTTGCCCTTCGGGGATGCTGTAGGAGCTTGGTTGATTGGTGAGTAAACCTCTGTAGTCAACAAATATTTGGAACAAATTTAAACGGCCTCCAAGATTAGCGATGTGCCGGGCCTCAATAATATGTAATCTGACACGGCCAGGGCGGGTATAATTATGCTGTGTAGCTGGCTTAATTATTACGAGAAGCATGCGAAACGGCCTCGTGAAAGAGTCTTCGTCTCCAACATGTCTTGCAGGAAATTGTTACAAAATAATTGTTGACGGAGCTTGGGCTAAAATTTAGGCTGGCTTCAGGTTATAATATTGACAGGACAAACCAGTGAAGCGGTTCTCGGTGAGGTCGTTGCCTCCAGGAATTGGCTTCCAGGACGGGGATTCGTTTGGGTTTTAGCTAGAAACACGGCCTCCTAGAATGGAGTCTGCGGTTCGACTTAGCTACAGGTAAATTCAGGGTGCAGGATTTCAAAGTGTGAGGAAAGAATTATATCTTTCATCGGACGGGACGGACAGGATTGGGGATGATCTGGGACTGGGTGGATACTGGCATGAAGGCTGAGTTTGACTGCAGGAAGGAATGCTGGAGGGAAAAATGCCGGAGGGAATCTCTCGTGGAACGGTCGTGAAGCAGCTTTTATGTCCCCTCTTAGTGCTTCGTGCATCTAGCAATCACTTCGGACATTCTGAGTGGGAGAACGGGGCAAACGGGGACCTGCGCCTCCTCGATGACGTATTTTTAAGATTCAAACTCCGATACGTAACGTTGAATAAGCTATGGGAGAACGCGCGAATTAATTTGTAATTCAAAAAAACGCGTTCGCGCTGAGCGAAACGTTACAGAACATCAAGATAACTCATTCAACAAAATAAGTGAAGAAGAGCCGGTTGATAAATTTAATTTCCCAGAATTACTCAAGACACATATCGTTGTAGATTTTGTATTAGTTGAATTTAACAAAACTTTCTGCGTTGGAAACATTTTAAAGGAAAGTAATAGTAATAGAGAATATGAAATAAGTTTCCTGCGCAAGGAGTTTGAAGTGCAAAGACAGCTTTGTATTTCCTGTAGAACCAGATGTAGCAGTAATTCCGGAGAGCGATATTAAAGTAATTTTGTGCCAACATACTTTTACGGAACAAACCAAAAAGCAACAAGCGTTTTATAAATTTGAAATAAATACGTCTTTGCTTGATGCTCGCTAAATATTGTAAATGTCAATGTCCTAAATGACAGTTTTTTATGTCTATGTTAAAAATATTTTCAATGGTTAACATTTTCTTTGTATTGTATTCAAAATATATTTGTATTTCACCATAAAAAGTATAGTTTTTAGGTCGCATTGTGGAAGACAAATTTTCCACAACGAGATAAAGTATTAAAAGAAATATAAGAAAAAGTAAGAATTTTGTAGGTATCTTATTTTTTTGTTATTGGATATTGTGGTACAACTACAGGAGTGTGTAGTTTCTATAAAAAAACTGACATTAATGCGAATACTTGACTATAAAAAATTAAAAGCTGATTTTTTTCTCATCGTGAAACACTTTCCCCTACCTTTATCTAATACTTACTCAGTAGTACTAGTAATTAGGTGTTTTACTAGTTCGTTTTAAACAAGTAAACTGGGTTATTACTAGCTTGTTTACGTCGTAACCCACGTTACCCTTAACACAGTGGTTATAATAAATAATTCAAGTACTTAACTCACTCCCGTGGCTTACAAATACTTTAGCTCACTCTCAATTAATTTGTCGTTTCACAACTGTTAATACAAAATTTATGCTTTTTTGATATCTGTTGACTAAATATAGGCAGAATCACCGAAGGAAATATGCTCAGAAGGGACGGACATATTGTGGCACATTTGCAATAAAGTTTGGAAGACCAGTAAGTTGCCCAAAGACTGGAAACATTTTCGTACCTATACTTAAAAAAGAACAACTATACAGTGCGAGAGTTATAGAACCATTGCACAAGCAAAGTATTCTTACATATAGTAGACAAACGGCTGAAGAATTATCTTGATAGACAAATTCTATCGGAACAAGCCGGCTTCGTTCAGGGTAAAGAAACAAAGGATAAAATATTTAACGCAAGGAAACTAATAAAAAAGTCGCGAGAATTTAACACACCTGTGGTCATATGCTTTATAGACTATAGCAAAGTTTTTGATTGCGTAAGATGGAAAGCTATGAAAGAAATGGGCGTACCAACACATCTCATAAAAAGTCTATATGACTAAAACGAAAACACCATAAATATTGGAGATGAAACATCAGGATCCTTCATATGCGAAAAAGGCGTCCGTCAAGGTTGTATACTTTCACTAAGATTGCTTAATATCTACGGTGAATGCATCATACGCAGAACAACAGAAAACTGGCAAGGAGGAGTGTCCATCGGGGGCAGAAAAATGAATAACCTTAGATATGCCGATGACACCACTTCGACAGCAAACGACGAACAAGAAATTTAATATCTACTGAAAGGCTGACAGACGAAGGCAGAATATTGCGGCTGGAAATTAATCTACATAAAGTAAAACTGATGATGATAAGACATAGATAGAGCAAATAAACTACAACACTTAAACAACTTACCCAACATCGAAAGAACTGATAGTTTAATATACCTACATGCTTTGGTAAATAACCAAAGCAAATGTGAATTAGAGATAAGACGACGCATACAAATGTGGAGAATATCCATAGACAATTTAACAAAAATATGGACGGGTAAGCAGATATCGCGAAACACAAAGATACTGTCAGGCTATTTTATATTTTCCCGTAATTCAATTAGTTAGCTAAGCCTTTAGAACAGCTTTGGTACATAATTGGCGAGTCCGCTTGTATTTCAGACCCGTTTCTGCATTATAGTATCTTTTTACGGTAGCTTTCCGCATCACGCAAAATCCTAGCCCACACGTGGCTCTTGGTCCCGCTTCTTCAGCTGCGTGTACTTCAATCGTGGGAGCGTCTGTTTTCTAAGTTATTTAAAATTTAGCCCGTGAGAGCGAGTGAGACAACCTTCCCGAATTTTATTTGAATCATCTGTCGATTTCGCTAGAGCAGAGACATGCGCGTTATGTTGCGAGGCTCTGGCTTCCGATTGGTCCCTTTTGGTGCGTAAGAACGCGTCTGTCTGGAAAGTTTAGCCCGTGGATTTCAGGCAGTCTTGAGCCGGCGTTCCTGGAGAGACGCTGCGAGCGTCTTGGCACCGATAGCCACCGTGCTTTCGGGCCGGCGGCCGCTTCCCGTGCTGTTGCAGTTTCTTGGGTCTCTTCTCGTTATGTGTCAGAAAGTGCTGGGCTAGCTTGGAGATGACGAGTGTTTCGTTGTTGGTGTCCGAAGGGGGCTTTCGACGGGATTAATCGCCGAGTGATCCAATTAACGGCTTTGCCCATTTCCATGTTTCGCCAAGGGGGCTGTCACATTACACCCACGCTTGATGCATAGGGGAACATTCCGGATGCCACTGCAGTAACGGACGATGCCTATAAGTATCGCATTCGTTGTGTCTTTGAAGCCGAGCTAGTAATTCGGTAACAACATTGTGTCGATGAACTGTTTCGCTAGAATGTGCCTAAATTAACGTTTGTGTTGCATTCAATTTATATACAGTGTCGTACACGACTTCACTGCACGCTGTCTTGTTTGTTTTACATTTAATTCATATATAGTGCCGTACATGGCCTTGCTGCAAGTTGTCTTGTTTGTTTTACATTCAATTCATATATAGTGTCGCACACGGCTTCGCATGCGAGCTGTCTTGCTTGTGTTGCATCAAATTCATTCTTGTCTGTCTGGCAATGAACTCATATACAGTACTTACAGTGCTCCGTTGCGAGACGTGTTGTTTGTTATTTATAATTAAATTTGCTTTCTCGCGTCTGGTACACCCACGCGTAAACCTCACGCGCGCGTAATATACTTGTAATATACTCGTAATATACTTGTAATATACTTGTCGTAATTTAGCTAGAACTAATTTTGTCTTTGTGTACGCCTCAGCATGCGTCGTAATTTTTAGGTAAAGCACTTCTCAGCTGGGAGTATTCCATAAGTAGGTTAGTACATATTGTTATACGTGCCGGCCACGTCGGTACCATGTAAGCTGTTGGTTGGTCATGTGAAGTAGCCCAATAGATGTATTAACTGTACCGTCTTATTTTTTTTCTTTGTGTCTTGTGTATGTTTGTTTACAGGGTGACTGAGTCACTATGTTACGATCAATGTAAGGTGAGGCCCGGACGTGATGGACGCGTGTTGCAGGTAGGTTTTTGCGTTCGTCGCTACACTGTGGCTTCCAGAAATAGTTATTTGAGTATTTTTCGCCCCGTTTGACCGTCAAGGTCCGGTTGAACGTGGGTCTCCTGGTTTTGATGGTGTGGAGCCCATTTATTTGGTAACACCTTATATATATATATATATATATATATATACTTCAACACGCTTGCCCTGTGGTGTCTTGTTTTAGGACCCTGACCCCCTCCCTGAGCGTATTTGAGCCGAGGCCTTTAGCCTGTTTCTTACGATTTTCAGGGTGAGAGTGCACATTTCCCGGACCTGTCTAGTTATTTAGTATTCACACAGCCGTGAGTGTCGATAAATCAATTTGATGCTGTAACAATACGACTGGTAGGAGCGTTGGTTTTCTCGATTTTCATATATGGTGACGAAAGCTGGACTATAAAAGAGGCAGATAGGAAAAGGATCGATTCCTTTGAACTAAGATGTGGGCGAAGATTACTGCGCATCCCATGGATAGAGCGAAGAACAAATGCTTCAGTCATCCAGGACATAGGGATAAAAGACCGACTATCAACAGTTTGCCGCCGACGCATCCTCAAATACTACGGACATATCAACAGAAGACAACTCGATAATCTTGAAAATCTGGTCATGTAGGGCAAGGTGAAAGGGAAAAGGCCGGGAGGACGCTCCCCCACTAGATAGGTAGACCAAATCAAAAAGATAGTTAAAATCCGCTGCAGACAACACTAAGAGACGCAGACGATCGAGAAAGATGGAAAGAAATAGTAAGAAATGAGAACTAAAGACTCATGAAATCACGACTTCTCAGGAATGAAAGTACGACCGAGAGAGAGAGAGAGAGAGATTTATTGAGTTGTTAAATAATGTTGTGGATTATTTATAATATAACACACTTGTATCATAAATAACTATATCCGTTCATAATATAGAAAAATGTTAGTAGAAACAGTTGTTTAGAATGTAAAGTTATGCCCCCTGCAAAATTTCATAAACTTTTATAAAACCGCGTGTATAAAATGAAGGAATTTTGCAAATCCATTTAATAAACAAGATTTACTTAATACGTACAATAGTTGTTTACTATAAAAGTGGGATAAGAGCATGATTAATATACGTGTGTGTAAGTTACAAACGAGTCCGTAGCACGAGTTATGTAAGCATTATCACATATGTATTGTACAAACTTTTATCTACAACTGCCTAAAATTGAAAAAAGTGCATTAAGAGAAATGTCAGATCTGTCATTTTCAAAAATATTTTAGTAGGCAATAGTATGTTATGCAACAAGTTTAGAAAAGTGACGTTTTACTGAACAAGTATGGCTGGTTTGAGTAGGAGCATTAGCGGGTACTTAAGCAGCCGTACTAGTTTAGTAAAACTACTCTTCTAACGCGTTTCGTATCACATTTCATGTAGAAATGTCGAATATTAAAATTTTATGTAAAAGTGAAATTAAATGTCAAAACATAACCAAGCTGAGCAGGACTTGTTTTTATGTACTGAAACACAATAAACAGTTCCAGTTGATGTTATGTGTTGGGCAGTACTGAATTGTGTTGTTAATGGCACTGTCAGTCGATCTCAAATTGGACAGGTTAGGTTTTATGCCAGTTTTAACAGAGAGTGAACCGAATCTAACCTGCTAAATTTGAAAACAACATAGACTGACAGTGCCACGAACAATATACTTCAGTATTGAAAACGTAACACGAATCGCCGTTGCTATCTGTAATGCGCAATACTACTTTACTCAACGATTTTGAATGTATAGTATGATCAAAAATTATTCTCATCTAGTATGGCTATGGAATAGTTTCTAATTCATGATTACAACTATAAGTCACTTAAAAATCAAATGTCAAGTTGACATTTAAGTATAAATATAGTTGCATTCATAAATTAGTAACTATTTCCTAGCCATACTATATGAAAATTACGATATTAAATGCGAGAAAATGTGTTTTTTAACTGCTGCTAAGGCCTCCTTGATACGATGCCGGCTCGCCTGAGGCGGAGACTTTTAAATGGTCGCTCCTATAGTACTGAGAAATATTTGTGACAAAAATCAGGACCACATTTTTTTCTTTTGGTAGACATATCTATTACGCCTGGACTATAAAGCTGGAATTTTTTAGTCTCGGCAAAATTCGAAATAGAACTTTGACCATATGACCACAGCAGGCGGTGTCTAAAGTACCTGGTACTCCGCATGCTTAGACCTTGTCTGTAACAAACAAACAAATTCACTTGATATTATGTATTCTTATTGAAAATCGTTCGACACTCATTAATGACCAATAGAAAACGAGTTCACGAGTCGTAACCAAGACAAAAACAAAATTTCTTGGAATTTTTTTGTAGGTAGAACAACCTAACTGTGTTTCTTACCGAATCTGCATTCGAGCATTAATTCATATCTGGAAATTATTTTTCGTGTATTCCAACAACGTCCTAATTTGCCCTCGAGTCGTTGTTGGAACGCACTCAAAAAAAAGAATTAATGCTCTTATGAGATTATATGTGAGAATATCCCTTATGCAAATTTAGTTGGAAATTTTCCAAGGTAAGGACGAAAATTGATAATCGGAAATTTACCGGAAAATTTCCACTTATGTCACTGTCATCACAAAAAACCGTAAACTATTAGTATTTAGATATTAGTTTCGTAATTTTTTTAATAAAAATGTTTTCTTTACTGTGTTTTTTTTCATTCGTGACATTCTCTATCAAAATATAACGCGCGCTTAAAAATTTCCCTATGGAAATATTTCAAGCACTTGTTATATTTCTACTGAAAATCGTTCGACACTCATTAATGACCAATAGAAAATTAGTTCACGAGTCGTAACCAAGACAATAACAAAATTTCTTGGAAATTTTTTGTAGGTAGACCAGCCTAACTGTGAGGGTTTGTGTCGTTATGATTTTCTTACCGAATCTGCAGTCGAGCATTAATTCATATCCGGAAATTATTTTTCGTACATTCCAACAACGTCCTAATTTTCCCTCGCGTCCCCCCCGGGCAAATTAATACCACGTTGTTGGAACGCACTCAAAAAAAAAATCTGGAAAGAATTAATGGTCTTATGAGATTATATGTGACAATTTTGTGATTAATAAAAACCACTGGGGAGTCTATATAAGGATGGCTAGATTGAAAGTCGCGATTCACATGTTTTATCAGCCCACCTTCGTATTTTGAATTCCTTAAACAATTTCACCCATGCATTTTTTAAACTGTGTGAATACCGACAGCTGAAGGTAGCTCTTAGTGTTAACTGTTAGCTAAATGTTTTATAACGTAATCGTCTAGCTACAAGGGAGTCCTTTTATTGTCGAAAATATTTCCCTGCAACACTTTTCAATTTATTCCACAAGCATTTCATTCATTCAGAAAATTGTATCTCTAAAAGTTTGTCAGAAGTCATGAATTTGATTATACATAATTGTTATTCATGTAATGAAGTTTTTCCTTTGGAGGGCAGTAAAAACTACACACATAACATTCTCCTCCATGAAATGGAACAAAACCCCGGTCTTAGAATAAATTGTGCAGAAACCTCGCCCAACTTTTTCGGATACTTGTATATCCATTTCCGCGTTTTTGCGTGGTCAACGGAACTTTTTGTGCGGCAAGAAAAGGTGTTCGGTTTTATTAAATTTTTGCTTGCGCGATTCCGCGCTACTAATTTAAAAAGGAACTTACAAATAAAGGAACGATATCGATCACGGCTAGCTGCTGGAAGGGTGAAAGAAGCCCGAAATAGATTTGATAAAATCTTCACAAATGCTTTAAAAGCGTTTCTTTTCAATCGCGCTGCGGTGTAATCAGCCATTAAAAATGCATGGCGGCTTGTCGGGCGAACTTGGATAGGGAACGTAATCTCTTAGTAAAATAACCGCTAGTTGTAATCTTATCACTCCAACCTAATATAATCCCAACCTGTTCTGCCCGCTCTGGTTTAGCGTCGTACATTTTGTGGCAAATAAATTTTACCGTCAATTCTTATTGTTAAAATAGACTTCGTTGCTTAAGACCGTTTAGGTTACATTTACATGTTATGAGATACAAAAAACTTGATATACCTATGCACCGTGGAGATTTCCTAAACGATAAGCCGCAGAGATTTGATTACAAAAGAATGGGATATTTCAGCGCACAATTTTGCTAAACACATACATTTTTGATTTTGGATTTTTATTATAGGCAGATTATAAAATAAATAGAACAAAAGTATATCGATATTTTTAAGGCATTTTTAAGAAGCTACTCGAATTTTAAATTACATTTTATTTTTGAAAATTTGCGGCATATTGCCATTAAGTTTCTCATTATATGTGTCTTAATTTCTTATGGTCTTTAGAAAAAGTATCCACAGTAGGTTATATTTAGTTGTATTAAAGTGACCTGAAAAATTGTCAACAATTAATTACATAAGTGGTGATAATTTTTTGATAATGTTAACTAGATTCACGAATGCTAATGTAGTTAAAATTATAAAAACAAAAATTACTTCGACAATTTAACTATTGTCATTGTCAACCAATAGCATTCTTCAATTTAAAAATAAACTACCAATCGAACGATTATTTTAGTGACAATATTTCGAGGAGCTTTATTTCAGCGACAATTTTTTCTGTAACTATTTTTTAATGGAAAGTTAAATTGTCAAGACGAATAGGACTCTAGGTCGAAATATTGCAGGCAATTTTTGCTCTTCAGATTGTCTCGTTTCTGTTGCTTTAGAAAATAACGACTCGTGCAAGCACTCGCCGTTATTTTCGTCGCCGCAGAAACTCGTATCTGAATCGCAAAAATTATTGTCGGCAATATTTTGACCTCTCGTCCTATTATTACTGAATATAATTCGGCGTAATTATTTTTTAAACAGTCCAAGTTTTAGATAGGGTTTGATGGAGCTTCCAGATGAGTGTCCTGTTGTTTTTAACAACAACTGCTCACCTATTCCACTTTTAGCCAGTTGTGGTACAGCAGCAGAACGATTTGAATGGTTTGTGAAAAAATAGTCGCAGTAATCAGCTACTAGCAAATAGTGTAATTTTGATGCTATTGGTCGATTTGAATTTTTTTCTCATTACTATTGGCTGATAGGACTGTTTAAAAGATAATCAGTTATAATATCACAAGAGCATAAAAAATAATCGATTATTTTACTTCCCGACCAAGGAGACGTATTCTGCGAAAAATCACGACAGCGCAGCTGGAGTGATTTTTTAAGGAATACCTCGAGTTGGTGAGAAGTAATCGATTATTTTTGATGATCGAATGATATTCGTTACGATTATATAATGAATGGAATAGCTATTTGTGCATAATTTTCATGTCTCGTGCATAAATACTTTTAGCACCAGTTTGCACACAATATTTTCCTACAGTCTTAAATTTACTGTTATTAATCGATAAATGTCGATTTAACAAATGTTTACATGTACGACAGTTACAATTTTTGTCACAGTAAAGAAATGGCCTTGACACGCAGGTGACCGTTTCTACAGCTAGTAGCTGTCAAAGTTAGTTATCAAAGATAATTATAAATGTACATATTTTATTTTATTAATTACATAATGCTTTAATTATTTAAAAAACACTTTACCTCTAACGAAAGAAGTAACTAGAATAACTTTACAACCTCACTTCCATTTCGAAATTGTAAATCCAACACCAGCTGTTTACTTTAGGCACATGGGCTAAAAGTAAACAGCTGATGTCACTTTTAACACGCTAAATTATAAAACGGAATTTTTTGTAAAAAAAGCTAGCGCTAAAAAGTCTACTTTTGATAATGGTCGTAGAAAAAGTTAAGTAAACCAGAAAAAATCGTATTACTTTGTAGTAATATAAAACCGATTAAAATCCCAACAATGTTACTATAACAACGATGTTCAAAATCATCGCTCTAGATTGAATATTTTTAATTGTTGGAACCAGTGAAAAACCAAAACGGTTATATCACGTTGTCAAGCGTATGATCGCTGATCTATACATCGTAACTATGATAAATAGAAATTTTCTATTGGCTTACTATGTAATGAATTATATAATGAGGTATATACCTTTAATTTATAACTTTTGTCGGCAAGCGTCAAAAATTATAGCATAAATTAAAAGTGTATACGTGGCGTATTAGCAGGTCAGTTTCACACAACTAAACATGACCTACTAAGGATACTTTTCCCAAGGACCATGAGAAATTAAGACACCCATATAAACACCTTAAAAATGGTTTTGATACCGTTAGGAGCTTTTGCCTCATTTTAGTGATATCTAATTTGCTAGACTGATTTTTATGAGTAACTGTGGTATTTGCAATCCAACTCATCTGTAGCAGATATAAATAACTAGATGAATTTAGTGTCGTCATTCCCAAAATTCCATACAGTACGTTAAATGTTAAAATTGGGTCCGGCGTCTAGCTGCTTATGAAATCTATTAAATCCATTATTTATAAATATTCATCTTGCAATGTTTCATGTAAACTTTGTTACCGGACCCAAGCGACGTTACTCTGTGAATTTGATAACCAGACTACTCAACCGTCAGTTATTCGATAAAACGACACAAATCGGAAAAGTCTCGAATCCGTTACCTCAATTACATTACGATGGGCTGTAACAAAGGTTGCCGGCTAAGACATCAAAATGAGAAGGGGGTTCGTTACTAGCTTAATTAGGGCTACGATCCGGTAAACGAAATAAAGATGTTAAATACTAGACGCCACCGCTTTACTAAATCGGGAAAAACACAGGTCCACTCATCAAGATGGGTCCACGCCAATTGAGCACCAAGCTCTCATGTAGTAAATGTAGACCGGCGAACTGAGCAACAGACACATCAGGTACCTTTTCAAAGCGACCCTTTAAGACAGGCGAATTCAGCACTTTGACCTGTGTTTCGTTAATTATTTTATGTCAGACATTCCCGAATCTAACGCTTTTACAAAATTAGCAGATTATTTGGTCGATTGTTATATTTTGGAAACATCTGTATTTTCTCCTTCGGTATGGGCTTCAAAAACTAGTAATTTATTTTTAACAACCAACCCATGTGCATCCTTTCACTGTCATTTTCCCAAAAACATTTACCACACTCATCCTAATGTTCATGTTTTTGTTAAAACTCTTGTTAAATTTCAATGCTTAGTTTACATTAAAATTCAAAGTATTAGTAACCATGTTGTTGTAAAAAATAAAAAGGGCAGAGATGCGGAGAGTTTTTTAAATCAGAAGATTTTGGAGGTAGACAATAAGGTATTGTCAGAATATGATTTTGTCAAGTTAGTTGCTCATAGATACAAACTATAGTACTATTTACTATAATTTATTATTATTAGTATTAGTTCTCACTATTATATTTATCTAATGTAAACTAATTTTTCTTATTACTAAGTATCTATGTATGTATGTTTTATTAAAGGTGCAACCAATCTATTGAATAAATGAAATAATGTAATTTATGATTTTTCTGAATATACACTAAGATGTAATAACATAATTATTGCTAATAAATTGTTTTAATAAAAAAATGTCCACTATGATTTTTTGATTTTTATTTGGCCGAGAAAGATAACCGTTTGTATTAATTCAGCACCTGGTAACTTGTTAGTTTGTTAATGAACAAAGTAGTAATTGGCTAATCTAAAGTGCTCAATTGGACGGTTTCTGTTTGGTTCTTTGTGCTCAATTGGTGTGTCCGGCAATGGTATACATTTTACCTGGGGTAATAAAGTGCTCAATTGGTACCCGTCCATCAAGACAGTGACAGCAGTGGCCCGATCTTTCTGATATTGAACCTTGGCAGTGCTTAACGACGGTCCACGAACAGCGGTGTTGCACTTACCTTACATTTGCTTACAGCTGTCCGAATCCTTCTACATCACAAAATAACACATGCAAATATCATAAATTTACTGATGAAAAACACAACTAATTAAAAAGAAACTATATTAACTTAGAAATATGTAGGTGAGCAACAAGTATTAACAGAAATACTCAAAAAAGGTTAGTGTTTAATCTAAACACAGGCAGTAAACTTGACAGCAAACAATCTAACTGACTCAAAAACGGTCACAACTTGAATTACCCAACAATTGAACTAAATACAAACGATAAATCTTGACGACATACAACCAAATCTGACACAATGATGGTAATTACTTTAATCACACATCGTTAAGCTAAATACAAACATTAAAACTTGACGATAAATACTCAAAATTGACTTAAAGACAATAACAACAAGTAAAAAACGACTTCCGGGATTGGACCGTGTCATGATTGAGATCGAAGAACTCAACGTTTCGCCCACTTTCGTAAGGGGCTTCATCAGGAGGAAAAAGCAAAAGAGCACGGTAACTCAACGTGTGCACCACGTCAGAGGCGAAACTAGGCTGTAACAACAGTTCGAACGCTTCAATTTAAACTATCAGCCACGGTGCGCAAAATTGCGACACTTCAGAAATCACTTCACTACACAATGCGCTCTATAAAATTACTACAACAAAACACAGTACCTTTGTAGGGGTTCAGCTTGCTACGATGGTGATGTCCAACGGAGCTGCAAGTGGTGTCCAAGCGACTGCTTCAAAATGCTTGAAGAACTGCGAGATACAGCATAGGGTACAATGTGTCAAGTGGGTCTAGACGGTGTTAAATCTCCAGAGAGTAAAACGAAGAACGTAATCAACAGGCAAGGGTTGCGGTACGGTACACGCAACTTCATTAACAAACGATTAGCACAGAAGAGGTTTCCAATTAGTTATCCGCCCAAGGCGTCAATCGGAGCTGCCAACTCCGCGATACGGAAATTCCTCGCCTAATAACTACACAACACATCACTTAAATGACCAAGAACTTGACCTAAAACACCCATTCAGTTTCACTTAAAAGGGGAACTCTAGCAAACAAAACGGGCGACGCTGTGGCAACGAAAAGTAATTAAGGTACGATAAACCAACTTACGTTATTCATGCGGCAAGCAACCACAGAAGTACTAATATTTGGAATAAAAAAAACGGAAAATGTCGAAAAGCGCAAGATTCAAAAATTGTCCTTACAGTTTCTTTCGCAGGTTGAATTTTAAGTTGCACGAGTATGATCATTGCATCTACAGTATGATCGAAAACTTTGATCTTTTAGAGAACTGTCATTAAAAAAATATGTTGGCAGTGGTGAGTAAAGGTACTCAACAATATAACTTATACAATTTTTATAGAATCACTTAATTTTGACAGTATGTTTAATACTGAACACAAAGTGGTGCTCTGTATGGAAAATTGAGGAAATCACTTTGAACAGCTGTAGTTGTTTTTATTATTAACATTTTTATGTATTCAACAAAAATGTTTGTATTTGTTAGAATGGCATTATTGATATAACCTCCTCTATAGGACAAACGTTTTCGATCATACGGTATTACCGGATCTCCATCTAGTATTATGTAAGTTGAGAATGTCGATCAAATTTAATAGAAAAATCCACCAACTAAACATAGAATCCATCTTAGACCAGTACCTGCATGCTCTAAGTAAAGCGAATAAAAAAATCTGGTGTGATATAAGCACACAACTTCCTTTTACAGTGAAATTATAATTAGCCAAATATTGGTTTAAAATTTTTAGGCATTTTTCAAAAATTACAAATTCTACAAAAACGGTACAAAATAGTGTTAGTTGAAGAGACAAATTTTCCCTAGAATTTTAAGCTGAATTCAAAAGTGTAATAAGAATAGAAAAAAACAAAAGAACCCCATTTTAGAAGTATTCATCTGGTAAATCACCTATCTCACATCAATACACAATAAAAATGTAATAAAAATGTGAAGTTTGAAAAAACTCGTTAGATGAAAAAACTTTCCTGGAATATCTAAGCAATAAAGCAGACACAAGCTACAACAAATACAAAGATTTGAAAAACTGCACAAACGCCAGAATATTCGAAATAAAAAAGGTCGTCAAATATCTGCTGAAATTCAATCACCGCATTTGCGCCAAGAAATCTGTTACCACATATACTTTTCTTAATCTATGGGCTATATGGAGAGTAGACTCTAGATTCGTCTAATGAATTTAAAGGGTTTGCTAATGTATGCGGAGTTGTATTAGTGCGGTGTAATAAAATGCCACGCAAACAAGATTTTCAGGGATCACTACACAAGTTTTCAAAGACTTCAGGAAGGAAAACTTCTGTATATTAAGCGAAGTTGCAGTTTTACAATGGTGAAGAAGAATTACTGCAGCTGGACTGTTGCCTCTATTAAAATCAGCAACAACTTTTTTATTTGCACATTTACCGTAACTATCTCTTTTTGGCATACCTTCATTTTGAAGAACCCAGTCTCGGTGTCATAACTATAGATCCAAGACCCACCACCCGCAACAATATTAAAAATGTAACACAACTGGAAAGATTATTCTTTAGTTTCCCAGTTACATTAGGCCTCGGTTAGCTCTATGCTTGGGCCATGGTGCTATATACACATCCAAAGAAAAGTAGTTGAAAATAAACGGCTTGTATAAATAATAAAATAATATTCTTAATAAGTATAACAAAATATCTCTTTATGTACAAGGGTGATTTTATTCTTATGAGTGGACGGCTAAACGGCTAAGACCTGTTCTTAGAGTTTCACTGGTGGCCTATAGGTGATTCAGCGTGTCGAGTTTCGTCTCTTGTTAACGATTTTGAGATGGCGAAGCTTTTAATTCTGCAAACGAAACAAACGAAACCGGTGTCGATAATTGCTGTGTGCTAATTGATTGTTTTTCCATAGTTCGTGAATTTCGAAGGTGAGTTCACCTGTATGCTGGTTATGCTACTATAATTTTGTAACGGGCAATTTCTGAATTGCTTGATTCCGGCGCCCGCTTCGTGAATTCGTGTGTTATAGTGAAATTTTCGTACTATACGGGGGGCCGCCAAGAATTCCGATAATTCATGTAGCGTTCAACGCCCCCGATTTGTAACTTCTCGTGAGAGTTTCGATTTATAATATACAGAGTGGTTGGGAGAAACTGCGGGAAAGATGGACACATCACCTGGACCAGCCCGAGTTTCCAAATTGTGGTGTTGGGTGAATGCTCGTTACTTGTACCGGCGCCGAAGCGTTGACCAGGTTAGGACAAGACATTTAGCGGGCGAAAATCAAGCTCGTCACAGACCGGCGCCGAAGTTCGGTCGGGATTTAAGGATCGATTGGTTATACACGTCACTTGAACCGGCACCTTGTGTACAACCCAGGTATGTCTTTCGGGCTTAGAAGAGGTTATTGGCTAGGTCAGGCAGACTTAAAGAGTTGTTCCTTTTGTCAGGAGCGCGTGTTTTTATACGTTTTTGGAGCCGGTGTTGTCTGGAATTCAAACTGGAGAATTCAAATAGAGGAAAAAACGGCTGCGTTTAAGACGCGCGCAGCAGAGCCGTGCATCGCGTGACTCCCACCTGAAACGTGTAACACAATACCGAGCTAAAATGTATCAAGATGGCGACATGTAAAATAGAAATCATTAAAATTATTTGTATGTCAAAAATTTGCCTCGGAGCTATCACCATGATTTGGAAATCCTACATGTAACTTTTCTAGCCTAAATCTGCATTGGTCTACCTATTCTTTTTTTTTGTTCTTTGGTTAACAAATGTGGAATGCACATGTTATCTAATGGGGATGGCTTAATACTTATTTATTGTTAAATCTCTATATGGGTTATATTCTGCTTTTCAATAGCACTAACGTTTTCTGCTCGGTTTATTTTCTAAGGTACACCGCTCATATTTAAATGTATTTGCACTACCTGAAATTTATGAAAATGTTGCGTTCCAATGTATTTGTTGGAGGAACGTTAGTAAATTAGTAATTTTACGTAATTTATTTTATTTGCGTTTTTCAGAATGTAGTAATAGACATTATTTACTCCAGTGGGATAAGTAACTCATTACGTCACTCATTTGACACTAATTCTGTTAGGTAATGAAGCTCATTACACAACTCATTTATGTAATGGCTTTATTACCTAGCTGAGTGGTGTAATGGCTTCATTACCTAACTGAAATAGTGTCAACTGAATGACATTAATGACATTTGCCTACTAAAAGATTTTTGGAAATGACAGATCTGATATATCTCTTAATGCACTTTTCTCAATTTTAGGCAGTTGTAGATAAAATTTTGTACAATACACGTGTGATAATGCATCATTAATATATTGTGTGATTACGTAACTTGTGCTACGCACTCGTTTGCAACTGACACACGCGTATATTAATGATGTTCTTATCCCACTTGTATAGTAAATAACTATTACATAATTTAAAAAACTGTTGTAGATATAAACCAAGTTGAAAGTGTTTCCAATAGTCCGGTCAAAATAGACATTCAAGGATACAATAATTCGCAAGAAGCTGAATATTGGTACAAATGTTGAGAACACCATCATAAACAAATTGTGAAAAATCCCCATTGATACCACGTGTGCAAAGAAAAAAATCAAGGTCAAAGTTCGCAAAAATGGGTTTTTTGCGTTTTTCAGCGAAACGGTCAGTTTTATCATAAAAAATGTTCTTGCACTTTTTTTAAGAATTGCCATTTCTGAGATATAGCGATTCTAAAAGTTGTGTTCTCTAAATATGCACACGTTTTGACCCAAAACGTCGATGGAGGAAAATGGAGACACCCAATTGTAATTTCGACTTAAAAACCGAGGCCGAACAGCAGTTATAATCCTTATATGGCTAATGTTTGTACAAACTTATTTTAAATGTTCAAAATTTAATCGTTTATTTTTTAGAATAACTTGTTCCAAAAAATTAGTCAGTGACTCTGAAATATTACTGTTAATATTTTCAAACATACGTCCTGGCGAGGCGTAATTAGAATATCGACTACTACAGATTGAATACCTTCTCGAATAATTGCTGCCGCAGCTTCCAGGATCCTAAATCGCTTTTCTTTTTCATTTGAAATTTTTTTGTCATACCAAGCTTGATTAAGAATATCATAATGATTATCAATAAAACATACGAATGTCTTCAACTTCTGGGCTGGTAGCGGCCTTCATAGTTGCTGTGCCTTATCAAAGTATGATGCGGATAGCGACAGATTTGACAGTTGAAATAAGAATGACTTGGTATATTGGAATCGTGTCGCAAGCATCGAAAGCACAACCGATTGGTTCTTACCACTTGTTGTTTTTCATTGGTGGGTAGCCTTTGAAATTGACGACAGTTATCGATGTAATGATCTCCATGGCACAGCTTGCAATGAAGAGATGCGGAAGCATCAGTCTTCAGTGGTCTTTCCTTTATTGGTTTTCGAGCTCCATCAATGGATTACAGGGATTGGAACCGCATTTGCAAGAAAGCCATTAATTTTTGGTGATCTTGAACTTCATTAGGGCATTGAAACGACTGCTCGTATAATTTATTAGTTTCAGGATCCCATTTTCGAGCGATCGCCCTCTTGATCCATGGACCCCAACTGTCGGTGGAGATGCTTTTAGGTTCCTGATTGCTTCTAAACATCCCTTGATGGAGTCATGCAATCTCGTCAACCCTTGGGCTGATTCTTTAGAAAGGACCGGCAGATCAATGATGGTGTCTAGCAATTTTGTTAAAATAAGGTGATTATTTTGGTACCTTTGTTGCAGCAAATTCCAAGCGGTGTTGTAGTTGGCATGAGTAATTCTTCCCTGACATGTGTTTTTAAATACTGCATCTTGATGACATCGTCCATGTTCTGGTTGTCATCTACTAATTTGGTGAATAGGTCCTTGAAAGTGGCCCATTCTTCATAATTTCCCTCGTATATGGGGATTTTGACTTGAGGAAGCGTGAAATGGCTGCTGCTTGTTTGCTCCTTGTCAGTGTTTGCAATAAACTAATTAAATTTTTATACCTGTCTTCCAACGTGGTATACTCAGGGCTGAAGTGTATTTTTTCTGAGGACATCTCGTTAGACATGACTTCTTCGTCCATCTCTGTCACACGATCCCATTTTTCTTCCAGTTCCCTCTGCATGATGGCGTGGGTTCCTGAACTTCCAACGATTTGTTCAGCATAGAACATAACTTGCTTGAAATTATGGATTCGAATCTGTAACCTTCGAATCCGAACCTTTTGTTCAGGATTTCTGGGACCTGGGTGGGTTGAAATACTTAGCTGCACCATTTTCGCGTTATTGATGGTCGCGTGTTCCATAACTCATCTAGCACCTTATTTTGACTGCTGATGTGGACTTTGTCTTCTGGCTAGCAGAGTCCTTGTATCTTGGGAAATACCTGCGTTATTGCGCGGATTCTTCTTGGGCGACAGCTAACTGATTGGATTCCTCCATATTATTAGCCATTTTCCAGTACTTGGGTGGGCCGTCAGACGTTGCTTTCCTCTTCGAATGCTTAATTGGAGATGTATCCGGCTCGAAGGACCATGAACAGAATTGCCTGGAGGTTGGATCACGTTTCTGTTACCCGCACTGGTTCTTTGCCCCTAATATTTAAGCACAGGAATGAGACTGCATTGCTGTTTTAAGACAATTTAGTCAATGTCACTTAAAGGGACGATAATTCGATAACTACTAGAAGTGCAGCCTCACACTTCATTATTTAGGCTTGGAAAAGTAGTATCCATGTCAATGAATCAAACAGTAAATGTCGATTGGTTTTATTACAAAAATAAAGGGGCTTTTATACCAATATAACTGCTTACTTACTAACATTTCAAAGTGCAAAGTATAGTTCACTGGAACGATTCTAATATTTAAAAATAATCAGTCAGCAGTAAGCGATTATGGTTCCGTATTGTCTGCAAGTCCGTGCGCTGAACTCGAAGTTCTAAGTCATGTCGTAACATAATATGCTTAGTGGCGATAGCGGTCTTTAAACCGACTGATTATGAAAGCAAAATGGCTTTTAACTTATGAACTGGATTTCGTAAATTTTGAATTGAAATTTATATCTGTTTAATCTAAATTAAACGGTGGGTATAGCCGAAACGAGACGCAAAGGAGGAAAAGAATGCATAAGGCTAAATGCCAGTCATATTTTATTCAATAAATTACCCGAAATAGGAATCTTAGCTCACAAAAGAATTGCCTCGAAACTTCGAACCTTAAAAACAATATCAGACAGAATAATCTATATAACACTCTGAAACATGGGTTTTGACAATAAAAAAGATTAACAAATTAAAAGTACATCAGAGAGCCAGAGAACGCAAGTTATTGGGAATACCATTAAGAGACCGCAAAACCAATGACTGGATGAGGCAGACAACACAAGTGACCGATATTATAATCAGAATCAGTTCATTGAAATGGCAGTGGGCGGAACACGTCGCGAGACACACGGAGAACTGGAGTGGGCACACTATCAAATGGAGACCATGGGGCGAAAGGCGAAGTATAGGAGGACCACAGCAAAGATGGTACGACGACCTCAAGAAATTCGGTGGGCTCAACTGGTACCAGGTCGCCCAGAATAGAGAAAAATGGTCCAATATGAGAGCTGAAGGTTGAGAAAGAGAGAGAGAAAGAGCGATTTAACATTCAAGAACTGATAATGCGCCATACTGCAATATTGAGTACGCCTATGATTTATTGCGTCATTTAGCTTAAATAAGGTTAAGAATTTAATGTCAATATGATAGATGTAAAAAATGTTACTAATACGAAACTTGGAAATTACTAGATTCTAACATTAGTTCCGATTTTCACCGTGCTTCAATATAGATTCAATTTAGATTCTGTAATTATCGCAGTTAATTTGCTTTTCTTTTATATGTATGGGTACACGAAGGTATTTTTCCAATCGTGTAATATTTTCCTATGTCTTCCAGAGTCATTGCAAATTTTTCACAACCATTCCTTTCCTTATATTTTCAAGATTTTTATCAATTTTGATATGAAGTTATTTTCTCCGCATACTTGCCCTGTTTTATTTTGCTTAAAGTTTCTTTCACGCCCTTTCATTTAATGCTTTCTGTTTCCGTTATTCCTCATTTTTGCTCTCCATTTATTGCCGTTTCTTCATATTTTAGTTGATATTCAAATTTTTCTGAATAGTATGCTTTGGCGAGTATATATTTTTTGTCTATTTTGATCTGATTATTTTTATCTTTTACTTTCACTTCATTTTCCTTGATTTTATTATATTTTATTATAGTCCAAAACAACCTTTCTATACGTTTTGCTTAACTCTGTTCCAAACTTTATTTTCTTTGCTACTGCGTTTGTCTGTTTCTATTTATGATGCACTTGCTACCCTATTTAAATTGTGCCTTTTAATATGCAAATTTTCAAATATTGATATGATAGCGCCTAAAACTCTTACAGGGATGGGTTCGGTCATCTAGTTACTTTGTTCTGAAAAAGTGATTTTCAAATATTTCAAACTATACATTAAAATCGAACGTCACTTCTAATGTCAACCAAATGTCAACAACAATTTTCAAATCTCAATGACAAATGCCCAATTCTTAGAATGGTACATTATAACATTAGATAACACAGTAAGTTATTCTTTCTTAATTAATTTCATCTTTTAAAATGTATTTATTTGCCTTCTAGTTGGTATACTCTAAGAAATCACATATCTTGTATATTTTATTTCCACAATGTTCAAATCTGCAACCTATCCTTTAGCCGCAATCGACCCCTCTAAGCAGCTCCCTGCAATGCAGCTCTCACGAACAGACCACCAGTCCCAAGCTTCGTCCAACACTATGAAACCCAAAATCCTTGACAGCAACCAGCCAACTGAGCAATCCCAGATATCCTCCTGTCTCGGCCACTATCTTCCGGAATGTACCCTCTCGCTTCACCGACGCTTTTCTGGACTCTCCACTCCACAACAAATAGATTGATGTAACCCCTTTCTTTTTATGTTACTTGTCAAATGTGTTCTTCTCAAAAAGGTGTTACAATATAACTCTTGTAAATAACAATTCTTGTATCCATTAAATTTTATCACATGCCAATTATCTTCTGTAGTTAATTCTTTACTTCTCTTACTTACTTCTTAATATTTCGCTTTTTATATACCACGTAGATTTAGATATTACCCTTTTTAAATAAGCCAAGACATTTTCACAGCAAAAGAGGGTTAAATTCAATATTTTTAATTAGACCAAAACTATTTTCTTACATATTTTTCAAGTTGTTATTTCTAATAATTGGAAACAAAACTTCCTAATTACTACATTTTCATTCTTTATGCCTTCTAGTTTATATTCTTATTTGATATCCACCTACTTTAATTCTATCCTTATTAGAATTTTGCATTATGCATTGTTTCTTCAACCGTATTTTCAAACCACCTGTAACCATTCAATAGCTATCATTCAATTACTAATTTGTTTTAACTCAGATTTATTCAAGAAACTTTTTAAACATTATCGACTATTATAATGGGTTGATATGGATTGTAATAACATCCCATTTTCTTTTACAAATTTTAATTTTATCTACGAACATAGTATAGTCGTATCATAACAATATATTCTTCCATATCTTGTTGTACTTCAGTCTGTATATGTTTTTTCCAAGCTTTTTTAATTTCTCTTGCCTGCTCTTTTACTTTGTTTTTCCAATATTTTGAACCTTACCTATATTTACACACCCTTCTTATTTCACAGATTAGAACTTCATCTTTCGTCCAGAGTCCACTCATTCTTTCTAATTTGTGAAATTCTTTATCAGATTTGTTTTCACATTGATTTATTTATTTATCTTTTAGGTTACTTATTTTTAATTTAGTAAATTCTGTTTGTTGCACTACTTGCTGTTTCTGTATTCCGATATCGCTCTTATTAAGTCAATAGTTAGGTGGTAACTCTACCTCGTTTTACTTTTGATTTGTACCATAAATATTTATATTCTAACTTCTGACATCAAAATTTATTTCCTATTAATACGTCATTTGTTTGACAGAACTTTAACATTTTTGTGTCCTCTGTATAACCACCCACACATCCTTATGTTTTTTAGTTCCTTATCTGACGTTGTAGTCATCCACTATTATTTTTCAATTATCGTCTGTTACTTTATCCAGTAGGTTTTGTAGTTCTTCATAGAATTATATTCTATTCTCTTCTTCACGTCCTCCTACTTTCGTCCATTTGTATTATGCAATATTATTATTGTGGAACTTATAGCCTCATGTTTAATTACCCTTTGATTGAGTTCTTAATTTACAATTATTCCTACTGATTTTATTGTCTTTTGTCCAATCGGTAATACAAGTAATACAAGTTATGTCTGCTGGTCAGTCTCCAGTTCCATTATACATAGCTAATTCCCAATATTTCAATTTCATTATTATCAATTTTTTCTGCTATCTTTATCGCTTTTCCTGTCGTTGTTGTTGTATTGGATGTCTCTATTACTAATTTATTTTAATTTAATTTTTTCCTTTTTCATATGTTTGCAGCTTTATTTCCCATTTGTTGTTTTCACCGTGGTTGGTTTTTACCGGTATTTTATTGACTATTACTTGCTTTCGTTTTGTGAATAGTGGGTTGTATTTCTGTTGAAACTCAATTATTTTCATTTCCTTTCTTCTTTTTCTAGTTTTTTATCCCTGGTTTGATGTTAACTTCTTTCAGTGTTTTTATCGCTAATGTTTCTCCATCTACTATTAGCTCCTTATAAACAATGTGTGCTGTTTGTATCCTTTTTTCGCTCGTTTCGAGTCTTGCTCTAAGATATTCGCATCATCTCGTATTCTTCTAGTGCAATCTTCAGTAATCCAAATGGTTTTACCTTTTATCTACTTTGCAGCTTTAATGTATGTATGTATGTATTATCGATAAACTAATTTTACCTTGTGTTGTAGAGGCTGGTGCTTTATGAGCTTGCATCTGGCGGTACAATGCTCAACTTGCCCCGGATTCGGGTTTCAAAGTTCAGGCGCGCCTTTTGTGCTTACGCAGCAACCTTTGCGTGAGATGTGTGTCATCGTGATGTGTTGACCTTCTTACTCTATCTCTTAGGTATGTGGCCCTGAGTAGAGCACATTTAATTTGGTGCCTAACTGTGAATGGTCTTACCGAGCCCGTTTCCAATCGCCAAGGCTGCGGAAAAATTTCAGCCCCCACGGGATTCGAACCGAGGACTTGCTTAATGCAAGCCTAGCGCCTACCCAATTGCGCTACACGGCTTTTAGCAGCTTTAAATATTTCAAATTTTTTATTGAAAGTTTTCAGTTCCACTAATACCGGCGTGTTTCTGTCTACTCCGTATATTCGCTTGTCTGCTTGTCTTCTCAATATAATTTTCAATAGTAATACGTACGTCTATGTTTCTCATTGTGCACATAAACTTTTCATTTATCCCTACGCGGCCTTTATTTTCTGGTTTATCTCTTCAGTGAATTATATATTTGTTGTTTCTTCTTGCGAGCGCACAATGTACCAAATTAATATCATATTGTCAGTTCGATAATTTTAATACTACACACGATCTGTAAATTGTACGTGCACAACTTCAATATATGTCTGGTACGTAAGTATTTGGAGCATGTGCTCCGCAGGCACAATACACCGTGCCGCACATGCATACATGTCAAATTATATTCCCTCAACAAAATAATAACCGGATGCAGGTGTAGCTCGCGTTACAATGCAATTTCGCTGATACTGCTGGTGGGACGCAGTGAAACTGAAATCAGCTAGCAAATTAGTTCCTTAAAAGTGATTGATATATTTAAGAAATTTGCGAAAAAGCGCTAAGTTAATTCCAGATGGTAAACAAAGAAAGCATTACAGAAGTTTTAAGATCATAGGAATACATTTTCATCTTGGCCTAAAATCATATATTACAGAAAATGGCTGCTCCTGCAAAACTCTTGCTAATATAAGCAGTTGAAGATATTTACCGCTTGTATCTAAGTAGAGTCAACATGCCTATTATGAGATTCCTGCCTAATATGAAACCCCGGCTTACAAGATGTAGAAAATTGTAAAGAGGGGATAAACGGTCGGCCTTAACTTTTGGCGAAAGTTGTATTTGTTATTTTGCCGGCTGGTAATTATCGGCCTAGTTGGGATAGCTCGCCGCGAGGGTCGCAGGGTTTCAGCTATGCTGAAATAGAATAATTAAAAAAAATAGGAGAGGGCGCCAGGTCCTCGACTCAGATCTAATCCTTGTGCCGGATCGTACACAAGGTAAGGACAATTTCCAGCAGAACAAAGAAAAGTAATCAAACCAACCACCAATAAAAATATCACAGCTTTATTGTTAACTGGTGGATATGTACTATAGTGCAAATACAAACACACTAAAAAGAAACGAGGGTACGCAGGGCGTCGCGGAGACAATTAAAATTATGTAAATTAAGCAAGCGCGAGTCGCGGAGCGGGTTTAAAATTGCGCGTGCACCGGCTAAGAGCAATGCAAGTCCACCTTGGCTAACGTTTTAACCCCGAAGGTTAGCCCTAAATGATGCTATATCTATATCCAAAATTTTCTAATGGGCGGAATCAACGTGCGTTTGTGTGGCCACACATGAACGACGGTGTCCATATTAAAAATGCATTAAAACATAAGTAGCCTATGTATATTTACATGCTAATGAAAGCGAAGGCTTGGATTTGCCCCTTACTCGGTTAGTGGAGATCGGCAAATAATCACAATGCTCCCGTAGCGAGTTCACGCGACACTGCCACCGTGGTGTGCCTATCTTCACGCCGAACGTTTGACATGAAAATATTAGTTACTGTTTTGTGGTCCGAACTGTGTTATGCTGCCAAACCCGGGGTGTTTTATGCAAGCGGGTGAGTAAAAGCGACGTCCAGATAGGACACAATTAAAGCTCAAAGCCCTACAAGTTCTACTCTATAAATGTTTCAGATAACGCAGAGGTCAATGAGGTTTCGAGCCAAAAATAAATATCACTACGCAAATATTCGTTATGACCTCAATTTAGTAAGCAGCAGAGGGTAACCGCATATCATTGCGAGGCGGCCCTAACAAGAATAACACAATTACAAATATTAATAAGCTAACGATGTACGAAACCTACTATCGCACGATCCGTGCTGAGGAAAACACACATGCCCTAAGTACTAACGGCATGAAACAGTATTATTCAATTATAAGTTACAACAGGCGCAATGCATATTAACTACAATAACGTCTTGCCTGCAGGAAAGTTCATCAGAACCTAACCTCTCCGTTTGCTTTGGACGTAGCTAGCGAAGCAACGAGGACGGCCGCAGCTGCGGGATGCAGTGCCAGCTATGGAGGTCGCAAATGGCAAATGGGTGTAAAGCAGTTGCTCAATCTTCAGCGTTGCCCACAAGAGTTGCAAAATTCACAGGCGATGCGACCATCTTAGGGCCCCAGTGCATCGGACTGGATTCCAGCAGGTGCAGTCGAACGGGGTAGGTCTACTCCAGACAGGAAGGATTTCAACCAGATGGGGATTGTTTAACTCCCACCGGAAATGGCTAAAAACGCACAGAACCCAAATGTATTCCCGATTAAGAAGAAACTGGCCTAATCTTTCTTCAAGCTGGGGGTGGAGCCGAAAGAAGCGTGCTAAAGTCGGTTCCAGGAGATCCGCCAAAAGCGAAAGGACGCAAGTAAGTAGCTAACCAATCATTACGAACGCCCACGATAACGCAGAAATGCTTCCAGATCCCTCAAACAATCTATTCGAAGAGGCGAGCCCTACCAAAGGGCTATGAAGCACTTAGCTGCAGAGGAAACCTACTAGCACGACAGTTTAGCTTGAAAAGAAAGCCGAAAAATTCAAAAACCCAGCCTACAGGTCATATGATAACAAAATTTGTGCCAGAAGATGCCAAAAAAACCAGTCAGGCAAGTTTGACTGCAGGAAAAGATAACATTGCTCTAGCAACAAATGGAATAGTTTAAAATAATTGTAACACCGGTTGCCTAGCGGCCGTACCCAAATATTTGTAAAAATATAGCAAGAATAAACCTAATTTGCAAGATATGAGTAATTAAACGAGGGGTTGCTTACGAAACTGCATGATAATTATAGGAGAGTAATAAATTAGAAATAAGATATAGCCAATTATACCCAGTCTAAAGCATGCAAAAATTCCAAAAAGCCACCTAATGAGACTCAAAGCTAAAAATTCAACTAGCAAAAGTTTACTAATACGAGGGTCGCTCCAAAAGTATCGTAACAAAATTCTGCCGTCTGACTCCAGTCGAATAAAACAGTAGTCTATTAAATCAACAAGTGTCTGTGAGTCACTGGAGTGTTTCCAAGCTAACACAACAGTACAGTATTTTTTCCCGCGAATTTGTGATCGTCGAGTTTTTTACATCTGACCCTTCATCTGTTGTTTTCACCTTTAAGGTAAGACTCCTGTTAATACTCTTAGTATAGGATAGGTAGCTATTGATATGGAGTATAAACATGCCGGTCTGTTTTAAAGCTAAAGTTAATCCTTACCTAAAAAAATCGTTCGCGTTTTTATCTACGTGGTCATGCCTAAAATGAGACCCAACTGTATGCCTAATATGAGACCCTCACATGATAGGGTCCCATATTAAGCAGTCTTTTCAACCGTTCAAAGATGTTTACATTGTTGTTTTTTTTTTGTAAAAAACCAGTTAAAAGCAAAAAAGAGATGATTACACTGATGATGAAAGCAGTTCAATGGATGATGATGAAAACATTTCCCTCCACGATAATAGTGACGATAATGACGTTGAATGTATTTTTTATGGATGTTTTTACTCACAGGACAAAGGGGGGGGGCAATGGCGACAATGTCGGAGGAATTGTAGGTGGGCTCACGATGATTGTGGAGCTGATGAACTGTTTCTTTGTTTCCAATGTGAAAATTTTGAACATAAAAACAAAAATTAAACAGAAACTGTAGTAATATAATTGCTATTTATTTCACCTTTGCTTCCTCGACTACAGCAAGGCTTTCGATTGTGTGAACTGGAACCAGCTATGGATTGCTCTGTTAGATATGGGAACTCCTCAACATCTGGTCATCTTACTGAACCAACTGTACGAGAATAACAAGGCAATTGTCAGGATAGACGGAAGAGACTCTGAATCTTTTAGTGTACAACGAGGTGTCCGTCAAGGCTGTGTGCTTTCGCCTTTGTTGTTTAATGTATATGGCGAGTTCATATTGACAAGAGTTGTGGAAAATTGTGAAGGAGGACTTTGATCGCAGAAAACGAACAAGAAATGAGGGAATTTATCGAGAGGGTGGAAGAAGAAAGTCTAAGGTGTGGATTGAAACTAAACCGTCAAAAAACTAAACTGATGACAATTGACCGAGGAAATAACATCGAACATATACCAAACATACAAGATATAGACAACGTCAATGAAATAGTATACCTTGGCGCACAAATAAATAAAGATGGCAATACGTCCACCGAAATCAAAAGAGGCATAGCACTTGGTAAATGCGCGATGTCAAAGCTCAATAAAATCTGGAAAGACAAACAAGTAACAAATAATACGAAAATAAGACTTGTCAATGCGTTAGTATTTCCTGTTGCATTATATGGGGCCGAGACTTGGGCTCTAAAAACAGCAGACAGAGCAAGATTGGACGCGTTTGAGATGTGGTGCTGGAGACGACTTTTAAGAATACCATGGACGGCTCACAGAACTAACGTCTCCATTCTTGCAGAACTACATATAAAAGAGCGACTATCAACTGTAGTCAGGTGAAGAATCCTGAAATACTTTGGACACGTAACAGGAAGAAGTGACGACAACCCCAGAGGACGCTCGCCGAAACGATGGATGGACCAGGTCAAAGAAATAACTGGATTTTCCTTTCAAATAAATATAAGGACCGCTACAGAGAGGGATAACTGGAGAGACATAGCCAATTCAGCGACATGACAAGACAACTTGAGATCACGACATTTCATCTATGATATAAACGACTGGAGAGAGAGATGTACCACGTGCCTAATCACGATTATATCTCTTGGGAAATTTAAAGCTCTCCGCTTCGCGTCGAGCTTTTAACATTCCCTCGTGCTATAATCTATTGATCACGCCCTTAATACATAAATAACTATTATACAACAAGTGCTAAAAGTTGATGTTTATTCACGAGACATGAAAATTATGAAACGAAGCCGAAGTCTGAGTTTCATAACATGTCGAGTGCAATAACACTTTTAGCACGAGTTTGCATACAATATTTTTTCTACGACCTTAAATTTTCTGTTATTAATCCATAAATGGCGATTTAATAAAGGTTTGCATTTATGACAGTTATAATTTATGTCATAATAAAGAGATTGCCTTGACGCGCAGGTGAATGTTCCTGGGGCCAGTACGGTCAAAGTCAGTTATCAAAGGTAATTATACATGTACACAGTTTACTTTATTCATTACATAACGCTTTAATTATTTAAAAAACACTTTACCTCTAACGCAAGAAGTAACTAGAATAACTTTACAACCTCACTTCCAGTTCGAAATTGTAGTTTTATAACCTCACTTCACTTTATAGCACATGTGCTTAAAGTACATGTGGTGGTCGTAGAAAAAAATCATTTTATTAATAATATCACTTTTATTTTTTACTTATTAAGTATACCCAATTAATGTTTGAAGTTTTGTTTTTTTACAAACTCATGAAAAATTTTAAACATTTAACTAGTGTTTGACGGGGGGGTCTCAGATTAGGTCTACTTTTTTCAGACCTCAAAAATGTAACACTTTTGTTTAAAATTTAAAATATAAAAATCTATGATGTTATTTTCTTTTTCTATAACTGTTCTATATAATAAATATATGCTTTAAAAGAATACCACTTTGGTATTTGAATATCTTAGCATCACCAAACTTTTTACAAAAACGGCATATTAAAAGAAAGTAGTTGGGGATAACGACTGGAATGGGCAAAAGGTATTTTATATCAGATAGGAAGGGTAAAGTATACCTATTTTCAGTCCTATGAATTGCAATTATTACATCTAACATTAATATCAATTCAACCTGTAAATCTAACAAAGATAATGAAGCGTGTAAGAAGAATTGCAGTAACGAAAATTTTTTCCCTTAAGATTTAACCAGAACACACTGATTAAGCAATTAACGTCTTCAAATATAATTATTAGGTAAAATATAAAATTCCGCCTTGCAGGCCAAGCTCCTTAATGGGGTGTTAGTGCCTCACCATTATCTCCTAGCAGGACAACCTATTGTAGGAGAACCATGTGTTTAAATTTCTCTGTTTCTTAAATAATCGTCAAATGGTTTGCTAAGAGAAGAGAAGAAATTGATAGCGCCAGTTCTAAGCATATTATTATCTGCAGGCTTCGCACCTAAATGTCTTATATATGTCTTATATAACATAAAGGCGAAATTCCTTCCGCGTCTTTGACGTGTGTATCAGGTTGCACCTAAAAAAATTAAAACTAGAGAAGGTGTAATATTTAATATGTAGTATGCAACATGCAGTTTAGAAAACTTAGTATACTACATACATGCATTTTTTAAAAATTGAATTAAACCAGCTCAGCATTACATTTGCTATACATAATTGTGTTATTCTTAATAATATTGCCAGTTTTGGAGGGCGAAGACAGTGTAATTGGTTTACACCCCTCTGTGGCTATTTCCTAATACGATAACTAAACACAGGTTGTAATAATATATGATTTATAATAGACAGTCCTGAGGTAATTTTCTTTTAAGTCTGTTATGTATGTTTTTCTGACCGAGATTAAAGTACGCTGCACTGGTACACTCGTCAATAGTGGCAAAAAACTTTTCACACGCTTGTTTAATGAAGTTCACAATCGTAGGGATTTGTAGTTCTCGGCGTAGTTGTTCATTTCTCACGAACCAGGGGGCGTTAGTTGCGATTCCACCTTATTTTGTAACACTTCTAACTTATTTTTATGAGTTTTGTTTGTAGTACTCCACACTACACAAGCGTATGTCATTATGGGTCTGAGTATAAATTTATAAATGAATAGGGCGCGGTCAATACGTAGGTGTGATTTTCTGTTAATTAAAGGATATAAGAGTCGAAGTCTTGCATAACACTCATTAACCTTTTTGTTGATGTGGTGTCTAGTTACACCCCCAGATATTTAATAGCACTATCCCTTGCATTCCATTCTAACTTGGTTTGATTTATGTATATGTCAGGTTGTGTCCGAATTTGCTTTAGGGTGAAAATTTTTACCTGACATTTTGGGATGTTAATTTCGAGCTTCCAAGAGTCAAGCCATTTACTAATGGATTCGAGTGCATCCTGTAAGTAGTTTACCGCTATTTCTAGGTTTTCATTCTGTGTTATTACTGCGGTATCATCAGCATGAGTAGCCAGCATCGAAGTTTCTGTTGTGTTTAGATCATGGGTGTATATGTTACGGTTAAAGTGTTTACTTGGCTAGTTTATAGGCTAGCTGGATAGTATACAAACTATCTAAATGTCTGGCTATTTTGATGGAAAATCATATTTCTACTAAAATAGCCATGAATATTGGCTGGTTTGTATATTATCCAGCTAGTCCAGTCGTTGAAGGTTTTCCGCTCCGAATTCTTTGAACCTTGACCGATTGACGTGAAATTTGGTGAGTGGTTAGGGGATAGCTCAAGGAGCAAAAGTGACATACCGCCGATGTCCGCTTTTACCCTGAGAGTGGATGCCACCTCTTCTCGGGGGTAGAAATGTGTTCACTCACAATAACCCCGGAAATGGATAGAGGGATAAATTCTAAGTAAAAAATGTTCTATATAGTTTTTTCGATAGATCTATATTTTTCGAGCTATTTGCGATTGAAAACTTAGATTTTTTGTGATAAAAATGCATGTTTTTGGACGGTTTTTCGCGAATAAGTCGAAAATTTCGCTTTCTATCAAATAAGTTGTAATAACCAAAAATGAAGTTTAGAAAACAGCAAAGAGATTGGCTTTTTATGAACGCTCTAGGTCCAAAATAAAAGAAGTTATGGCTGGTTGAAGAATTTTTTTTTTGCAACAACTTGGTTCGAAGTAATCAACGTTAATTAACGAAAAACCAATGCATTTTTCGGGAAAAACGTATAGAGCATTTTTTGTAGTGATTGAAAAGACCTTTAAAATGAGCTGTGTTAAAAATCGATTGCATTATAACTAAGCGAGTTACGATGCAAAAACGGTGGGCCACTCGAAGTTTAAAAAAAAAATGAGCGATAAAACCCCAGCCATTCCACCAGAATTGATATTGACCGTTATCCTTTTACAAATTACTTTATTTTAGTATTACTTATGTAATCCAAAAGTTTGGGCGGGTTAAAATGCGTATTTTTCGAAAAAAATATGATGACAATGGAAAACGTATTTTTTAAATTTCTTAAAAAAATACCTTATTTTGAAAATAACTAAAACTAAAGAAAAAAACGTAAAAAATAATATAGTACAAAAATATGGATTTTTTCTTAACGAACATTTTAGATTTTTTTTATTTCTGTAGGAAAAAAAATAACGGAGATATAAATGTCAGAAGTTTGCATTATAGTGCGCGGACCACCCCTCCCGAGCCCTTCAACCCTCTACTTTTTAAATATTCAAAGTCTGAGCATGTCGAAAAACTTTTGGATTACATGAGTAATACTAAAATAAAGTAATTTGTAAAGGGATAATGGTCAATATCAATTCTGGTAGAATGGCTGGGGTTTCAGCGCTCATTTTTTTTTCAATGTTTCAAGTGGCCCACCGTTTTTGCATCGTAACTCGCTTAGTTATAATGAAATCGATTTTTAACAATGCTCATTTTAAAGGTCTTTTTAATCACTACAAAAAATGTTCGATAAGTTTTTCCCGAAAAATGCATCGGTTTTTCGTTAATTAACGTTGATTACTTCGAACCAAGTTGTTGCAAAAAAAATCTTCTTCAGCGAGCCATTCCTTCTTTTATTTTGGACCTAGAGCATTCATAAAAGAAACAATCTCTTTGCTGTTTTCTAGGCTTCATTTTTGGTTATTACAAATTATTTGATAGAACGCGAAGTTTTCGACTTATTCGGGAAAAACCGTCTGAAAACATGCATTTTTATCACGAAAAATCTAAGTTTTCGATCGCGAATAGCTCGAAAAATATCAATCTATTAAAAAAAACTATATAGAACATTTTTTACTTAGAATTTGTCCTATCCATTTCCGGGGTTATTTTGAGTGAACACATTTCCACCCCCGAGAAGGGGTGGCATCCACTCTCAGGGTAAAAGCGCACATCGGCGCTATGTCACTTTTGCTCCTTGAGCCATCCCCTAATCACTCACAAAATTTCACGTCAATCGGTCAAGGTTCAAAGAATTCTGAGGTAATAGCATATTTTTACCTTCAACGACTGGACTAAGCTAGTTTACAAACTATACAAGATTTATCGCCAAAGTACAAACCACAAGAAAAGTACACACATTAACCGTTGTTTTTGGCTAGTTTACAAACTATCCACAGTATTTGGATAAAGTGTGAACTTAATATTAGTAGTAATACATAATAACCAACTCGTTGGATTAGAAAAGTGAGGTTATGTTTATGGCAAGTGCTGTGTGTTGTTATTGTTTACTGTCGTGTCTTGTGAAATTTGTTTAAAGATAGGTATCTGGTTATTAAAAATGCATCAAGAGCAACAATTTGAAAACCTGATTTTGGAAGATTACGAGCAAAAGTCGCAGAATTCAAAATTAATGAATGACAGTGATTATAGTGAACTTTTGCGACGTATAAAGAGAACACACGAAATTGTTTTGAGGTTTATTATTAATATTTTGTCACACAAATAGTACCTGTATGTCACTTTTGTTTTTTTTTTTACTTAATTTTATGTAGTAATAGCAATGTTATGTTGTACCTACAATTACACTTAATTTTTTACAAAGAATTATTTTGCTATACTAAACTAAATTAACCAAATGGAATAGGTTAGTTTATATACTAACCAACGAGTTGGTTATTATGCATTACTACGAATTTTAAGTTCACACTTTATCCAAATACTGTGGATAGTTTGTAAACTAGTCAAAATCACCGGTTAATTTGTGTACTTTTATTGTGGTTTGTACTTTGGCGATAAATCTTGTATAGTTTGTAAACTAGCTGGATAGTATGCAAACTAGCCAATGTTCATAGCTATTTTAGTAGAAATATTATTTTCCATCAAAATAGCCAGACATTTGGATAGTTTGTATACTATCCAGCTAGCCTATAAACTAGCCAAGTAAACACTTTAACCGTAACATATATATTAAAAAGAGTTGGCCTCCGGATGCTGCCCTGTGGAACTCCAGCTTGAAATTTTCCGTTGGTAGATAATGTTGCATTTACTCTTACAGCGAAAGTACGATTTTCGAAGAAAGAGGTAATAATTATAATCAGATAATCCGGGATTTGAAGCTGAATGATTTTGTGTTTAAGACCCTCAAGCCAGACTTTATTTAAACCTATAACTGTGTACTGTTTATTTTCAAAGGCTTTTTCAATTGTCTCAGTAATTCTTAGCAATTGGTGAGTAGTGGCGTGCTTTTTTCTGAAACCAAACTGGTGGTGTGGGATTATGTCTCTGTCGATGAGTAATCGCTTCGAGTCTTTTGTGGATTACTTTTTCGAGTAGTTTTGAGATGGTTGAGCTGATCGGGCGGTAGCTCCCAGGTTTATGTTTGTCTTTTCCATGTTTGAGAAACGGCATTATGTGTGCATGCTTCCAAGTATTTGGAAAGTATCCAAGTCTCAAACAGGAGTTAAATATCGTTGCCAAGTAAGCTAGTGATTTTTTTGTAAGGTGTTTTAAGGTGTCATTGGTTATTTGATCTGGTGCGGGAGATTTTTTGATGCATAGTAGTTTTATGAACTCACTACTTTCTCTGGGAGAGGTGGGTTCAATGTTCATAGGACTCGTACTTACGTAGTTGCTATTTGTTTCACTTAATAGCCCTATGTTCATTGCTTCATTTGCTGTTTCATTAGGGGTAAAAGTTTGTTCAAGGTGCGTTGCAATTGCGTTGGCTTTCTCTTCGTCTGTTATATGGTGGGCATCATTGATATGCATGGAGTGAATAATATTGGGTTGCCTGAGTAGTCTTTTTGTAGCTTGCCACATCGTAGTCTCTTGGCCTTAGTTCTTCAATATATTTGTTATATAAACTAATACGATATTTGTCGAGTTCTTGTCTAACCCTGTGAGTTAGTTGGTTGCAGAAAGTTTTTAGGTATGGTTGCCGTGTTTGTTGCCATTTCCGTCTTATTCTATTTTTGAGTTTGACTAAGTTTAGTATTTCTGCAGGAGGCTGTATTTTGTGTGTAATTTGTCTTCGCTTAAAAGGAGTTGTAGCTTGTTGAACACTTTCTTTAATTGTTTCTGTGTATTGGGTCACTGCCGTGTCTATGTTGTTGGTTGTTGTTATATGCTTTGGTGTCTTTAAAGTTCTGTCTAATTGGGCTTGGAAGAGTTCCCAATCTGTTCTTCCATTTATCAGTTTCGGCAAAGGAAGTGTGTACTGGGGGAAGTGAAGAAGGATATTATAATCGGTAGGTGATCCGAACTACTTAATAGATAGGTTTTGTGAAATTTTTATGTAATACGACCCCTAAAATATCTGGTAGATGGTCCGGTCTGTAGGAATAATGTGTGTACTCGTTGGGAGCCGATATTTGAATCCCATGATTCGCCATTATTTCATTTAGCCTGCGTCCATTGGAGTTTGTGGCTCTACACCCCCAGTTGGTGTGTTTGTATTTAAAGTCTCCTATGATTAACACTGGTTTGGTAGTTTGAGATATTTCGCGAATGTGTTCTTCCAAAATTGTCTTTTTTGGTTGTTTATAAGCACTATAAATATAGAATTGCAAATCATTATGTGTCTCGAGAGGTATTGCTACACATTCTAGACTCGTGAAATTTTTATTTGGTATTTCGTGGTGATTTAGTTGCTTTTTAATTATTATCGCAACACCACTTGCTGCTGTATTTGATGTAAGATAAGGTAGTATTTTGTCTAAGTGAGTGAGCAGAAGTTCAACTTTTTTAGTAATGACTGTAGTCAATGTAACTGTGGGTATTTGAGTATTTGATGTCGTTGGATTATCGAACATTTTCGGTAGACGAGGAAATGATTTATGAAATGATTATTGCACCTACATGCATTATGAGAGGAAGTTTTTATTACCTGTGTCGTTTGTCCAGCGATGATGCAGTATACGTCGTCTAGTTGTCATCTTAGTAGGAGGCAGGTTGAAGAACACAATCAGGAACTGCTTGCAACAGACCCCAAATGTTCTGGTAGGTTGGACAGAAGAAGGATTAGATTAATTTCGAGAGTTCTAGGTTTCTCTATCCTAGTGGGAAAACAAATCTCTCACAAAGAAGGTTTTTTAGGTTACCAACGAACCTTAAACTGATATTCCTAAACATTTCGATGTCGCCGAACCCATATTGAAGGACTTTAAGCAGCGCGGGATATGATCGATCCGTTGCCATTCAATTGTCTCAGCACACCTGCGGCGATGGTTTTTTTATTCTTCGTGCCGTTATGCTAGTTGCTTCGACTTAATTTCACGCGTTTACTAGAACCTTTTCCTTAGTTTACGGCTAGTTTATAGTGACTTACTAGGCAGTGTTCTAGTTCACTCTCGTTACCGCGAATTTGTATTGTTGATTTATGGAAGATATTTGGGTCTCAATTACCCATCGTATTTGCTTGCGGATTTTTTTTGGCCTCCCGATTTAAGTCTTGAAGCTGTAAACTGAAGAACCGACTATGGAGTCGTTAAAGTATGAGCAGCGAGTTTGTACTACTAGCTCAACAGCTAAGTTTTTGGGACCATTACTGAGTCTTGTTATTAGGTAGAAGTTCCGTCTTCACTGTGTCTGCTATTGCTTCTGATGACTTTTCCTGGTGACCGATTGCTGCTGTTTGTTTTCAGGTCCTGTTTCACATCGTTGCTGGGAGTATTAAAACAGCATCTGTTGCTGTGAAGGTAAAACGAATCTGTAGATTAAGTGCACCGAGAGATTACAACAAAGGAGATAATTAGAAAACAGTCGTACCTAGTAAGGCTATCATAAAGCAAGCTTGCAGTAAGACAGCTGCGGAATTACTTTATCTAAGAGGACTGACAAAAACTACCTAACCAACAGTATAGAATTCTGCGGAGACATTACTTTCTGGCTCCGCAAAAATAGGCCATAGACAAGGTGGTACATAATGTGCAACTATATAGTGTTAGTTAGCAATGACAATGCATATTTAGAAAAGAGAAATTAATACACACCCAGCAAAGAATTTTTGCTTATGGACACCTACGCGACTGTGCAAAAACACTGTTTAGATGTGACCATTTTCTAAGTATGCAGTAAATTTCTGTTTGACTATTACAAATCAAGGATTTGACAAATTTTATGGAATTTCCAGGTCGTTTCTCCATTTTGAACGTAGGATTATTGGGAAATACCGATGGTTGTATGACGAACTGATGTATATAGTTGTAATTCTAGAATATATACTTTTATCCCCTACTTCGTTATTCATTTATTCAATTCCTTTATGGAGATGTAGTGATAGCCAATGAAATTATGTCTTCTTAATTTTCTTAATCTATGAACATGATTTGGGCTTCTCCTATGCGGTTTACGGTCTTGCACCGTGTCTTCAACAAGTACTTATTTTATATCACTATTTCTGAAGGCAACATTCCAAAAATAACTTAATGCGTTAATTCTAGTTTACAGAACATGTCAAATAGGAAGGCGTTTCTATATTATATCTGAATATCTGCATTTGTAATTGAAAATCATTCGATTGAAGACTTCCAAATTAAAATTGTACTTCCTTCAAGGAGAACGTTTTTCATTATCTGCTTGTTGCATTTTTTTTAGTTATTGAGTGTAGACATTATATAGTTTGCTGCGGATGCTTGCTAAAGTAAAATCTCAACAGATATATTTCTTGGCTAAGTGGTGCTAACATTTTGCAATTGAAATCTTTCATTTAACGGTTAGCGATTTTGATCGTTTCAGGTTGGCTTATTCTAATACAATTGCAATTCCCGCTGCTTTCTAAACATTTTAAGGAAAGCGAAACCAACCGGTATCGACTATATAATTGGTTAGTACTATGTGCAGCAGTGTTGGTGGAGGTAAGAGATTCAAATTCCAAAAACTTCAGAGATCATACATACCTCTTGTATCGACTTCATTATGATTTCCCAATTAGCTCTTAATTGAGTCTTAACGACTAAAGACGAGGCTCAAAGACGAGAGGCCGATGACCCTGCAGCTGGTATATTAACGCTGAGGCTGAGAAAGAACAACGAATGTCCAAGCAGTGCAGTATGCTACCGTCGACACTCATTAGACAGCAGTATAATCGGATATTTTCCATAATCCACTGTTACGAGGCAACGTTTATGTTTTAAAATCTCCGGCGCCGTTATTTTCGTCTCGATCGTGTCGCTTTCCTTCACAAGGTTTTTACGTGTCTCGTGTAAATTTGAGTTCCTTTTAGCAGCTCTAATTCTATCCATGGTTAGTCATATAGTCTCTCATACCCCTTTTTCACTTTGGTGGCCGTACTAACGTTTGCGGAATTTTCAACTGTTTCTCCTACATCGATATCTTCTGCTAGCCGTAGTTTGGTAATACAATCTCACTTTTTGTGAGATTACGTCTTAAAATAATACGTTTGTTGTCCTGGCGCCACTCTACATCTGTGATTAAGTGTTTCGAAGTCCTGTTCCATTACCTACTGTGAAAGATTCCCTTTTTGCAGCCGCTTAGCGTTAGAGCAAAGTTTGATTTCTGCTAGTTGAAAACAACATCAAACTTTACGGAATCATTTCACTAAGCAGTATTACTCTCGACAGGGGCTCCTCAAGTCTCATTGAATTTTTATTAGCATGTTTAAATGTGATTTACAGTTATTTATTTTTTTCATTTAATTTCGTGATTTTGTTATTTACAAATATTTGTTACCTACGTTTACCATTTTGCCGGATGATTGCTGATTTATTGCAGTATTACTTTAGAGTTACTGCTTTTATACAGGTTGCACCGGATTGTGTCAATATTTATTAATTTTATGGTGAATATATTTGCTAATGCTCTAGTGGTTGTTACATATATTTTACCTTAACGTTTATTTGTTTCAGTTAGCGTAAAATTTTTATGACGTGGTCGTTAGGTGAGTTTGTTTCATTTGTTCATTATTTAATTTGATTTAAGCTTTTATAATAGAGCCCACGCCATCTCCAGTAAACTAGTAAGCTCTGATACGCCCATGTGTTACGATAATTTAAAATTAATTGAAAGCTTTAGCATCTTTGTTAACATTGTCACTCTCTAATGATTAAACTTTAGGCCTATCGTTTTTATACATCTTTGCATTACTCGTGTATGTAGTAATATGTATGAAAATCTTATTCTGTAATAAAAAGTAACTATGATTATAATATTTTAAAATAATCAGCAGGACACATGTCAAGATAACAAAACGTGAAAACTGGTCTGCCGAAATTTGCCGAGACAAAAGCAATTGCGGGATTGCAGAAAATTCGAATACAGGGTTTCGCCGATTTTAATAAACGCGTTTAAGCTATTCCCGTCACGTTATGAATTACTTCAACACTTTGGAATAATAATGACCTCGCAGTACGGCAGCAACAAGCAGTTCCGATGTCGGATTTCGAAGTGCAATGTTATGTTGTAGTTGGACCGTCATTATTACCCATGTATCAATTTATCAAAGGCAGACGGCGTCCAGAGTACCCACTGCACGAAGTGGACTGGCCGACTTTACTAATTATAGCAAAATGGAATGCGAATCAGTAAGTGCAGCAATGAAAATATAGTTCAAAATCGAAATTTAAATAGCACTGTTGGATCTTTTGAAGCAAGTTAGACACAATTCTAGAGTCAAAGCACAGATAGTGCCATATTAAATGTTGTTATTGTTACTGTTGTCAACTTTATTGTTAACATCCCTACTGTGGTGGCATTGGCCTTTCATATTTGAGGAGGATTTAGGAAGTCAAACTCCACGGTTGCCAAAATTAGATTTTGTGGCCCGGAACCAGAAGCAATGTATATGAAAGTGACATAGTGACGTATGTCAGTAGAACAATTTTAAATTTTTTCTGGCAACACCAATATTCTGATTTCAGAGAAACTATACCTTAAAATTGAACGTTATTTACAACAGTAGGTAAACTCGTTGATTCTTTGCTGATATGTGCTTGTACAAAGTCTAAGCTAATAATTATTTGTTCATTTGGATTGAATCGTAAGTATTGTACTTCCAATATGAACTGTTTGATCTTTAAAATATGTTGAATATATTATTCTCAAAATGTATAAATTTATATTACGAAAAATTTGGAACGACACACGGCCGATATTCATGTCCGTTATTTGCTGTATATCGGCCTAATGACGTTAATAACTGTAAAATGTGTTTTATATAAATTCTGTATAGCGCAATGCCAGAGAAATTGATTAAATCTAGGGGAATGCTATCATGAGTGCAGTGTAGAGTAATATTGGAGAATTATGATTTATTTTATATATATTTAATTGTTTTACAGCCAAACCCTAAATATCTTAAGTAGTTAAGGATTTTAGGAGCAAAAACATTGTGTTGTAATATTTACTTTTTTCTACTTTGCGTTTATAATGGACTTATTGTGACACTGAAAACAGTTTAACAATGAAGCTATTATTAAACTGTTTTTGGTGAAATGTTATATCTTAAAGTTGGCAGTATTTGCTTCATATGTCAAATCATCAAACATCACATCAACTGTCAAATGCCAATGCAGTCAGCAGTGTTTATTTGATTTGAAAAACGAAAACCACTCAAATAATAAAGCTGTCCCAAACGAATGGAATTTGTTAAAAACGGTAAAGAAAACTCAACATTTAACAATTTTTTGCAGCTGCACTATTAGTACTCGTATTGCAGTTATGTCTCGATGTAACCTTTGGCTACTGCAGAAGACTTCCACCCTCCGTGCTGTTTGTTATCAAATCACCACCCCTATTAGCCAAATGTGATGTACTTGACCGCCTAAAACAATGTCCAGTGTACCTACCGTTCGGGGTTGGAAAGTTTTAGAAAAGAGGCTATAATTCTTGGAACCTGACCAATCTTATTAATACCGATGGGACTTGTTATGCAGCGTCCGTTTCGATAGGTCAAAAAGAAACGTTTCGTAGCTGCGCTTTTAGGACGAAGGTTAGCATATTTTTTTATAAGACCAATTCATTGCCGCTCATTAATGGCAAACATTTTTGGCAAGTGCATTTTTGTTTTAGAAATTGTTACAAAAATAATGTCATCTTTAAAATCGAGGTCATTAATAGACATATTGACTAACCCGTCCCGTCTACAAGCACCTGTGTAACCCATAATCAGGATAACCTAAAAATTAAAGCTATCGCATGAATGATACATTTTATATGTAGATTACACGTACCTTAATTGCCAGGTAAGACAGGTCATCTGCCTCTTTTATAAAATGATCTATTTTTAAACCCTCTAATATTTTTGACTTTTTAGGCTGGTAGCCATCAGATTGCCTTTTGAGAAATCCCTGCGGTCTCGCAAATTTTGAAATATCCAAGTTTTTATAGGCATTTAAGCAAGCCCGTAGCATACTGTAAGAAGCCCATACCGTTGAGGATTTCTTCGTTTTGCTGATTTCATCGTAATAAGCAAGCAAAACATTTTCAGTTACTGCATGAATGCTATTTTTATGACATCAAGAATTAAATCTATTGTACTCTTTATCATAAATTGGCGTAGATTTACTTAGAAGTGATTTGTTTATTGCTTGCATAGCAGCTTCCCCTATTTCTGGAGGCCTACAAGAAATACTCGACTCTTCTTCCATTTTAATTTAATTGTATTTGAATATTTTCAATAAACTAGTTCTTTTACAAACTGTCAATTAAATTTTGTTTATAACAATTGAAAAAGGGTTGGCAGTGCTGTCACACATTACAATCAAAGCTCCCTAGATATTAAGGTGTTCATTTTTACAACAAATTTCCATATTATTGTTAAATAAATGCCGCAAAGTAGAAAAAATAGTATATTATACTCGTTTAATAAGAGGAATTGTAGCACTCGTTCCATTGGAGCACTCGTGCTACAATAGGCTCTCTTATTAAACTAGTATAATAATATACTATTGTGTCATTTGAATTGTTTGAAAATATTCTATCATTTTATTTGTATTCTTATAATTATGGGCTTTTGGCTAAATCAATCGCTGAAATATGCTACATTCTAAATTTAGCACAGACACGCAACGTTTTCAAAGTTAGTTCGTTTATCTAAATAAAAAAAAATAGCTTGGGGCATCGAAAATATGTGCCTACAATTGTTATCATTAATGTATTGGTTATGTACCTTATTATTTTGCAATTACTACAGCTACTTATAATTTTAGAATTGAGGAAAATATTAATATAAAGAGGACTTGAATCATAGATTATACTATAACTAGCAACCAGTGAGACAAATGTCTCATTTAATAAAACAAAAAAGACCGTTTTTCAAATAGAACAGCGTCCCGGACAGAACAGCGTCCCGGACGGACCAGCGTCCCGGACGGACGGAAATCACGTGATTTCGCGAAAACCGGAAGTGTCACGTGACTGAAATTCGGTTCCTGACCTGACATGACCATTCCAAACATATAACTTTTATAACTTTTTTCTCTATCTCTTACGGTTTGGCTCATGAAACAGCGTCCCGGACAAACCAGCGTCTCAGACGGACGGAAATCACGTGATTTCTCGAAAACCGAAAGTGTCACGTGACTGAAATTCGGTTCCTGACCTGACATGACCATTCCAAACATATAACTTTTATAACTTTTTTCTCTATCTCTTACGGTTTGGCTGCTGAAACAGCGTCCCGGACAGACAAAACAGCGTCCCGAACAGACAAGTCTATTAGATAAAGGATACCGGGCGACAATGAGGCCAGGGTCATGTCCTTATCTTTGTTACTTATGAATGAATTTGGATTAAATTCGATACAAGGATACTAGACATAATTTCGGATTGACATACAAGTATAAACAAAATGGCCGACTTTCGGTTTCACCGAAAATAACACTAACTTTGATTTTTGAAATGGATCATCCTATATATTTTGTGTTTTTGGCAATTGACCACTCAAATTACATACCACCGTGCTGCCAAATTTGCTTAGGTATTACACAGAAATATTAAAAAAATTACTTAGTTTATTATTCTTCAATTTTAGATAAAGATAAAATAGTGCATGATGCATATTGTTAGATAGGTAATTAAATTTTCTGTTTAATGGCAAGATGGCCCTTGGCAGGTGCCATTAAAAAAAAGTGATTTTCATAAAACACGGGTTTAGCTAATTCTGTTCTTTTATTAAGAGTTCATTGATAAAATAGCTATTATTATTAGTTGCTAGAGTCAATTAGAACATATTTTTTCAAGTCATAGCCTTCTACCGTAAAAAATAAAAGTTGAAAAAAACTTTTTTTTGTTTTAAAAAATAAAAATTTGGCGTGACTAGTTTATGTAATTTGACTTGCAGATTCCGAAAAACGTAAAATATACCGGGTGATCCATTTGAAAATCAAAGTTGGTACCATTTCCGGTGAAACCGGACGTTCGCCTTTTTTCCTATAGTTATCGGTCAATTAGAAATTACCTCTAGTACCTTAATATAAAATTTCATCTTAATCTATTCATAAATAAAGAATGATTTCTCACAAAAGCGTTATATTTACGCTAATGTATTTTATTGTAATGTTTAGGTTGGGTGCTACCAATAATGTTTAAGTGTTTGTCATCCAGTATATATTTATTTATTTATAATTTTATGCGATGTTATTTCTAATGATACCTTTATTCGTAAGCCACCTGCTTAAGAACCGGGTGTGTATGGGTTCAAAGAAAGGCGCAGCCGAAGATTTTCGGGGGGTGTCAATGGGTTATAACTCATCAATCAAGATAAGTTTGTTGATCAAGCTGTAATTCATCCAAAAGGTAAAATGAACAATTTATACGAGATAGTTTCTGTTTAATTATTTTGTCTATTTATTAAATTTTGCGTTAAGGTAGGTTCCGACGTCAGTGCCTGATTCATACTAAAGTATATACTTAGATTAAGAACATATTAAATATAAAGTATCTACTCGTATTTATATTAGATTCCAGGTCTTACACTAAAATTAACTGATGCAATGTATAAACATGTAATAAAAATGCATTCGGGTCGAATTGACGCACCTGCCCCTGGAGGTTCTGCAGACCACCATACATGGAGTATGTTTGGTATACAATATAGCCTTCAAATCGGTCTTCGAAGAATATAACCCAGCGCTCCACGCTGTATTTCGGAAAGGGCGATTATGGCATTCGATATGACAGCACCGAATAGCCTTCTTTATATTTCGTGTTAAACTGATATTGCTAAATTTCGACAACTAACCCTGCTTTCAAATCTCCTCGGGGTGAATCAGCAGTATTGGTGCTAGACGGTCCCTGGGGCCAATTTACCGCACCCGGAGTGCCGCTACATGATTAACTTTCACCTTGTAAAAGTCCCAGCGGCAAAACTTTGTTTGAAAGTACTCTAGGACTTCACCGATGGGCAGGAAAGATACTTTCTACAGGTAGGTTTTGCTCTTAGTTGTGTGAAAAGTGATCGATGCATTCGTCGTGACTATTGCAGAGGCGTATTATCGAAGTTTCTGTGACACAGCACAATGGGATGCAGAGTTGGTCTTAAGGGCTACTTATAACAATATTCTGACCGGAGCGGGCGATTAAAAATACAGCGTAAAGCGGTTTTAATGAAGTCTTTGCTGATACCGGGTCCGGTGACCAAACGACCGTACTAAAGATCCCCAAAGTTAAAAATAGACACTGGATACAGATATTGCAACAAAAAGGAAGCTTTACCAAACACAGAAAATGAAAGCAACTTCGTAGCTCATACTGACTAACATTGTGATTAGAAGTGAGCACTGGGGAAGAATAGTTACGTCGTGGTTACTACATTGTTCAAAGCAGGCAACACAAATTACCAGATATGCTTTTACTCCCAAGAATGTTGCATCGGCGTGTTGCGTATTATTATGAATGACTCTATTATGGAACCTTTTCTCCCTAATTAGATTACCATAATGAGAGCTCTATACCCTTATTTATTGAACAAATGGAAGCTAACATTTTACAAAAATATATGCTGAGAAATCATGTTGAGGTTCAGTTGGAAGTTAACCATCGGAGGAAAAGTTTCCAAATCTAAGAATGGACACTGGATAAAGGTACTGCATCAAAACGAATTTTTTATTAATGGCACAGAAAATGAAAGCAACTTCGTAACTGATACCGCAGTTGTGATTGGGATGAGCCTTGGGTAAGAACGATCACGTCGTGATGCTATCACTTGCAAGAATATATAACGGCACGTTACAGGGTGTTTCTTTGACTGTATCCGATTGGAGGCCAATCGTCTCGAAACTCAAAAATTTCAAATTAGCAGCTGGAAGCTTGGATAGCTAGATATGCTTGACAATCGCCATAAATTTGCCACTTTAACAACCACTATTTTCAAGAAGCAGGTGAAACATCACCTGCAACCCCTTCTGCTCGATTATATCTGCCCAACTACTGTTTTGCTCTCCATACCCTAAACGTTATGCGACGGGCTTAAGGAACTTCTTCCTATTATGTGTGCGCTAAATGCAGTTTTGTAATTTGTTATGCTTTTCTCAACAATGGAAGCAATTAATGTAAAATGGCTAGCAATCCCAAACGTTTCGTCAAAAGCCATACACACTATTTGATGTTAGTCTTGCTACATATGGTTCGCTGTTCTGACGACAGAAATAATTCAAATACTTCAAATAATTTTTGCAAAAATATGGAATGTTATATATCACTGAAGAGAAAACGATCTTTCGAAGATACCGTATAGCCACTTACATTTTTCCTCTAAAAGATTATATAGTTATATTTCGAGCACAAATTGCAGTATGTTGTCTCTTTTCCTTATGAGTAAATTATTTTTTCGATCAAGGTGATTTATATCTGGGCTAGTTTGTAAGATTACAATATTTTAGGTGATTTATATCTGTGTTAGTATGTAAGATTACAATAATTTTTTCGATCAAGGTGATTTGTGTCTGTGCTAGTTCGTAAGATTAGGATATTTTTCGATCAAGTTGATTTATATATGTGCTATTGAGTAACATTACAATAATTTTTTTTTGGACCAAGGTGATTGATTCTGTGCCAGGTCGTAAGATTAGAATATTTTTCGATCAAGGTGATTTACATCTGTGCTAGTTTGTAAGATTACAATATTTTTTTTAATCAAGATGATTTATATCTGCGCTATTAGACAATAATTTTTTTGATCAAGGTAATTTATATCTACGCTAGTTTGTAAGATTACAATATTTTTTGATCAAGGTGATTTATATTTGTGCTAGTGTGTAGGATTACAGTTCGGGGGCTCTAATTGTCTCTCGCTAAACTGGAAGAATTCTTTCTAATCCGCCTCAGGTACACACAATGTGTTTGCTGATTCCACCTCTAGGGGACAGAAGCGATAATCCTCGCTTCTGCTATACCAATGAAGTGTAGATGTCATCTCAGTCGGCAATGTCCTTGTTTGTTGAAAATGTTGTGTACCTAATTATTTTAACTGTTTGTTTCAGTCTTTTATATTCTACAGACTCGGACAATCTGACATTACTTTCGAAACATGGTGTACCTGTAAAGTTTGCATAGTAATTTATGGCAGAAGGTGTTCCTAGCTTATTTAGTCAATCTTCCAGTAGCAGACACGCTCTGTTATATTGACAAATCCCGTATGGAAATCCCTTAAATAAACGTTTTATAATAGTTACCCGTTTATAAAGTTTTAAATTAAAAATTCTAACGACACTTGCATAACATCACATGGAAAAATTTATTCTATCTGCAGAGGTTGAAAAAACACAGTTTTAAAACCGGCTGGACTATGAATGGATGTAATTCTAGAAGAAGGTTCCATTTCATTTCAGAAATTCGTGATTGATCACTATTGGAGCCAACTGCCACAAGTCAATTTTCCATATACACTACTCACTGCATACAGATTTGTGTCGGGACCAGTCATAAACCGCTGGTGCGAAATTCCCTAGCTAATAACCGTGTCAACAATGCAGCAGCCAGAGCCGCCGCGATCAAACAGTATTGACTAATTAAACCCCACCTATATCAGCAGATTGTAGCGAACTTTATATCGACTCCCGAACAAATATTTAAATGCGAATAAAAGGGCTTCGCAGGCTTGTGAAAACATTATCAGCTTATGTGCGATTTTTACGTATCAATAAACAACTTTAACTTGGAGAGCAAATTTTAGGAATCAGTATGCACTGTAAAAATAGTGGACGTATTCTCAACGGAGTTTCAAAAATAACAAATTCAGATTATTGCTGTAGTTGATCATAGAATTTAAAGTTTGTGATGAACTACGATATATACATAATAATATACGGCATATATTTCATGTCAAATTTGATACTGTTGCAATGAAGACGTTTTAATGTTCTTTGTAGATTGGACGTTACTCATTCAATTTATAATTTTCAATTATTTTATATCTTACCTCGTCCCACTACCTTGTCTTTGGTGTTGCTTTATTTCATGTTTCTTTAGAGCCCCATTCTGATTTTATTGCTAATGTTCTACTCCTAACTCTTATCCAACCATTTGCTTCGTTGCCATATGAAACAACAACATAAATCTACTTGTATGAGCTCCAGACAACAGAAGTGGTTATTGATTACACATCAGCAGTAGAAAAGCACACCTCCAATACATTCTGATCATTATAATCGTGGGATCAGCTAAAGTAGGTACTGATTACAATCTTCTTTATGTAAACGCTTCAAAAATTCAACTATCAGAGAGAACAAATCCGAAATGACTGAATGTATTACGCAGGTCCGTAGAAATATAGCTAGCATTGAGGTAGTTCTTAGAATGAGAAAAATACATAACATCAACTATCTTGGCGCAAAATAACCGAGTGAGAAATATACAAGAAATGCGTGTACTAGTTATTAAAGGTGCAGCAGTTTCCGGATGTCTACAAGATATATGCTCAAATAAATACATGATGACAGCCAGTAAACTTCGAATATGCAAAAACCATTAGACTTATATTAACCTACGCCAACAAATACCAACAAAAACGTTCTAAATTCAACCAATCCTAAGAAATACTAAAAGGGCAGGTATTATCTTATAGGATAGAATCACAAACAAAAACATTAGAGAAACTTGCCAAATCTAAGACGTTCTTCAATGGATTAGAACGAGACGATGACAATGAAAGCATTACGTAGAGAGAATCGACAATAACTTACCAGCATCTGGACGTCACCAATGCATGATAGTTGGACGAAGAATAGGTAGCTAACTTGGAAAATAACAGGGCATTGTCCTAAAATAAGAAGAAGAACGTGAAGCATTTCCTATCGGCCGTAAAACATTGTAAATTCGATCTATGTCACGTTATTGCTCACATTATATATATAGAGAGCTACATATATTTAGGGAATTAATAAAATTTCCGAAATTCGTTGCTAGGTCGTGTCTCGTGTGGTTTCATCTCAGCTACACATGAAGGGAAATTCTTGCTACGGCATAGCAGTAGAAGATAAAGTATTCGCTAGCAAACGCCAAGAAGAAAGTTTCACACATAATAACCGACTTCTATCAACAATTGTACAAATTATGAGTGTCATAACTAAAATCATGAGCTACGTAGTTGTCCACTCTGCAATATCATTGAGTGTCATTTGGAAAGTGGCGCCAAGTGTTACCACATCTTTGAGTGAGGCATGGTGTCAGTAGCTTGCAGCAGATGACTATAAAGAAGTGATACAAAATGGTCCAAATCATTGTTTTGCTTCTTCAGTGTGAAGTAATTGAATTTCTTGTTAGAGAGGACATTCCCGATAATCATATAGACCATACGTTTTTTACGGTATAATTGGGACCACATATACCACAGGTCGGTTTGCGTCAGAAGGCGGCGGTAGGAAGCTCCCCATTGTCTAACCCTAGGTTGGGGGAGGGTGTGGTCCATGATACTCGTAAAGTCCGGTCTTTAGAACAGTGAAATGATTGTCAGGGCACCACCGTGACATTTAACTCGCAGCTGTATAAATTTGCCTCATCAACGCTCGGTGCAGCGGGCAAGGGTGCAAAATACTTACGTGATGGCTTAATTTACTTTGCACTAAAGATCTGTATGCTTTAACTGTCTGAGTTCAGCTTTCCATTACATTCTCTTAACAATGGTCTAGTCAGTAACTAAAGCCAAGTTTTGAATTTAACGCGCAGGAAGGGCGCGTGTATTTACTGCTTAAGTGAATAGTACTATTAATGATATTACATTGTGTAAGTAATATCTTAGTTCTTTGAAGGTATCACTTAAATTTCGAAGTACTGAATAAAAATGCCTGTGTACATCAGAAGATTTTTTTAATAACTTGTTTATATTTTGTTATCATGAATCACCTTAACAACCAACTAAGTGACGCGATCATAACAGTACTTTTACTCGAAGAAACCAAATGTGTAGGTTACAAATGAGGTATACTATACGGTGATATAACTGGGTTGGATTAATAGAAAATATAAAAAATAAATACAAATGGTTACAGTCGATAACACATAAACTAGTTTGTCACAATTTCGGGAAAGTACTGTAAAAATAAAAACCAAATAAATAAAGCTGGAAAAATTGACTTCAGAAGGGGATGCCACAAGGGGGTTTGATGTTACCCAATTTAATATTAACTGACGTAGCAGTTCCAAATTACAGCCGTTTAGTGGCTTAAAGTTGAATAAAGATACACAAGTGTGGTAAAAACGATCCTCTCGCAAGCCATTTTTCGGAATAATTTGTAATAAACGGGGGGAAGAGTTACTCCTGCGTTCACACAAACTCCAAACGCCATTTTTAAATTCGCAGCAGCTAAAGAAAGTGAACGGGTGTTGTAATGATTGAGGGTAGCTGAAGCGCCATTTATAGTACGAAATTTTATTCCGAAGGACACTTCGACTATAATGGCAGTCCACTCACACACATAGGTCCCAAAATCAACGGCTTCGAACTAGGACCATCCGGAGCTCTTTGATTTCAAAACTTTACGTCTGTTTGACTTCGAGGATTGCGTATCAATGCTCGCGGTTTTGCACTCAAAAGCTCAGGGTGCCTTTCCCCCACCTCATATCTGCCTGTGACTTTGCGTTTGACCATATTTTTTTTATTCGATGCGGTCTGTCGCTTTTACAGCCTAAATACTTTACAGTGGCGGCAGACTTTATTGCGTAGACGGACAGCTGTCGTTTTTCCCCGACCAACAAACGCACGTGTTTCTAGGGCTTTTTTCCGCTTCGACAGGAAACCTTCTAAATTAAAATAGAATTAAATTTAATATAAAGCAACGCGGCATATTTGATAGGGCCTAGGGGCGCACTGACCCAAAATGCTCAACAGCAAAAGCGCTTAGAATTACGAATTAATATAGCAGCTTCGGTATGTGCGAGTAGTGTTAGATGGTAGCTCACCCGCAGCCTCAACCGAACCCAACAAAGACAGCGTTAATGAAATCAATAAGCCATACAGACTTGACGGTACACTTAAGTATTTGCAACAAAACTTGAAGTAGGGGCACTACAATTCAGAAGATGATTAAAAATTAGGTTATCATAAAATCTGTGTCTGCTAGGTACCGCGCTTACTCACTGAAGGTTATAACATTGAGACCGTGGGGAACGGGGGTGGGAAGTTTTTCCTCACCTTTCGTATAGTTTTGACTATGCAACGTACGATTATCATCTATTTGGTTTAGTAAAGAACGAGATGCGAGGTTAACTTTAGAAGATGAATGACGCACCCCAGGCAGCTGTATGTAGGTGTTTTCGGTTAGCTCGGTCGGCCGTCGCCAGTTGTTAGGTGTGGGATTGTCGTCGAAACTGGGAAAATAAAGACTATACTAAAGAATCGAAAATCGTATGAGCAATGAGTTGTACCCGCACTAGTAAACACTAATAGAGAATAAATAGCATCAGTGAAATGCGGGACGCAATTTAAGGCAAACAGTGATATCCATAGAGGGAAAAGGGAATAAAACGAGGACTCTCCTTTGGAAAGGTGATAAGATAAGAAATAAATGCAAACAAAAGGGGTAGTTTTAATCCAAAAAGAAATAGAGATAGGATATACAAAAATTAACAAAATCATATTAACATATCGTGCATGCCTTCTTCTTTATAGTTTTGGTATTAGGTCTTGTTTCTATACAGTAGGTTCGTCAAAATTAATAGTACAATATTTCATGCTTCCAGACAGACATTCTCCCTTTAAACTTATTGTTTATATGGTGCTACTTAAGCACACGGTTATTTATTAAATAATGACCTCTCGTTCTTCAAGTTTATACCATACGGAATCTTTATTCCTTTGTTATGCTTTTTATTAAATCTGTTTGCGCAGGTCATTTTCATTCTCAGCTGTCTGTAAAACGTGTATTAACATTTACATTTGTATGCTATAGCTTTTTAGATTTTTTATAATTTTGTTCATGACTGAGGGTTCCAGCTTAAAGTGTCATCTTGTCGGATTTCGCTGTTTATTGATACTCTGCCACTGAATTTATTCTTATTTGTTTGTTTGTTTATTCTTATTATTAGCATTTTTATCTCTATAATTTTTTTTGTACATTCCTTTGTTGCTAAATACTGTACTCTACATAAACTGACTGTTTCAAATTCCTATTGGCAATTGTACAATGGAATAATTTGTAAAAATTTTACAGGGGAAGCCCCGTTTACGATAAGTAATGAGCTTAAAGGGGTCCACTGGCTCATCATGAGGGGTGGCTTTTAAAATGAAATGAAAGGGGTCTCGGCCGCGATAGTCAGAACCATTATACCTCGAAACATATGGAAACAAATTCATGTTCTTGCTAGAAGCTCCATCTCGTGTCTGTCTGTCAGTAATGCAATGAAGAAATTTGTCCAGGAAAATGATTTTCAGCGACGGAAAGTGTGCGTGTTTAGCTTCGAAATGTAGACCTACCTTTCGTTGTCGCTTTTGAAGGCCTATTTTACTGCAAACATACGCGGAACTGCGCTTTGCTTCACAAATAAAAGTCATACTGTAAATTTAAGAACATAAAAAATGTATGTCAGTATCAGCGGAAGCAAAAATGGCAACAAAACGAACCCTAAGAATTCTATCTGTTCGTAACATCATTTCGCGCGATAAGCAAATTCCTTCAACTGTGTTCGCGTGGTAAGCAATTTCGCAGTAGAAAGTAGTATTGATAAACTGGCTCGGAGTGCTTAAAGCGTTACTACACTACTACCAGGAATACGCCCCAAAACTTATTGCACAGCTGCAAAAGTACCTATTATTACAGCCAAAAGTTGGTAGGCACATTACGAATTTGAATTAAAATAGTATTCAGCTTTAATTTTATGAGCCTTCATTAAAACAAAGGAAAGTGTAGCTCACAAGTTTACGTGAACACTTACACATAAATGTTTCACCGAAATTTGCGATTGCAAACCCAGAGTAGTACATATGACGCACTCAAAATTTACGGTATATCACACATACAACACTAAATTGAAAGCGTATTCAACGTAGCTTGGTGTAGCGAATCAACGGCAGTGATGTGGAAGTGGAAGCAGGAGTATAGGTGGTCGAGCACCGAGACCGAGCAAAGATGCTTGGCTTAGCTTGATGGTTTGATAGTGGCCAAAAGTTCGCAAATGGAAGCCGTGGCTGTCGGTTGGGATTCGATGAAATCAAGATGTACAGCTCGCGGACGTCAACGGGCGAAATTGGCGTCAACCTAGACGTAATGGCGGAAGACCTTTCAGGGCTACGCTACTTTTCATACAAGGAATGGAAACAAGCAGTTTAAAGATTGACTACGAGCAGTCGGCGTTAACCACACGCTGGTAGCGAGATACTTCTCCAGAGCTGCATCGGGATACAAGGCGTTCATATGTATATTGCTATGCAGATTCTGTAACGTTGCAATAATTACAACGCCCATCTAATTATGTGTTGCCCAAATTAGTTTTGAAAACTGCCCACAAGCCTTTATTATTTTAAAATTAAGTAATTTTAATTTATCAGTCATTTGCAATCCTCGAGAGTACAGTTGTAGTGGTATTGTAATAACCACGCATTTGCAGAACTCAAATATAATTATTAATAATTCTGCAAAACTTAAAATGGGCTTACCTTAAGATTATTTATTTGATTGCAAAGCATAGCTTATTACACAAAATGAGACCCTTATTTTACACGAATCGTAACTCAGGGTAAATATTTAATACAACAGTATTAATTTAATTTATTGGGTCTTGAGGGTGAAAATTTTATGAATGGAATGCATTCTCACTAACAAAGTTTTCAATTCGCATTTTGTCGAACTTATTTAATTGTACCACAACAAACATTTGCAATTCTGTTGCGAGCTCAATAGAATAATAAGCAAAGAGAGAATAATATGTTTTTCGGGCTTTTTCCACTGTCTAGGGTGTAAATCACACAACGTTTCGGAAGTTTTTTGATCTACTCCCGTCTTCAGAGAGAATGCCCCCACGTTTTTGTACACCGTTGGAACCGCTCTCTTTTCCAAACTGGAGCCGGACACCTCCCTGTTGCGTTTAAGTTCCCAAGATGGCAACCTCAACTACACTCGTTCACAGGGAGCTTTCAACCAATTTACCAAAAAATTCCAAATAAATATCATTTAAATTGGAAGTGTTATTGTAAAGTCAGTAAATTTGTTTGTCTGTGTTGAAAAGGTCAGACAAGATCTACTTCTACCATTTCGACCAAACTGCATCTTCGTATTTTTGTTGCCTTTTTAGGAATGTCAGTTTGAATTTTGAAAAGTTTATTTTTTAACTGGTGAAGTAGTGAACGATACAGATCCTTTTTTGGTAGTCTAAACGATTACTATTAACATTTATGGTATTTTCACAGAAAGCTGTCGTTAAGTCAAAGTTGCAGTTCAAGCTTCTATCAGTTCGCTTTTCCGGAAATGTACACTGGACTGTTTTAAAAAAAGCTCCTGCAGCAAAATAGCAAATAATTTTGTTTATAGAAAATAAGAGTACATTCTTTTTATGTTCAATTTCAGTTGGACACTCCCCAATGCTCTCTTTAAAATCAGAATTATTAGAGTCTAGCCAAATTAACTACTTAACAAAAAATCCCATTTGATGGTAAACAACATTTGCGGCGACCCACATCTGCGCTCATTTGCACCTTGCCATAAATTACCATGAAAGCAGCTTATCGAGTATTAAAGTCACCCCTTATTTCGTAGATAACAACAGAGCGTATTAGATTAATCCGTAATATTATGAATAATACATGCAACGGTCTATTCAATTTCCGATGTGTTGTCAAATCGATACTCCTAGTGATAGAGGCGAGTTTATTTGCATTTATACAACTGAAAATATAAATCGCCACTGATTAAGTTTGCTGTTGAGCGATTATCTCGTTATATCGTATTTCCTGTGTATCCCTGTTGATTTGAAATTGCTTCACTCCTTTGCTCGCAACACTTGGATGTGTACAAAATCAGTAGGCACTGTTAAACGAAGGATTTATTTATGAGTTCACTTTCGTTATTGAGTATATCGAGGTCCCGAATTTTAATGGTTGTTTATTTGTTAGTTAAAGTTAAAACGAAACATCGTTATTATGACTTAAGGCAGAACAATATTACCTAAAAATTAAGAAAACGTAAGAAGGATGAATGTGGTGTGTGTGAAACAAACCTAACTTGTCCTGTGATATGCGATACTACAGAAAAAACATCTTGGTTTGGGATGATGGTTTAAAAATATGTTTTTAAAGATATTTTTTATTATTTGTGGCCCAATATGCTATTCTATTTAATACAAATATATATTGGTTAACAATATTTAGTCTTTCCTTGCAAATTGTAGTAATCACCGTATTTGCATACACACAATGGGGGTTATTGTAAATTGGAAGAGAAAACTCGCTAACGATAGTAAAAAAATAATCCTTGGGGGTACGGGGACAAACTCATGTGATTTATGTTAGGCGTCCCTTGATATATCTGCCTGGGCATGGAAGAGGGTTGCCACTAGTAAGATGTTTCACTCGGCTACAGAAAATGAGGGCAGCTTCTAGAAAGAAAGTAAGAATTCCTTCGTAATTCCTGAAATCCTTATCTGATGTCAAAAATTCGCATAAATGAGTTACGTAGCTTTAAATTTGAGAACTATATCAAGATAAAATATATAAAAATTCATTCATCGTCTGTCACAGCTGAAGGTTGGGACTGAAAACAATAAATCTACGAATCTTGTCTGTTCTTGAAACTTTGTCGCACGCTAAGAAAACCGTGGTATGACTCCACGGGGGCAACAATATTGACAGCTTGATGAGAAATCAGTTGCATATAATAAAAAATATTAATACAACTTTATTTGCCCAACAGGATATCCCATTAATAGCACGAAATAATACGAATACTTATATATAGATAAATAACATATAAAAAATATAAGAGGAATTTATGTTGTTATGATATTATTGACTTCCTTTAAATTAAATTACCCTAAATTAATTATTTTTAAACGGCCCTAATTATTTCCGCTATCGACTTTTGTAATTTGCCCGGCTAGTCTTTTTGTTCTAAGCTTATAATAATTATTAACTCACTCGCTCTCAATTTTAGGTCAATACATCCCAAATGAATCTCTACTAGTTTGCTATTATTAATTACCTACTTAAAGCCCTATTACACATTTAATTGTAAGCACTCAGTATGCCGCTATTTAGCTGGTGGGAATTAACATGGTATTTCTGACTGATGGAACGTACAAAAATTTAAGATGATTTCGTAGCCTAGAAAGTACATAAGCAGGCTCCTGATTTTAATTAAATTCTTGATGTCCACGCAACTAACGCTGTTGCTGTGTGATAATAATCGAACGTATGTATTCCGCGTCATAAAACAAGACACTGCTACCCGCGTCACGACCGGAAGTAACGCTCTAAAGGGATGTCAATCTATTTACAATCACAAACTAACACTTTTAGGGCTATCTGCTTCAAGCCGGACCTGCCATGATGATCTGGACAAGCCGTTGTTGCCGGCCTGCAGTTATCAAGACACAAATTTGCGATCTAATCCACATGATGATCGGCTGTCACTCTCTAAGACCTTCCGAATCGCTTTCATTGAAGCTGGAGGCCTTAATGTAGGCCTTTGCTGCACCACACGTATGCGGTTTGCTTATACATTTGAAAAGAACAAACTGGCTGGACTTCCGTGGAATAGTATCTAAGTACCATGGCTTCTACTGGACCAAATCGAGGCCTTGTATTTACCTGTGCGGAAGCCCAATGCAAGGGAAAACTTCCTCAAATAACCCAGGACACAATCTCTCAATAAAACACCACTTTTTGTTAACTTGGGTATTTAATAGTACATAGAAATAATATATTTTGGGGCAGCTTGGTAAAACACAACCAAACCTCTAGAAGAGCCATCCCAATTCTTGTGTTTACAGTTTATGTTTTGTTGTATGAAATGCCAAACCCGCTCGGATTTTAATTTGGTTTTAAGACAAAGCTATCTTAAAAACCTCATACTATCAATTATTTATATGGCCTAGGCTATTTTTTACAATTCCTAAATTTAAATTATTACATTTACTGGACATTCTTAAACTAAATATCTGTTTTGTTAGTTATGTTATTAATTACTAATAATTATTATTTGCAATATAAGACTACTAAAATGTGTTTATAGCAATATATTGCAATGGTATAAGGCCCTACGGCTCTGCTCTGCTTGCAGTACAGTTTGAAAATTTAGTCACTAAGCACAGAGTTGGGGTGTTTTTATCTAGCTGCAATGCTAAGTGTAAATCTCATTCAGTAAATGCATTGAAAAAGAGATGCTTGTATTAAAATAAATTAATTGATTAAGGAACGCAAAGGGGACAGCTTGCTTTTTCACAGGGTTGAAGTCAAAGTTCAAATTAATTAATTATTAGGTTTGGGCAGAATGAATAGCCAAACCAAATGGAATAAATAATCACAAAAAGGTTTGCTATGCAGGTTATTGAAGTGTAGATCTTAAAAGGTATAAGCCATAAAAATAATAATGTTGCAACGAGCAATTCAGAAGGCAGGCATAAAGGCATAAATAGCAATTGTGAGAAGCAGGCATGACATGATAAAACAAGGGGAAAAGCAAACAGCAACACAGGAGAAAAAACGAGTGAAAAGGAAACAGTTGGACACCGAAAAGCATTTTTGAAGGAAGTGAACTCTTAAAACTAATCAGTGCAATTACGCGAGTGAATAAAGCAACGCAATTAATAAAACATGTACTGGCGCTAAGAGACATTTTGACTAGTATAAATGTAGACAATATTTTAGATATAAGAAATGTTTAACCTTAATAATTTGTAAGAAAATTTAATTTAAAAAGTAACTGATCTGAACTTGGTTAATTTTCGTTTTTATATTTATTAGATGAGCATTTCTTTATAACGGATATTATCAGATAACAATTGAATAAATTATAAAATTGACATGCAGCTTTGTGCTTCCTTATAATTAAAGTTTTTACATAATATAATACCATTTTACCAATAAAAAATTATACCATTGTGTTGAGCAAGTGTCAGTGCTTCTGTGAGAGTGTGGGTAGCTTTTCCCCAACAAAAAAATAAGGAAGCACTTCCAAAGCCGTTCGCCGGCGATCCAGCTCGAGATTTCGACCTTCGATTCGGGGAAAGATAAGGTTCCCGAGCCCGGGATTTCGACTGCAGCGCATCAGGGAGGACTGTACGAGACCGTATATCAGCAACAGCACCGGAGAAGACTATTGCAGTAGCAGATTCCAGTTGGAGCACCTTTCCGAGGGTTGTAGCGCACCATCTCAAATCTCAAGGTACAGTTTTTAACTAAAAGTAACGGCGTTAGCTTCTGGAAATTTGTACGACTACGCGAGCAAACCTTACTGAACAAGATCCAAGTGTATTAAAGTAGCCAGCGAGGGCGCATTTCAAATTATTAACCAGAGTCCAGTTGTAAGGTTAGGTGAAGATTAACAATTGCTAAAATTCGAACGGCGTTGCTTCTGACGTCATAAGACAAATAAATTCCTGAAACAAATGAGATTTATAACCCCCAAAGCACTACAATTTAAATAAAATACCTGTTAGTATGTTCACAAATTTAAATTTTAAAGTCAACAACGCTTACTGCCAGATTCAAACTACTTTGTGGAATTTTGACAGCAGCGTATACATTTGCGACTGCGTATTTGGAAATAATTTGGGCGCACAGTGGCGTACCACATTAAGGTAACAATTTACAAATTATCAGGAACTCACCCCTTTGAATGGAGTTGATTGTCTACCGAGCTAGCGTTATGAGAATAAAATTGCAGATAAATAAAATACAAAAGAGGGCATAATACGATTTTATTTTGGAGTAAAGTAAATAAAATTAAAAATACAAACAATCTTATTTTACCCAGTCCAAATCTGTAATTATAATTCCTAAAAACAAATCTTCTAAGTGGAGCATATCAAACCATTTCAATATATGCCTAATGCGCTAACTATTTATTACTAAATTAAATATAAAGAATCATAGTAATAAAATATGTTTGTAACGCATCTAAATTTAAATTAATTGCAAAAGTAAACTTTTAGCAAATACCTTAGGTGAGACAAGGAACAATTAAATATGTCAGTTTGGTGACTAATCTCATTAAAATGTTTAGCCATAGAGCAGAATGGAGATTTAATTAATAAATTAGTTTTAGGACTGGCACAATAAAAGGTGACATCTTGTTGAGACATATAACGTGGTACTATTATTATTAACTGCGTTACCAATGCTGAACAGTCAATATTGGTGTTGCAAAGATAGTTTATAGGGTTACTGAACTCCTAACGGTTATGCACTTAAAACTTGTGTAGTCTAAACTGTCTATTCCTAAATATTCCACAACATACGTCGCTTAACATATAGAACATATTTAACTTATCTACATACAACAATTTAGGTGGCATTGATGAACGTACAATCAAGAGAGGTCACTCCTCGGTTGAGCAAAGAGTGTTAACTGGCGTTGAAGACCTGGGGGCGCGAGAAACCTACGTGTCAAGATTGCTGTAAAAGGAATGGTCAACTTCAGTTTCAAGATTCTCCAAGAACAAATTAGCTTTTATCTACAAAACTATGTAACTAGGGGTTTTTCACGGTTGTGTCGGCCCAGAACTTCGCTCTACAGGCTGGTAATGGCGGGACGACGGGAGTGCTTTAAATATTCGAGTAGGGATCGAAACGAATTGACAGCAGAACAACAAATGAAACTTTAAACGTGTAAGTTGTGCCTTCGGAAAGATTAAATTGGTTGATAAAGTTTACAAAACGGCTGATATAGTACCGGGATGCCAACAATTATCTTGGTCAAGGGTGGTCATGATTTTAAAATAATATGTCGGAGCTAGTTGGTAACCTAAGTCTATGTCAAATTCGAGGTTAGCAGGTTAGGTTTTGCGTCAGTTATGACACAGACTGACGCAAAACCTAACCAGATGATCCCGAATTTTTGACATCCCGAAACAAAGAGCGGTGCACCCAGTTACTAACTTGGGGGTTGGACACGAAACGCCTACCTAAAGCAATGCTGCGCGTAACGATTTTTCTAACCAACCTTTATTCATCAGTAATCAAAGGAGATATGAATATACCTCTTTTTAACTAGTATCTAAATGTATAGCATATATTGACAGAACTGTCTCTCATAAACCAGCAATAGAGGCTTGCCAAAACATATTTTATAGAGATAAGAATATGCCTTAACAATTTTGGCTAGGTTTGCCAAGAATTCTATCTTTGAGTTATTACCGAGGACGGTAGACGTCGAAAAAAATCACTAGCAAAAATAATATGAATACACTGGTGTTGAGCGTTGAAAGCGTTACTGCACTAGGAACGTGGATATGTCTCAAAACTTATTATAACAGCAACTTAGAGCCCACACAGAGAGAGCGGTAATCTACACATTTAAAGTCCTTATTCAAGGCACATAAACACATTTAAAATGAACGGTAAATCGTATATGAAACAAAATAAATTACTACAAATACCTTATCTATGTGCAGTATAATTTAGCGACGAACATACGTGAAGATGTTGCAGACCACGCTCGTTTAGCAGCGCCTTGGCGTGGTCACCGCAATGAAACGCCGGCTCGCAAAATAGAACTAGTGGCCCTAAACGGAAGCCAAATAGATAGCTCCACGACGTGGAAAGGCGTTAACTTTACACGCGGTGTAGGAGACATTTTTACAAAAGCTTGCTTGAAGAATGAACAACGGTAGTTCAAGAATTATGAATATTCAGCCTGAATTCCTTCACAATGAATTGAAATGTTTCTTCAGAGTTGCGTCGATATGCGTGGACCGTTGCGATACACGACTTCGATAAATGATAATGGTTGCTTTAACTCAGAGATCGCTATGAAATTTCCGCGCTACTTTAGGACGATAGGATTCAGAGTTTCAATGTTAATAGCATGTAATTTTGGAAAAAGGATTAAAACTGACAATCGTTATAAATTTGCTAAAGCGGCACGGTTTAGCTTCAGCAAATAGCTATTACAGAGCGTTACGCTCAAACAACAAACACATAAACCCTTAGCTTGAAAGTTCCTGGCCAACTTTGAAAATGAACAATCTTGCCTCATGCCCCAAGTCGATACAGAGCACCTCGATATGAATTAGAGCTACTCAACTTCTACTTCTAACTGGAAGTATCACTTGCATGTGACTCATAACTTGCAGATTGACTTGACAATAACTTGAAAATAATCGAAAAGTCAATTTATTGCTAATCGAATATATTGAAAAGAGCCCGAGTTGCTTTGTAAATACCGTCAGATCACAGTTTAGTTGTCAGATTTCACCAAATTACGAAAGTATAGCACATACATACTAAATCCAATTACTACAGACGATATAGTAGATGCAATCCGTTCTTAGAGTGAAACAACTTCTCCAAAAATGTGTCCTAGTGGACGGGAAGCAATATCGGGAATCAATATTTCAAAACTAAAAAGAGGAAACAATTTCCCCTATAAACTAAAAAAAGGCAGACCATTGTAAATTGAAATTTATGAAAAATGATAAGTTCTATATTTTTCAAAACCTTGAAAACTGATGTAGAAGCGTAGGAAACCTAACGTATGCAACGCAATTACTAAAAGAACCGCAAAATAAACCTAAGGAAGAGACAGGAAATCTGGCATCCTAAGAACTGTAGAAAACACCACGTTCATTTTTGCCGAATTTAAAGATTTCAGTTTAGTTCCCCGTTGAAGCGCTCGCAGAACAGGAAAACACGTGGTGTAAGTTTTACGATTTGTTGCTTGAAATTCTCGGAATTATACGATAGTTTGCGATTAAATAGCAGAGGAAAACGCCGCATCTGCTTCCAGACGTCGAGGCATGCAGCCAGTTTACAGTGTCCATGATATAAGGGTGACGGAGAGTCGAGAGAATAAAAAGTGATGGCTATTAGCGCAGCCACTCACAAATTTAGGGAAGGTAGTTAAACGAATGCCGAGTTTGAAAGGCAGATACTCACTTGTGTGCTACACTTGAATGCAAGCAGACGTTAGAAGTTGTGGGGAGTGCGAATCACCGGTCGTCGAAGTTTTTTTGGACAGCCGCCTGATAGTTATTCGATGTCGTGTTGGCAGTTAGCCATTAATTAGGATTGAAGTTCGGATATAAATTACGCCCCGCTTCAGTTTTTTTTTTTATTATTATAACTTTTGTGCACTTAAGCAGATTTAATCGGTGGCTTGTCTGCATAAATTCGGGGGCCCGACTTCGATTTGGTTGATTCGGATATTTCGAAAATTTTTCTGCTAGAAAAAGGTTTCACTGCCCTTTTCTACGTTTATCTAGCCACCCCAATTCTCTATTTGGGTTTGCAACTTTAGTCAAGTCTGATCAATCCCCCAATTACCAATGTCCACAATGTCTGGCAGTTTTAGAGAATGCAATTCTTCAATTCTGCAGGCACTGCAAATACCAATAAGAAGAGCCACTTCAACTATTAAATATGTCTCGTTCAAAGTCTCATTTAAAAATTTGTTGATATCATCCACTGAAAGATTTCATGAGTTCATATTCCACGGATTATCTCCTTAAGAACGCCCTTACGTTCGAATAAGCATCAATGTTAAAATTTTCTTTCGTAGAAAATGTAGCTTTGAGCATTGAAACCATAAGGACGATGGTTTCAACATTTTTGATTTTCTATGTAGATAAGTGAGTATTACATTCTCCTTTATTCCGGTAATGCCATTTCTCTTATTCCATTCTTGGAATAGCTCATTCATTCTCACATTACTAGATTCTAGTACTTTCTTTAGAAGGTGGTAGGTTATTGAAAAATGTTTTTTATTGCAATAATGACAGCTTTCTTAATACTCTAATTAAGTCGGTCGAATATCAAACATATTTTCAACTGCCCGTTTGGCTTTACTCAATCTATGATTCGTTTTTGAGATTTCTTTGCTTGGGACCTAGAATAGGGTTTCATGAAATATTTCTAAAATGGAGAGACATGATCTGGTACGAAAACAAAGGGAATTCTCATCTCTTATCCAGGAAGTTCGTTACTATATTGATCCTTTACAATTGCCTCTCAAAACAAAATGCTTTTAGATACTTTACCGTTTATATATTTCTCTAACATCAAACCATCCATCAATAATATACGTTGACGACTACTAATAGTACGGTGAAGGATTCCAATCCTATCAAACGGAGCTTGGAGAACGCAACGATTGCACTCAAATAGTTCATATGTTACTTAAAGAAAAACAACAATTTCTCTTTAAGCCGATGAAGAGATTGAAGATGACTTTTCAACTTCTACAAAATCTAGACGAGAAAACAATAGTTACCCAACATAAAATTTTAATTTATTTGATTATAAACCAGTGACCATATATGTCGTACTTAAAATAATTCGTTTGACCAACAATACTCACCTTTTCGAACGAATTCCCTAGACGGTACTAATTTGTGGAACTTTATTTTTATTATTTTTTAATAAGAAACACGCACCTTTTAGAAAGGATACAAATTTGAGAGGAACATGATCGAATGGGAAAGCCACCTTTTGTAGCAGTTAGAGCAATTTCGTCCATTTACTTTAAGCGTAATCTAAGCGCAGAATCATCGAATGAGTTGCCTGTAGCTTGCCAATTAGTGAAATTTTGTTACTTTCCTCGAATAATGAATACACACCTTTTAGAACGAACCCAAGTCTAAGCCGAGATTATAGGAGTTTCGTTCGTTCGTTTTCATATATAAATACGCACCTTCTAGAACGGATCGAAATCTGAACCAAAAAACGAATGGGTTTCCTTTACCGTAGCAGTTAGCAGAATTTCCTTTGTTTGTTCGTTTGAAGAATGTATACACATTTTTTTAGATTGAACTAAGTTTAAACCAAATTGCGAAAGGTCAAATGAATTCCCTTTTTACTTTCTCGCATACGGTAGTATAAGGTATTGTAATCGTCAAAAAAATCGACTTCGAGACTTTGACGAATCTTGACGTTTTAGACCTCCTAGAGTCCGAAAAAACCATTTTTCGAATTATGTCTGTGTGTGTGTATGTGTGTGTGTGTGTGTGTGTGAACACGATAACTTAAAAACGAAATAAGCTAGACCCTTGAAATTATGTACATAGTCATTATTCAAAATTTGTAGATTCTTATCAAATTTTGAGCGAAATCGGTTAACCGGAAGTGGCACTTTACCTAAACAGGTAGCGGTACCTATTCAAGTAAAGTACCAGTTTGCTTCGAGATATTTGAACAAAATTTTGTACATACATTTCTTATGTAGAAAAACTATCAGATATTACATTTCAGCATGATCGGTTAACCGGAAGTGGCATTTTACCTAAACAGGTAGCGGTATCCATTCAAGTAAAGTACCAGTTTGCTTCAAGGTATTTGCGAGAAAGTCTAGGGGAGCACACTCCCGATTTTTTGTATCAATTACCAGAATTTCAGTCGTTTGCTTGTTACAATAATAATGAGACAAGCGACGAATGATTGAGTTTTTTTACTCTACCAATTAGCGGAATTTCATTCGTATACTCGCATAATAAGTACGTAACTTTTAGAAAAAGTCAAAGTACCTATGAGCCGAACTACGAGTGATCGAGTAAGTTACCTTTACTGTATCAATAAGCAGAATTTCGTTTGTTTTCTCGTTCGTCTGCCCCATTGATGAATACGTACCTTTTAAAACGGATTCAAATCTGAACCAAAAGACAAATGGCCGAATGTACTAATTAGCGAAATTTTGTTTGCTTACCCTTCGTTCCTTCGAATAATAAATATATAAGCACTTTTTAGAACGAATCTAGGTTTAAATTGAAAGACAGATCGTCGAATGGGTTTCCTTTTTTGTATCAATTATCATTATTTCATTCATTTGCTCGTTCGAATAACAGTTACGCACCTTTTAGAACTAATGCAAGTCTGAGAAAAGCAATGAATGATTGAATTAATTTTCTTTACTCTACCAATAATTAGTGGAGTGATCGAATAGATTACCCTTACTGTATTAATAAGCAGGATTTTGTGTTTTCTCGTTCGCCTGTTCTAATAATGAATACTCACTTTAAAATCGATCCAAATTTGAACCGAAACACGAATAGTCGAATGGGTTCCTATTACTGTATCGCTTAGCAGCAATGGGTTGTTTGCTCTTCGTTCATTCGAATAATTAATACGCACCTTTTAGAACCAAACAAATTTAAACCAAAAAGCTAATAGTCAAATGAGTTCCTCTTCATGTCTCAAGTAGTCTGAAACAAGCGACGAATGATCGAATGAGTAGAATTTCGTTCATTTACTCTATTAATGAATACGTACCGTTTAGAACTGCTCCAAGTCTGAGCCGAACTGCAAGTGATCGAATAAGTTATCTTTGCCGTATCAATAAGCGGGATTTCGTTCATTTTCGCGTTTGCCTATTCCAAGAACACGTACCATTTAGATTGGACCCAAATCCGAACGGAAAGGGAAATGGCCGAATGGGTCTACTTTTCTGTATCAGTTAGCAGAATTTCTTTCGTTTGCTCGAATAATAAATACCGGTCTTTGAAAAATTTTAAGACTAAACCAAACTACGAATGATGAAATGGCTTTCCTTTTCTGTATAATTTAGCAGAATGTCATACGTTTGCTCGTTCCGATAATAAATAATATGAAGCTTTTAAAACGAATACAAGTCTGAGACAGGCGATTAATGATCGAATAAGTTTCCTTTTCTATACCAAATCACGTAATTCCGTTCGTTTGCTCGAATAATGAATACCCATCTTTTATAAAGAATTGCCAGCTACGAATGATCGAATGGCTTTCCTTTTCTGTATCAATTAGGAGAGTCTCATTCGTTTGCTCGTTCCAATAATAAATAATATTCAGCTTTTAGAACGAATGTAAATCTGAGACAAGTGATTAATGATCGAGCAAGTGCCTTTTACTCTACCAATTTGCGCAATTCCGTTCGTTTGCACGAATAATAAATACCCATCTTTTAGAACGGACTCAAGATTAAGCCGAACTACGAATGATCGGATGGCTTTTCTTTTCTCTATCAAGTAGCAGAATTTCATTCGTTTGCTCATTCGAATAATAAATATGCAGCTTGTAGAACGAATGTAAGTCTGCCAGAAGCGATTAACGATCGAGTGAGTTCCCTTTACTCTACCAATTCGCGCAATTTCGTTCGTTTGCTCGGATAATAAATACCCATTTTTTAGGACAAATTAAATTCTAAGCCCAACTACGAATGATCGAATGGCTTTCCTTTTCTATATCAATTAATAGAATTTCATTCGTTCGATTAATACATATGCAGCTTTCGGAACGAGTGTAAGTCTGACGCAAGCCATTAAGAATCGAGTGGGTGCCCTTTGCTCTATTAATTCGTGTAATTTCCTTAGTTTGCTCGGATAATAGATACCCATATTTTAGAACGAATTCAAGGCTAAGTCGAACTACGAATGATCCAATGGATTTTCTTTACTGTAGCAATTAGCAGAATTTCGATCGTCTTTTTGTTCATTCGTTCGTACCACGAATACGATGTTTTAGAACTGATTACATTTTGAACCAAGCGATGAACCATCGAATGGGTTTCCCTTTACTGTTTTAATTTGTATGCTTGTTTAAGTAGAAAAATTGTATTGATGGTATTAATTAGCAAAATATCATTTGTTTGTTCGTTCCAATAATAAGGCAGTCACAATGTAGTGGATAAATAATTAATATGATTATTGTCAAGGCGTGAATCTAAGCAAGCCATAAAAAGGACTAATATTGTTTTAAATGAATTTCAAGAAGTAAACTGAAGGGTGCAGACAGTTTCACTTCAAAATTAGTGCTCGTCAGGTGCTATTAACTAAACAATATTTTTAATATCCTTTTAGCGGCACCACTATGCAATACGAATTAGGCGTAAGTCGTTGGTGGCTGGCGAAATATGACGCTTTGTCTTATTCTGCCGATCAGGGGATTAAAAGAATAAATTGAAGCCATCTGGCGCATTTGGCACTTTTTCAACGAACGATGCGCCCGACAAATTTATTTTCGCCGTCGCTTTTCTAAACTCGAATGAATTGATTTTAAATTAAATTACGAAGCTAGATTTTTCAGGACTTATCAGTATTCTGCAGGCCGCTCTTGCCATGTATTATAAAAGGCAGCCAGATTAATGGGTCGGTACTACAACGCAAAATAAATCGTTGTTCTGCATTTCTATGATAGTTCGAGGCCGTCGAACTAAACGAGACTGCTTGTATGAGAAACAAACGCGGGATAACGATTTAACCGAGCACCGTTTTGTTTCTGGAAAGGCAAACACACTGCTAATATGATTAATTTTTTTGTGAAGCAATTCTTACTTCGAACAGGTATTCAAAAATTTCGTCGACAGGTTCTTTTATGATATTTATTCGAACTGATATTTAGACAGAAAATATCTGTGTCCTTGTTATTAACAATTCAAAACAACCATTATCATTATATGTTTGAACCTGTAAGTGTTTCACGCAGTGCAGTATTACAGACTTGTATACATACTTGTCCTATATATTGTTTTAATATTAGTGCTTTTGCTGCAGCGATTGGATACTGCAGAAGACACATTTAAATAGTTTTCTTATTGCATATCTAAAAACAGAATTTTAAATGTGCATTTAAAAAAAATATGACCAATGAAAATGTATAATACGATTGCTGTAGCGCTGATATGTTTGAAAAGGAGAAATTGTGAATATACTAAGATACATTTCAATTTGTAATAAAAGAAATCTTGTATCTATTAGTGCCTAATTCGAGTTTAGAAACGGATGATCTACGAGAAAACTCGAGGAGTTTTAATTTTCTTGTGGAAAGGTTATTCAATAGGAAGCTCCAATAAACTTTTCCGTCCCGAGAAAGCTTTGGGCAGATATTAGTTCACAACTTTGGAATAATTCCACTAAATTGAAAACAAGTTTCAGTTTACTGTAGAAAAATGTGCTTGTTTTCTATGATTGGAAGTAACATGTACACAGCTGTCCAAAATAAGTGTTTCTTGACACTGACTTTATTAGCACTGGGAGCATATTTAAGGTCAGTTGGTAGCAGCATTAGTAGAAATGATGATTTTTTTAATTTACTAAGTTGTTTCCCAGCTTTGACGTAAAAAACATATAAAAAGCTTTTAATTTATGATTGGGAGAAAATATTGTTACGGCCATTTTAAAGTTAGCCTCTTATTTTGCTTTATTTACTAACGTTAGCTATAACGCTTTGCGTCACTTTAGCTTAAGCTACTTTTTAGCTATGCGAATTTAAAAAGATATATGTAATTTTAACTGCCACAGCTTAACACTGAAGTTCGTTGCAGGTTATGCGATCAGCCTGGATTCTCACAGTATTTCCTCGAGTTGAGTCAGATATCTTGCTTTTGTTAAGCCTTTTCTGAAAGAATTACATAGTTTAATTAGCTTTGACAGCTGAATGATAACCTCTCAGATTTAATTTATTTTGAAAAATTAAAGGTTGACAGCTAGAATTCGAGTGCACTGTGCGTATTGTACAACTTTTGTGAATCTATTTGGCAGTTTATTCCCGATATTGCGTTGTTAGCTTGTTTGAGCTAACTGGTCTATGATATTTAAGAGCAAATAGCTTTTCAGAAGTTTTCTGTGGGTTTGGCGTATTGCACAGTATGCTTCACAAAGTTGTGCATATGGTTCCAGTAAGTGTTGGCACAGTCGTTTTGTAACTTTCGACCGGCTGATCGGTTTTATTTTAATTGCCCAGGGAACCTGAACTAGCTAAAAAAATCATTTAAATCGTCACAGGCTTTGCATCTGACCCGTTTTTGGAATTTGGGACTTAGTGATAACTATCTCTTATCTTGTGCCTTTCCTTAGATCGAGTAGTACGATGGAATTTGGAAAAATACACCAGCGGGTGGGTCTAGTGGACACGCCAGTTTTTTTAGGGCAAGTCCGGTCGTTGAATAATTTTAGGTAATTTGTCATCCCATTTGTAGATTTCTTTTAATAATAACAATGAAACTAAATATCTACAATTCAGTAATATGGCCCATGATCACCTATGTCACTGAAGCGCAACCAAAGACAATGCACAAGCTAAGCTTAAGTAACACAGCAGAGATGTTAGTATTAAGCAAGATAATAGGCAACACCAAAGAGAGTAGCGAACATGGAAGAAATCAGTGTAATATCTAAAAAGTTACTCGCTGTAAACATCATGAGAATTCGTAAACTACATGCTGTTATGTCGTTTCGAAATTTACGTACGCACCTTGCTGATTTTATAAGCTGCTTCACTCGTCTGAACGCAAAACCCAGCGCCGTATGTGAGATCAAAGAATACGATTTGAGTTATTAGAGTGTCACAACTGTGGCAGTTGTCGTTGAGTGCGAAAGGTGAGTTGCCCTGTTGGAAGTATTTTTACCAGGCTAGCGGGAAACTACGACTTCTGCCTAAGATAAACTACTTCCTAGGCATAAAATTATTTGACGTTTTATTCACGTTCCGTTGAAGTATCGTAGAATTCAATTTTCTACAAACTTTGGATTCAATAAACACTACCGTGGATCTCTATCGCCGTTGACTCATTTTCTTAGCCCGATTTTGTTCCCACAGCGCACTTCAGGGTTCTTCGTTTAAGCTGGGGCCTCTTGTCGTATACTATCAATTTCTGCAATATGGCTAAGTGTATGAACATCAATACGTAAAAAGAACTGCGTATGCATGATGAAGATATTACCACCTATCTGGAATGCAGAACTCAGCTTTGAAATAGCTAAGAATAGCACGTTTCACGGACCAACATTTTGAGTGCATTCCTATTTGGGTGTGGGTTATAGTCAGTTTATCAATATTACTTTTATTTAACCTGCAACTTACAGTGACGTCACGTTTAGTTAGTATTCCGTAAAAGTAATATTATGGGCGACAGATTTCCGCTGGTCTGAACCGTACTGTGTCTATTTAATATAGTAGTATTACATTACCTCCTCTCTTATTTTGTGTAATGCCAAATGTAGTTTGCAATTTTAGTGAATAAAAATTGCTTACATTCGAGGAAACTGCAGTTCGATTTCTAGCATAAAACGCGTCCATCTCCCGAAGCTGAAACTACCAGTATACTATTGAGTAATGACTAACCATCATGGTGGCGCCTTAAATATAATAAGAACATTTTCTTCGTCATAACAAATTTGACGTTTGCAAGCAAAGGCCTACGTTTTCAATTAACCACTTGCAACTCTTTAAGTCGATGCAGGTAGCAAACGACTTTAAACTTGTAACTAGGCAGATTGCTTAAAGCTAAGGTAAGGCGGAGCGCCAGACCTGCAGAGGACGCGACATATTTATTTGAGGTGCTATGGTTTGTTTAGTAGCCTTTTTTGTTGGGACGATAAATTAAAACGAGATATAACTTACCACTATTATAAATTAAAAGCCATGTTCTTTATACCGATTGCGGCAGGCCACTAGGACCATAACAAAAGCAAGCGGACTTTACATGTGGCCGCAATTGCATTTAAAAAATTGAAAAGTGGCATATAGTTATGTAACGTTTCGCCCAGCCCTGCATTCAAACTCAGCATTAATTCCAGTATCCACTTAGTCCCAAATCATCCCCAATCCTGTCCGTCCCGTCCGATTAAAGGAGATTCTTTAACATCCTATTATTTTCCCGAAATCCAGAACCAGTATTTAATTAGTTGAACCTATGCCTCTTATTAGAGACCGGTTTCTAATTACATTACCCGAACATATTCCTGTCTAGGAGTCAGTTTGAGGCGACGCCCCTGTATACGGGACCGCTTTCCTGGCTCGATTTTTCCAGCCCGGAAGCAGTACAAATAATTCGCTCACTTCCCGCCTTCAGCTGCATATAAAGCTTCCCCGAGGCGTGTTTTGGAGGCGACGTTTCTCTGAGAAACCGCTTCATACCTTTCAATTAAATAATAACTTTATCCATCCATTAAACTCAAAACAAACATATCCAATTGCAAATTGTAAAGACCAGGCATTTAGCAAAATTTCTAGGCCGTTTCGATTACGCATTAAATAGTTTTGACTACAGATCCTTACTTACCAGTTCGACTTCCCCAGAGACCGTCATCGGTAGTCTCCCCGAGGTCACCTGCCGCGACACCAGCTGGGTAAATAAAGCACCCCCACTACACAAGCCCGCAGCGAGGTCACGACCTGTAAGGCCACTTGGCGGCCTTCCAGAATATCCCGGAAGTGTAAGCAAAGTCCTGCCATAGCCGAATTAACCTATATTTACAGCTGAACGTGCCTTTTGACATTTTGACCGAGTTTCGAGCTTAACGAGTGGTATCAGTGGGACTAAATTCGGCGGTCCGCCAACGGCACCAGTGGCGTCCCGTCGTTCGACCAGGGCACAGACCATCCGGCCTCCAACTGCACCAATATATGACGGGTTGCAGGGAAGCCAGGTTTTCGCAACAGGACGTCTCGAATAACTACTGATTTTATTGTGAAATACAGTTTATTTTGATTTATTGAATAATGCCTATGTTTGTAAATAGATATTGAACTATAATTAAACTGTCTAAAATTATCCTGGTGTTTGTTTGCTAATCTGGTGGTGTACTTCTGAGAGGGACCAAAATTAACTCCGACTGAAAGCTACTCGACGGTGATTAATTTATTCAAAACCCTTAATAGCAAGGGCGAAGTGTGACAGTTATACGTTGTATTTATAATGATCCTAACGACCTACCGCTATTGTACATTGATTGTTCGTTTGATAAACACCACGAAGGCGACATGCATATTCTCCTTGCTTTTCCAATAGTCCTAGTAGCCTGCAGCATTCTGTATAACTAGCATGAAGCTCTTATTTTATCTCAACTCGTGGTTAGGAAAGTACAATATCTGATAAAACAGGAAGCTGACCGGCACTTGCAGTATTTTCGGGGCTTAAAATAACTTTGATAGAATACGCACAAAAAACAATTTGGTACAAATATCTTGGTTAAATATATACACATGAAGCAATGACAAGATCAGGAGTTAACTCTAAAATAAATGAACACTTTTAAACACAAACAATTTCGAAATGTACAAGTCAAAGACTAGCAGAGTAACTGTATGTGCATTAAAATTGCGTCTAAATAACATTAAAAACTGCTAAAATAACTGTCATTAATACGCGCACATTAAACTGCATCGAAATTCGTTATCGGAACTTGACGTATGGAAATCTGAGTCTGCGATTTGCGTACGTATTTATTTCTCTATTCATTACCACCCTCTTTGCATCTTCATACACAGCCTCAAGTGAACATTTTTGGCTGAAACTGCAAACATGCCCTGTATCCAATTACCTTAGGCTGCAGCCTGTGAACTGCTAAGTAGCCCTTGGACTGGACTCCATCATCCTTTGACTCGTTATATGAAGCTTTCGTCTACGAATGTGATGGGGGAATCACCTCGATGCTGGCTGTCACCTTCGTGGCTGCTGACATCACAAAACAATCTAGACATCACGACTTCTTGGAAGCTTCGCGATTGTGTGCTTACTCTGTACGCGATTAAAACACTGGCTTGTGGCCTGCAAACACTATTGACCCTAAATTCTATTAACCGTGCGGATTCACTCGTTCTCACTTAGCTCGCCCCAGACTAAATTTGTTGGGAGTCGTTCACTGGGACTTGCGCCTTGTGGCTTGACGCGGTCGCGACTGGCTCTAAGTTCCAAGCGACCATCGTTGAATGTTCGTTTATCAATGCACATACAACATTGCTCGCTTTACATACTAAAACAAGACCATACTCGCTTACTATAAGAAGTTAGAATGCTTAAATCTAATTAACAGCAGGATACACAGTGTGCACATACAAATCAAATGAGCTACGCTACAGTTTATGGGGCTTTGATGTATTAGGATTCAGTTTTATCTGAAAACAAAACACCTTGATTATTCTGATACTAGCTGTTAATCGCATATTAATATATCTCTATCTAATGCATACAAAGCCCATGAACTGTATTCTAGCTTATTTGAATTTGCATGTTCACATTTTCCATCACTAATCTGTATATGTAAATTAATATTAAGATAATGCAGGTAAAGAGAGCCAGATACGCGTTTCAAAACATTTAAATGAAAGCCAAATTGACAAAAAGCCTTATTGCAAATAATAGTTGGGCTAAATTTATTTCACAGATATTGGAGATCACTTAAACAGTTTGGAAACATATTTTTCCGGTCTGAGCTAGTTAATCGGTTTATATAAGATAATCACTTTTGATGCACCTCTAATAGAGAAAACAGGTTAATGGTATTAGTCGAGAAATATCGGCTGCGTACAACGTTAGAAAATAATAAAATTGATTGTGACAGTAAAACCTTGAAGATATTACATTTTAAAATCGGCAATATAGAAGGGTATTAGAAGCAAGAGGACGTAAATTTAAAATGGTGATTATACAGCATTAAATAATATTTTAATATTTGAAGTCAGTGTGGTACGATTAGGCTTTAACTTATTTTAGTGATATTGCGTTTTTAGTGTAATTGCTGCAAATTAACTTAATCTTCCCTTCCTAATATCTTTAATGTTTTTTACGTCGTGTGATAAACGTGGTTACGGTGCTCAGATGCGTTGGAAGTGTGATTAATTGAGTTTTAAATTTTTAATTCGACTTCGCTGGTATTATGCTATATTGTTTTGGAATTTTATAGTTTTAAGTTTTGAAATAATATTTTCTTACTGACCTAATACTGAACATTGCGGTTACATTGTTATTAATTAGCATCCCCTATTAGAGTTACTAAGAATAATGCTCTAGAAGCCTCTTCAGATTCTTTTGCCTGTAGTTTGATGCCAGTAGCTTCAGTTTCAGGGTGTTTATCGCTGTTTTTATTTGATAAGGTATCTATAACCTTTCATTTTAATATGATCTAACTTACTTCTGCATAAATACCATTGTTTCTTTCTCTGCTTCAGAGCAAGAGTAATCACATTTGCCGTATATTTTAGGATTGTTATATTTCTAAATGCGGTTTTTGTTGAGTGGTCGAAGAAAATAAACAATTGGCCTATAAAGTGTTGAAATGAAGATCGGTAAAGCAGAAAAAATTTGTAAAAGGTTTTACACCAAACTTCCCTGGCGCGAATTAGATCAATTTGCAAATTAAAAAAAAATATATCCTGCTGGGGTTTGAACCCGCCGCATCTGCATAGCGATCGTAAACGCATCTGTTTAACGAACATAACCACATCTATAAGTCGAACTGCGCCATCCAGTCTTATTGAAATGATTGGGGCGAGCGCCTCTATTTAACGGAACGGTCTTATTGTTGAACCGTTTCGACTTTTTAGTGACATTATCCTGTATCTGTTGCGTCCTATTTTCGGCAAGTGTAAAGCCTGACCTATATGAAAATTATTATTTCCTTCTATTTAAAAATTAACGCAAAAATAAACAAAATTTTATTTTTTTAGGTGCTCACCCTGTATATATTTGTCGGAAATTTTCACGGTTTTATGTCAGGTATTGCGATGATTCTCTGCCCATGGAAATTCTGATTCCCTGATTAACTAAATGAATAAGGTCAACATGAGCACAGAATTAAGTATTTTATCTATTGCAAAATAATCAATACTTTACATTAATAAGTGCACTAGATGTGAGCAGCAGTAACTAACCATTTGAGGGGTATAGGTTAGCATGGAACAAAGCAGGTTATAGAAAGGTTACATTCATGGTTTCAGAAATGATAAATGTTTGGAAGGGCTAAGGCAATTAAATTTGTAGCTGACGGAATTGAGCTTATTAATGTCAGACATAATGTGAATAGAATAATACAAAATGATTTGTTAAATACAGAAAGAATATGAGCGTTATGTAATAAAAGGGTATAAGCCAGCAGAAGGCAAATTAGCTGAAAGGTAAATTAAACCGTGCTAGCAAAATAATAATTGCAAAGAGCAATGAAAATGGAACGCAACCGATCGAAAAACAATTAGTGAGACGTTAAATGAACTCATTGTGTATCAGTGCATTATAAACAAAAGTGATTTAAAAGCAAAGTATGTGTTGTAACAATTATTTCAAGAAAAAGGCAATATTAGTGGTTAGGCAAAGACATGACTGCAAAACTGTAGTCCATAAGGTTAAAAATATTATCAATCTTAATTTCATTTATAAACATTTGAAAGTCTTGTTGTTAGGGGACCTGACTGTCATTTGTTGATAATAACAAAACAAGCTTGAAAATTGTGTATTGGGGGTCAGATTGAGCTCCTGATTTATCATGTAAAATCATAAGTAAATAAGTTATTAGTTACTCCAATTGTGTGTATAGTTATTTACAAGTCTCCTGGCCATTTGTGGGTGTAATTTTCAGGTGTTAAGAGGCCCAGGTGATTCAAATAAGCCAGCAGTGAAAATCGTCCAAGTGTGGGTGACTTCGAGGGACCAATTCCAGGAGGAAACAGCTTCTCCCACCGAGAATAGCGCCTGTTACGAGTACGGAGGGCATCCAGGAAGCAGTATGTGTAGAAATCCCAACCAGCAAGTAATTCCCAAGTCCAGAATTCTCGTGGCGTCATTTGGAAGTGTAGCCAGCGTCCGAGAAGCCACCGATTAAGGTACATTTTCACAGGGAAAGTCTTGGCGTAGGTCCATAGTTTTTGGACTTCTGCAAGATAAGACTGTTTACGAGGTGAAGAACCATATCCCAGTGGTCCAGAGTCGTCCAGTTCCCAGAAATTTAAGGAGCGTCCGTTAAAAATGCGAAATGACGCCGCATTTTTCAGCGTTCAGCTAGAAACAAAACGAACTAAGCAGTTGCTACGTCACAGAATTAATGCTTACCTGACGCGGCTTTGTCATTTTGGTGGTTTTTAAGATTCAATTTACGCTGTTTTGTGCACCATAGATCATCTTGTTGTTAAGTCAAATTTATAGGTTAGCTAAATGTCAGATGAAATTGTGCATTTGCCCGAAAGATTTGCGAGTATTTGTCATATCAAGTTTTTCCTAAATTTTATGAATCCACGACCCTGAGTCAAGATTTTCTCATGTCTATCGAGTTAGCTCCGATTTTCATGCAAATAGATAAGATAAGAAAAGGGCAATAAACCATTTATTGGTTGTAATTTGTAGTACACACTCTTAATTTGCCTTGAGTTTGGCAGGTTCGCAATTAAATCCAATACGAATGAGAAAGCGATAATTTTCCTTGCCAGTGTTTGTTTTAAAACCCCTGTTTTATTATTATTATAAGGGCAGGGTCATTACAGTATATATATAATGTGTATGCAAAATATCATCTTCCTCCGATAAATAGTTTTTGAGTTATACCGCCAACAGACAGACAGACGGAATTGAGAAAACCTGTTTGTCGTCATCTAAGGGTCCGGAAACATGAAGATCTGAAGAAATCTCTGAAGGTAATTTTTTCGTGATTACAATAGTAATGTTATCTAAATTTAACAGTGGTTCTGGCATCATCAGCATCACAATAAGGTCACTGAATTTTAATGTTAATGTGAAATCTGAGATGTCAATTCCAACTTCTTTTTCTTCTACAGTTTTAAGGTAGTATTAATTTATATTATTTGCAGCTATGTCGTTGACACCAGCCTCGTTGTAAACATTATTACTGCTGGGGCGGGGTTGGCGGTCAACCCCTATATTTGAGAGGGTGGTAGGCATTAACACTCTAGGGTTGTCAAAGCTGCGTTAGGAACCGTAAGTAACTAGCAAGATAGGCAGACCGAATTCTTGGTACATACTTGCTGGTAATTAGTAAAAAAAGATGAAGTTCGGGCACCTCATTCCATATAGGAACATGGCCTGCGGCTGGTTCTGGATTCTGAGGTGAAGCTACCGACAGGGTAAAGTTGTACAAGCTTTTCTCTAGATGTAAAGCTATGCAATCGCACCGGAAAAACGTGCATCAAAAACAGCTTTGACAGCCAAGGTTACTGCCTCCGTAGCTTTACAGAACACCCAAACCCGCTTACAAATCTGTTCTGTCGGTGCTCCACGTAATGTTCAGAATCTTCTTCTTCGTCTTCTTCTTATTATAGGCCAGTGGCCTGTTTTAACCACAAAGTGGTTCTACGGGCCCTCTTTACCCTTAGGCCTGGTAGGTGGCTAGCCTTTCCCGTCGAAACTGAGGAAGAGCTCCCTTGTTAGGGGTTAACGACTACCGCAGTTCAGAATCTAAAAGGGGAAAATACTAAGCGGTGTTAGTAGAATATTAAAACATCATGTAATGTGCGAAAGCGAAACGTAGATTGCCCTACCGAGGTTGCAGAGCTGAGTGAGGTAAGATTTGCTTCTCTATTCCATTATACTCTTTAACGAGATCTCCAAGGTACGGTAAATACAGCCTGAAACTTTTTAACAAGATTTCCTATGGATTGTTGGAACGAGTTAGTGTACGACCCGCTTCTAACAATAATCATTTAAAAAAGTAATAAGTAACACAATCACTCACTCACTGATTCTACGTTATTGCATATTCAATAGATCAAAACGACTCGGGTTGATTTTTATTTTGATATAATAATCTGATACTTTTATATGAAATTCTATCACATGGAGAGCATTTTTGTCACTCTGTATAACATTGGAAATTATTATTTTACTCACAACTGATAAGAATGAAAACTTCAGAGTGATTTAAAATGGCGTCCACTGTAATATGGGTGTTTATCCTGATTGACAGCCTGCATTATAGAATTTAACTGATATAGTGTAAGGTTTTGCGCAACCTGCTAGATACGATATTTAGGAGACCATGGGTTTCCGTAGGCTAGCTGAAAAAAAAACGACTAAACATTGCCGCCGTTTGGAATTAGTCTGCTTGTCTTAAAGCTCGATTTCAAAAAGTTCGTACATATTTCCGATGTTCTTTTATTGACCAAGCCCGGATAGTTTCTCTATTAACTGTCGCATGTTGCAGCATTTTCTTGCTAAGCGATCTGCTCCCAGTAAGAAATCACATGCAAGCCCCGCCGAGGTCTGAACAAAACCCTTCTGCTTGTATAGAGAGTATACTAGTTATTCACGTACTACTTACGTATGTAATTGTTCTTCTTTAAATACTTACGCAAAACATGTCTTTTGGCGCATTAGGTCTGTTGTCGTGAATACATATAGTGTTAACGTTTGATAATAATCATACTATTGTGTGATATATGATGCATACTAATCCTTCGAAAAATACATATCCAAAGCCAAATCTAAGGCAGTCAACATCAAATTCCTTGATATGTGCCAGCTGACGTATTTTATTGGTAGGAAACAAATTGTGGTAGTAGTTGCGTATTTTAAACTTGCTTATGGAATTAGAAATAGTTCAAAATATTTTTGAAAAAGAGAAAAAATATGTACATGTTGATAGGAAACTAAGAATAAGGCTTGTAGAACATACCTACACTTTGTGATTGTATTGCAACATTCCAGAGATAATAGCAGAGCAAGGATTTAATACAAAAAGTATTCTCAGAAAAATTTCTTATTATTATATTGTTGTATTTACTATTAGATTACATCAAATTAATATAAATGCAACTATTGCTATGCGATAGTCAGTAATGTTGTATGCTTATGTAGGCTTCGGTAACCAATTTTCTTACGATCAGTTAACCACGTATTAGATTTCAGAGACTGGGTTAATTGTGTTGGGACATGTTGATTTGCTGTTGCCGTATATTCTGAATGCTAATCAACTAATTAGCAACGATTGACCATATGGAGAGTTGATTAATCCATAATCTGACGTACAGTTACATTGTGGCCCCATACTTCAATACCTAGGCTCATATACGCCATCCTCGTACTTGACCTTTAGTTTTACATCTATCCTCGTGATTGAATTCAGGGCAGCGAACATAATGCTCTAGATAAATTTGCAGTTACCTGTGCTGAATTTAAGCAAGCCAACAATAGCAAGATTGTTCATTAAAATTCAGTCACCGTGTCGTAACTAAACATACAATAGCTAACAGGTATTCGAGGGGCGCAGACTTAATCATACGCAACGTGAAACGGAATAATGTCAATTTTCTCCAAAGCCTCCCACATGTCTTTCTGGATAACATCAAACAAAACAAACAAACTGAATGTTGCTTCTGACTGCTGGCAAGTTTTTCGCTGTTTTCTTACCCAACGAAAATTTATTGCCTGTTTAGTACGGTGTACCATAATATTTGACTTAGAGCGGTGTAAATGTTAAAAAATTTCTGCCAAATAAAGATTTAAATTTATAAACGTATTTATGGATAAGAAGAACACTTACATACCTTATTTGGGTGTCTCGAAGCAATATCTAAATTTTTTGTAGGAAAATCTTAAGAACAGATCGAAACGGTACTCCCTGAGACATAAAATCAGATCACAATAGTTATAAATAGTGACTAAGTTAATATCATAAACTATTGCAGTTTCAAATCGAGTTAAGACACAGTAACAAGAGTGCGCCGATAGCCCAGTGAATGGGAGAAGGCGTACTTCTCTAGTTATATTTGCGGAATTATGTCAGAATAGGGTTGTCCGACAAAGGTACACTATAAATTCTTTACAAATTGTTAAGTTTCACCTGACGTTTAAGCCTGAAAATTTTTCCCACTGTAACACTGCATTTTGCCTAGCCCTACACCTACTGAATTATTACGTTACAATGCCCTGGTTCGCTAGCTTATCCAGTCGGTGAGCTATGAGGCTCTATTTACATCGCCAGCGCAGCTAAGGGAAACTAATATTGTTGGAGTCAGCCGTTGACACCTAAAATGTTGTACTTACAAATGCAAACACCAATGGTAATAAAAACCCAACAATTTCCAGGAATACATATAATCTGTAAATAAACATAGACACAAAGAAAAACAAGCACACAAAGCAGTTATGCACTGCACCTGAGAAAATGCCTTAACTACATCCTAAACGTTCAATAGCGCATGCAAAGTCAAAGCTCACGAGCGCAATGTATAAAATAATTCCGCACACATGAATAGTATTAACGCGAAGTTGTCGATTCCCTAGGACATGTCGCTCTTTTCAGCCCATGGATGTCAAATCAGCAAACGACAGCCGGTACTTCACTGTTCATCTGGGAACGAATCACTTGCTCGTCGTTACGCAATGGTACATTACAACAACTATTAACAGTTTTGTAATTTATTGTTGTTGGATCTCTTAGCGCGATTTCAAACAGAACTAACCTTGTTCCCTTCGTGCAAAAATTAGCCCGGGGACAGCTGGGGTGCTGCGGTCGAAACTGCTGCTTCTAACGCAGTCGATATGGACACCGCTGGCTTCTTCAACGTGTTGTTAGGCTTCTTGGCTTGCAACTCGCCTAGAGCTGTACGTACCCCGTGGTGGGTACACGTAAGACTTCACTTAGTCACTTTTGGGAGCGAATCAATTAATCCGCACTATTCACCTACTAGGGCGCGAAGCAGTGCGACATTCGCCCTTCGCAGGTTTGACGGCCAATGAGTTCACTTGCAGCCCTCAGCGTCGTTTCAAATCCACTGCTTCTTGTTCTCCGAATTAACTTGCATTGTTAGCAAATTTTCTCACGTAACACTAGCGCTTCCACACTAGGAACTCTATAGTTCGCGGTCGCACACACATTATTCCGTCCTTATAGTGCGATACTACGTAAATAAATACAAGAACACATACTGCTGGGTCTTATTACTAATTAGTACATAATAATAGGTATGAAATAGATAAATACAGGTGGCACGAATTGGCCCGTTTCACCATTACACGAAGAGAAAGCTAGCCGGTTCGCTAAGTAACAACACCTGTTTGCTACAATGTTTATGCTTTAACCTGAAATTCACGTTGTTTGCGTTCGGCTTTACAATCTAAGTACAACGTTTCAAAGTAAAGAACTGTTATATTGGTCAGAATGTACCCAGATAGGTATCGATAGGCTTAAATAACAAGAAATTCTAGGAACCAACTCCGGCGTTTCATCACACACCATTAGACAACAAATATATTAATATTATGTATTGTCGTGCAGTCTACGATGCCAGATTATGCCGGACAAAAGCACTGCTAAATATGCACACAAGGCGCATTAAATAAATACAAACATGGAAAAACTTATGTACTGTTTGAGGCTTTCGCGGTTACTCGAATTATTCTCCTTAGCATAGAATTTCGGCTTAGACCGCGTAGTATTTGTATATGAACACCCAGCATTTTCTGGCTTAATGTGCCTTGCACCTTGTGAAGTCGAGCAAAAACCAGCGCGATGGCCATGCCCTTTGGTGGTTCGTGTTGTTTGAGTATCTTGAGAACGAGGATACTTAGGCAGATTTGGCCGTTTTGCTGTTTGTGCATCCATATTCACTAACGAATATGGAATATTATCCTGACATTGTCGGTAGCTGGTTGGATTCTTAATTGCGTTACATTTTTTTAATACCCGGAGGGTACCTGACCAAAATAACACAAGCACGTAATAACTTAACTCAATGCAACGAGGTCGCGTCCAAACCAGTTCCGATTTTTCAGGCGAAACCTACGCTCTTTCTTTGGCCAGTTCAGAAGAATTCGTTGTTGTGAGTGCGATAGAGAGAATTGATCAGTCACGGCGGTGCGAGTAGGCTAGAGGAAGGTCGATACGCATAATACATTTGGCGGGATAACAACCACTCTAAACCGCTTGAAATCGTTCGCACTTAACCCTGATTATTCTTATTTCCGACCGAAATTGAAAGGTTCCATTAGCTTAGCGAAGTGGAAGGTCACCGCGAACTAGTACAAAGGTGCGATGTCTGGGCAGTCTTTGCTCTCCTCTCTTTCAGACTTGATTCGAGTTCCAGAGAGCATCCTTATAGATCCTGCAGTATTTAAGGCCCCACAATCAGCTGCCAACTCGCTTAATTTTGCGAAGCGAGTGGCCGCGTGTTCAGAACTCGAAGGCACCATCCTCTAGTGTAGCCAATACTCGTGATGGCCGCATGCTTGTTTACCTTGCGAAGCGAGCTCACGTAAGTTCTGATCCTATAGCTTCTTTCTGATCAGTTAAACTACCCAACTACCCCGACTTAACCTAAAACTTTTCTACTTGCATGGGTCAATAACATCCATGGCAATCTCCACTCTAAATAACACGTTGTCAACTTTACTTTCAAGTCGTAGATCGCCTGGAAGATTATATTGACAAGCTTGAAGTTGTTCCTCTGATAAGCAACGACCTTTGAAGTTGCAGAGCGCCTGGAAAATCATATTGACGGGCTTCTAGGTTTTCCTATTGATATCTTTACTTTCAATTCGCAGAGGGGCTGGAAAATAATGTTGAAAGGTTTAAATATTTTTCCTGAAAACAAAACGTTTCCTAGTCCGCTTTGCACATTCGCATCGATTTAAGTCGATAACGGCGTCAAGCTGTGAATCCGAGGACACTTGGACAATTTGGTTCCAGGTGATAATATCAAGTTTACCGCATACGTCGCTATGAAACAAACAGCGCCCGGTGATCCAAACGTAAGGATCTCAGGCCCGACACAAACGTCAACTTTTGCCGGCGTTAGGAACGGCCGCCAGATGCTGCAGCGTTCAGCAAGCTCGGGCTTTGGGTTATAGACTCGTGTCGTAAGCACTTAAGAGGACGTCGGTACGTCGTCTGTAGGCCAGCCCATATCAGTGTAATGAAGTTCATTCTAGCCCGGGCCTGGGTCCTTAAAACACTTTCACTTCGCGCAGTTTAAAGTAAAAATTTAACCGCCATTAGTTCAATCCTATTACAGCTTGCAATTCTTGACGTTCTATTGATAACTCGAATAACCTCTCAAGGACGCGCTTTGAGTTGCAGCCCGTCGGACGTTTTGAACAGCAGCAACGTTTGTACATACGTTTATATACGAATCAGTTGATTTTTGATCTTACAATGAATATTGTTTATCCCATTTCTTCGATTTAATCACTCCAGACCGCCACGGAATGTGGTTTTGAACTACCTTTGTCCCTTGATGAAAAGTAATTAAAATAATAAATACCAGTCAGAGAGAGCATTAAAACGTTTAGCTGGCGACCCCTGACACCGCATCTAGAGGAACGCTTTCGCAATGACATGCCAAGGCGAATATCGTATGTCTATTAGTTTTCGAACGCTTATATACTTATATGCACCTACAAAGTAGATTACTTGTGTATTTATATGAAAATTATGAAATACCTCCCATATAATAAAGTAAGGAAAGAAGTCCATATGTATCGATGTCGCTTTCGTAATTTGATCCAGATAATAGTATTTATAAAGTTCCTGTCAGAATTGGAGCAAAACCCCCAAATGTGTTTCTTTCACTTAGTTTATGGTTATCCACAGCATTAATTCCGTTTTTGAATTTTTACGTTTAAATCAGTATTACCAACGTTATTGTGTCTTTCCTGGCTTTGCCTAGTACTCTACTGCGATCATTATAATACTTTAACCTAAATTGGGGTATATTGTCGAATGCCTGTATAATATTGATTACATATGAAAGGTTTTTTCGTAGCTGAATTACTTGTATTCTCTGTCAATTGGGAGCATAATTTATCACATTCCTGCAGCAGCCCGCAGAGACAAAGAGCTGTAAACTGTTTCGATGGTCATTGTCAGCAATTTCGTTATGGCATATTTCAGATAAAGGCGATCCCAAATATCTTACCTCTCCCACTCTCCAAGCTACATCGACGATTCTTATATTGTACATTCTTATGGAAAATTCTCCATTTATGACATGAAACATGCTTAAAGGGTGCTCAGCAGGTCATCGGGATGGCGTGGGTCGTAAACTGAAATAAGAGGGGAATCGCTCGCGATGATCGACATAATTGTACGTTGAAAGATATTGAAATAATGAAATAAATTTATATTTATTTAGGGCGCCAATATGGTATTTGTGATGCCTCTGACGCAATGGAGGTTTTATTTTAGTTCCGTACCTTGTTTCTTAATTTCTGAGAATTCTTTATACGTTTACTGAGAATTGGCGGCTTTTCTAGAGTTTGTGGACGTACAGCTCATTGTACCGCGTTCCTCTGGGTAGGAACACACGAATTCATCCATCGGAAAACGACTGGAACCATTTTCTGTCCGAAAACACAACCGGCTGCCAAAGAGTGTGCTGTTGTCGATACGGTCTGGCAAACTTTAGCTTTCTCGCTCTATTTTCCTTCGTTAAAAATTGCTTTCGCTCTGCCGCTCGATTCTTCAGCTCTGACCTGGTCAAAAAACGCCGGTGCGTTATCCAAACCGATTCTGGAAAATCGGTAGCTTTTTTTTTTGGCGTCTACTGCAGTGCTGAGAGTTAATCACATTAGCGTTTTAATATTCGGTTGAAAGCATTAATCGTCCTGATCCGACTCTTCTATTGACTATCCCGTTCTCTTCAATTGTTGTTTTGCTAGCGATACAGATTTTTACTAACGCTTAGTTAATCCCTTATACGTGTAGTTGTCACACGCTTGTGAACCTCTGTTATCTGCATTTTCGATAGGTTCTTCAACTTTTGAATACCAATTTTACAAGATTTTCTGATATTACGACCACCTTAAGGAGGATTGTTTTGATGATAGAAATATTAATTCACACAACTAGATTTTAGGAAGTGTCAGTTTTTATGCCCGCCGGAGTACTTTTCCAGAGCTTTGTTTGAAGAGTGGACAGCGGTAGTTCGAGAATATCTACGAATAGTCAGTGTGAATTCACTTCCACATACAATGAACGGAATGATTTCCAGGGCATTGCTGGGAAGCCATCTGAAATGTTACAATGAGGTAGAGGGTGTCAATGCCAAGACTGCTATACTGGGCATAGCGAGAAACGATACAGGATATTCCTTTGCATATATCCGACCATCGGTCGATGTGAAACTCATCGGTACTTTTAAGACGAGACGGGTACCGGAATTTTAGATTTTTAAGCGAATTTCGGGAAACTAGAATATCTGACAAATTCCCAATTTGCGTAAACTTGAAACGGTAGGCATTCCCCACACGGCGATATTCACGTAACAAATATAACACGCAGCACTAGGGATGAAGAAAGAATACAAATCGTTGCTAATAAAAATATCGAGACAGAAATATTGAACACCGAAAGCAAATCACTGATGTTTTTGGAACATCGAAATCACAAAGGCTGTGTTCGACTACATCTAAACTACTGACCAAAAATATAGCAGCATAAATCAGCTCGACTCGACGAATTACCCGGCTCTTCCTGGAGCGTGCATTTAAATGCCAGCGGTTGCTGGAAATTTTGAACGATGCTAACAACGTGGGTAATTAAACTTTGCATTTCACTATGTTAATCTGGAAGATTATATGCATCTTCAAGGGTTCAAGGTTATTGGTTTTTGGTTCCTAAAGAATATTAGTTTGGAACATTGAATTATCAGAGAATAGCAGTTTTTTATGATCGGGAGTGGTAGCTGCGTTCCCTCGGCGAGTTATGCGTGTTATCTCTAGGTAGGTATGATTTTCTGAAAGAAATAAGTCGTTGAAATAGATCAAATGGGAGGCTTACTTATATTAGGCCAGTCATTTAAAACGACGTAGGTCGCAAAAAATTGCACAGTTCTGATTTTTTGGGATGTTGTTACGATAGATACCAATAGTGTAAACCCAAGTTTGCAGCTTCGAAAGACTTGTGCTAACTGCGTGGTGCACGAAAAACCTTTTTTTTGCGGACTTTTTTCAGTTTTTAGATTATTACTTCTAAAAGGTGTTTCCTACGGAAAAAGTCGCTCTGCACACTTTTAAAGTAGATAAAATTTTCTACAATTTGAGTGTGACAGAAGCTTCGTAGATGTAGCAAGTCCTGAGATAGAGCGTCTCAAAGATTGGCTATTTTTCCAAAAAGTGAAAAATTTTTGTTTTAGCCGTCTTCCAAGCAGAATATCGGTTAAAATACTCATCTTACGAGGAAAGTCATGCAAAATGAAGTTGTAGAGCAGGTATTTAGTTTTAATTCAAGTATAAGTAGAACCCTATAAGACGAATAGTTCCTTTGTTATCAGGAAAAAACGAAAAATTAAGGAAATCGGATTTTTCAAGAAATGGAACTTCTGTTATTAATATTGCACAGTTACACCTACAGAACGTTATAAAAATTACATTACATTTATAAATTTGATTTATTGTTATATACAGTGTCCGCCAAAAATACGGCATAAGAGAAAAAAAATTTTTTGATTTAAAAAAAAAAACTTTTTACGTCAATAATTTGCGCTTGTCTAAACACCTATTCAGCCCCTATCATATATACCTACTTATTTAGAAAATGGAGTTTTTCGAAATTGTCAAAATCCGAAAAGTACTGTTTCGGAAATTAAGTAATATTTCAATGAGTTTTTTTAGAGTGTGTTATTTTTAGCTAACTGAACAATCTTAAGACCAGAAAACCTCTAATTCTTTTCAACTTTAGCTAAAAATTACCTTTAAAATTTTTATCATATTTTTCAAAAAATTTCAAATACCAAGGCTTAATATTAAAATTCAAATTTCTTTATGTGAAGACTTTAAAAATTCATAATAATATAAAATGTTAATTAGCTCTTTAGGTTTTTTATTATTTACCGAATAGTAGTATGTTTGCATATTTTTTACGTTTTTTATTCAACGCGCTTTTTAGGAGAAATATTTTTCAATTTCAATTATTCTCTATTTAAGTGGCTTCAAGAAATTCTAATCGAGCCCTGTTAATGAATTACTGTTACAAAAATCCTATAAATGTTCTTTTACAGTTGTCTGAATGAAGAGATTTTTTAGAAGATGTAAATTGGACAAAGAAAAATCTCTCATTTAGACAACTGTAAAAGAACATTTACAGGACTTTTGTAACAGTAATTGATCAACAGGGAAGTAGATATTAATTTATTAGAATTGAAAAATATTTCTCCTAAAAATCGCCTTGCATAAAGAACAGAAAAATTATGCAAACATACTACTTTTGGTAAATAAAAAAAAATATAAAGAAATAAGTAATATTTTATATTATTTTTCCGAATTGTAAATCTTTAAAGTGTTCACATAAAAAAATTATAACTTTAATATTAAGTCTTAGTATGTGAAATTTTGAAAAAATATTTAAAAAAATTTAAAATTGATGTTTAGCTAAAGCTGAAAAATTAGTGGTTTTATGGCATTGGGATTATTCAGTTAGCTAAAAATAACACACCAAAACAAATTTAGACAATTTAAAAAAACTCCATTTGTTAAA
>OW679195.1:15468833-15558876 GCA_940337035.1 Agriotes lineatus | reverse complement strand
GTAGGTTCCCTAAAACCATTAAAAGTAGAAAAATTCGATGAATACGAATCTCTTGGTAAAAGGAGTCCTAATTTTAATAATTTGAATTTCGAAAAATACAAATTCGATATTTCAATGGTTCGAACTGAACATATGAATTCAGAAGAACGTCAAACTATTTTAAAGCTAATTAAAGAATATTCCGATATATTTCATGTTGAAGGTAACCAGTTAACTTTTACAAGTGAAGTTAAACATTCAATAAAAACTGTAGATGAAATACCAGTCTACACTAAATCGTACAGATATCCTGAAATTCATAGGAAAGAAGTACAAAGGCAAATTGCAAGTATGTTAGAGCAAAATATAATTAGGCCTTCGCATTCCCCTTGGTCATCCCCAATATGGATAGTCCCCAAGAAACTTGATGCATCTGGCAAACAAAAATGGCGAATTGTGATAGATTATAGGAAATTAAATGAAAAAACTATAGGTGATAGGTATCCCTTGCCAAATATCAACGATTTGCTAGATAAATTAGGCCGTTGTCATTATTTTACCACCATTGGCCTCGCATCAGGGTTTCACCAAATTGAAATGGCTGAAGAGGACATTCAAAAAACTGCTTTTAGCACAGAAAATGGAAAATTCGAATTTTTACGCTTACCCTTCGGGCTTAAAAATTCGCCCTCCTGCTTCCAGAGGGTTATGGACAATATATTAAGGGGTATACAAAATGAAAAATGCCTCGTGTATCTCGACGACATTATAGTTTTTAGTACTAGCTTACAAGAACATGTCGATCGCTTAAAAGAAGTATTTGATAGGCAAAGGCAATCAAATTTTAAAATTCAACTAGATAAGTCAGAATTTCTAAGAAAAGAAGTTGCTTATTTAGGTCATATTGTAACAGCAAATGGTGTAAAACCTAACCCGGAAAAAATTAAAGCAATTCGATGCTTTCCATTGCCAAAAACTGCCAAACAAATGAAAGGCTTCCTTGGTCTTTTAGGTTATTATAGAAAGTTCATAAGAGATTTTGCAAAAATCACAAAACCTTTAACTAAGTGCTTAAAGAAGGATTCTGCAATAAATCCTAAGGATCCCGAATATACTAAATGTTTTGAGTTATGTAAAAATTTACTAATTAACGAACCAATCCTTCAGTATCCAAATTTTTCTGAACCATTTATTTTAACGACCGACGCAAGTAACTTTGCGCTGGGCGCCGTTCTTTCTCAAGGTAAAATCGGTTCCGATCTACCAATAGCTTATGCAAGCAGAACTCTTAATTCTTCAGAAATAAATTACTCCACAATCGAAAAGGAGCTTTTAGCCATCGTGTGGGCTGTAAAATATTTTAGGCCGTATCTCTTTGGCAGAAGATTTAAAATTGTAACCGACCACAAACCCCTTCAGTGGCTATTTTCACTTAAGGAGCCAAATTCAAAGCTAGTGAGATGGCGTCTCAAACTAGAGGAATTTGACTACGAAATTATTTATAAAAAAGGTTGTTTAAATAAAAATGCAGATGCGTTGTCTCGTGTAGAACTTAATGTGAACGAATCCACAAAAGAACCTCTAATATTTGAATATATGGAAACATTTAACGAACAACTTAAACCAAATCCAAATCAAACTGATAATGAGTCAATTATTGTCGAAACGGGTGATGTAGATAACTTAGCTAACGCCGTCGAAGACAGTAACGAAACGGTTCATTCAAATATCGAAGACCCTATAGCAGGGATTCCTATTGTTGACTGTCCCGTAAATTTTGGGAAAAATCTAATAATTATATCAGAAGTAAACTTTGCACCAGCAGAAATTTCTAAAATTAAATTATATGAAACCAAGCAAAGAATATTGGTACAATTTTCAAAAAATAATTATGAACAAGAAATAATTAGATTTATTAAAGAACATGTAGTGCCAAAAGTTAAATATTATGTTTATTTTGAAGACCCAATATACGAAAAATTTAGCTCTGTGCTTCAAAAATATTTCAAAAATTCTCAAATTAATATGATTAAATGTACTAAAAAATTAATCGACGTCATTAACGATGACGAAATTAAGCAAACTATTCAAGCTCATCATGAAGGCAAAAGTAATCATAGAGGGATCGAAGAAACAGTAAAGCGAATAACCAATACGTACTATTGGCCCAATCAACAAAAATCTATTCAAACTTTTATAAACGATTGTGAAATCTGCCAATTAACAAAATATGACAGGAGACCACTTTGATTAGAATTCAATATTACGCCTACTGCTGTTAAACCATTTCAAATTGTACATGTCGACAGTATATCTTTAGAAAACTGCAAGTTTTTGACAATCGTAGATTCTTTTTCTAAATATGGTCAAGCATATAAGCTTAATTCGTCACAAGGAATCGAAGTAGTTAATAATCTTGTAAAGTATTTTACCCATCATTGTATACCAGAACAGATCATTTCCGATAACGGATTAGAATTTAAAAATTCAGTTGTAAGAGAACTACTAGAAACCCATAGAATAAAAATTCACTTTATTAGTTCGCAACACCCAGAATCAAATGGTATTATTGAGCGTTTTCACTCAACCTTAATAGAGCATATTAGGCTACTTAATAATCAAACCGAATATAAAAAAGAACCAATCGAAATTAAAGTTAATTATGCACTTTTAGCTTACAATAACACTATTCATTCTGTAACAAATCTTAAACCATAAGAAATAATAACAGGACATTTAGGTACAGAATCCCCTTTTAATCTAGAAATAGACAAACAATTAGTAAACAATTATATATAAAAAATAAATTCCCACAACGATTTAACCAATCTTCTTATCTAATATGTTTCGTGCAGTGCGCGCAGCATATGGAACTTTTTTCAGTTCGCGCGTTTCGCGACAACGTCGCTGCGAGTTTTCTGAAAAGTTTATTTTTCATTTTTCTTGTTTTTTTTAACTATCTAAATGAACCGCATACGTATTACTCATATTAATATTAGATCGCTAGTGCACAAATTCCATGAATTTAAAACTTTTATTGTTGAAAACAAATACGACATTGTGGCCGTTAGCGAAACCTGGCTGAACGATTGCGTAAGTAATAATTCTATTCTTATTAATGGGTACAGTATAGAACGATTTGATCGCTGTGAAAGAGGAGGAGGTGTGTGTGTGTCTATATTAAGAACTCATTTAATTACTCTAAAATTGATATCTACAATGCAAATACAGAGCAAATTTGGTTATTAATAAAAATTGGCAAAATATCTCTTGCATTTGGAGCAGTATATAAACCACCAAAACAGAACTACAAAGTGTTTTGTGATGAATTTGAACAGGCATGTGCGCAGCTATCTTGTGTGTCTGATAAACTTTTATGCTTGGGAGATTTTAATATTAACCTATTTGAACCTAATGAAATTGATGTCGTTTATTATAAATCTTTACTTGAATCTTTAGAACTAGAACAAATTGTCACTGAACCTACTCGTATAAATGCACTTTTGGACCACATCCTAACTTCGGATAAAACTTTAATTTCAGAATGCACAATTGGCGGTCACAAATTTGCTGATCATGAAACTATTTGTTGTAGTTTGACGATAAAGCGTCGTAACGAAGAACATTGTTTTAAAACTTTTAGATGTTTCAATAATTTTGATTTTACTTCGTTTACCAGTGACATTCAACAAGTTGCTTGGCAGAATGTCTTTTACATGGATAATCTTGACGATAAGATTGCCTTTATGGATTCAAATATTCTGAGTGTTATCAATAAGCATGCTCCTATTAAAAAAATCAAACTTAATAAAAAGTGGACCCCTTGGTTAACTGAAAATACCAGATTACTAATGAAACTTCGAGATAAAGCGCATAATAAATATAAAAAAACTAAACGTCCTGCGCATTGGGAATATTATAAGATGTTACGCAATCTTACCACAAGCACAGTTAAAAATGAAAAAAAAGCTTATTTCGAATATAAATTTAATACAGCTAACCCAAAACAAATGTGGATCGAACTAAAAAATCTTGATATTCGACCTAAAACTAAAAATGATTTGCCCCAACACTTACAAAAACCGGAGGAAATTAATAACTACTTTCTAGATTCTATTCCTCAATCCAATTGCAATCTAAATGAAACTCTTAATTACTATAAAAATGAAATTAACCATATTGCTACCAACGCGTTTCAATTCCAAACTGTGGATGTCGCCACTATTAATAAATTTATACATGAAATAAAAAGTAATTCGTCGGGTTGGGATAATCTAAATATATTTATAATTAAACTTTGCTGTCCTATTCTCTTGCCCTATTTTACGCATATAATAAATTGTTGTTTGATCTGTAATACCTTTCCATCCGCTTGGAAAAAAGAAGTTATTGTACCTGTACCCAAAACTAATAGTCCCGCAGAGTAAAAAGACCTACGGCCAATAAGTTTACTGCCAGTTTTATCTAAAGTTTTAGAAAAAACTCTAAATCAACAACTTAGAAATTATTTAAATGAAAAACATCTTATTCCTGATACTCAGTCGGGATTTAGAGCTGGATACAGCTGCACGACTGCACTTTTGAGTATCACAGATGATCTTATGGTTGCCACCGATCAAAATAAAGTTTTTGTACTCGTGTTGTTAGATTTTAGTAAGGAATTCGATACTATAAATCACGAAATTTTATTAGTTATTTTAAAAAGTGTTGGTCTCGATCATAACGCCGTTTCTATGTGCCGCAGCTATTTAACCGGTCGCGAGCAGTGTGTAAGATTGCCTAATGGACAATCTTCTTTCAAACCAGTAACCAGGGGTGTCCCACAAGGCTCTATTTTAAGTCCATTACTGTTTACTATCTATCCACGTTCTTTTAGTGCTATAACGTGATTCTGTAACATCCATATGTATGCAGATGACACTCAGTTATACTATTCTTTTAAACATGAAAACATTCAACAGTCACTTAAAGATATTCAATCAGATCTAAATGCCATAGCTGATGCTTCAACAAAACATGCTCTTTTATTAAATCCATTAAAATCAGTTGTTGTGCTGTTTGGTAGGACCCAGGATGTTTGCGTCATTAAGGATGAGGTTAATTTAAATATAAACAATGTGGCAATTCCAGTCAAAGAAGAGACAAAAAATCTTGGTTTAACGCTAGACAGTAGTTTTAGGTATAAAACACAAGTTTTAAATAATATTAAAAAGGCCTACATTGGTTTGAAATTAATTTATCCTCACAGGCATCTTCTTTCTAATTCTGTCAAGGTTACCTTATGTGAAACTTTGGTTTTAAGCCAATTTAGCTACTGTTCCCAAGTTTATGGTCCGTGTATAATAGCTGATACTGCACAACGAATCCAAAGAATTCAAAATTCTTGCCTAAGATTAATTTTCGGAATCCGTAAATTTGAACGAATTTCTCATAAGCTGAAAGATTTGTCATGGCTCAATATGCAAAACAGGAGATTGCTGAGTGCTGCCTGCTTGTATCACAAGTTAATCTTAGAAAAAAGTCCACTTTATTTATATAAGAAAATCTCCTTTAGAACAGACGTACATAATTTAAATTTACGATACAAAGGCGGGATCACTCCTCCAATACACCGCACCTCTATGTACGAAGGAGCTTTTTCTTTTAATATTTATAAAGTCTATAGTTCTGTCCCGAATTCATTGAAAAATTTACCGTTAAGTTCATTTAAGCGCAGGTTCCGCCACGTTTTGTTAAACAGGCAATAATACATTCTAAATTTGTATTACTATATAATAATACTTTTATATATGTATATATACGTATTAGATTTGTGCTGTGCATTCTCTTTTGTTCTATATATTTTTTTATTATTCTTTTTTTTCTTTATTCTTAAATACGTTTGCCCTCCATATAAAGACAGTTGCAACATTTTATTTATTTTAATTATTTTATCTATACTTTTTTCTGTTTCATTTTCCTTTTTATGTTTTTTAGCGCCGGTGTTTCGGTTGTGGTTCGGGCTTGGTTGAGCCGGGCTTAGACGGACAGGGGTGCATCCAAATATCTTTATTAATATATTTATAGTAAATTGTTGTTACAAGCTCTCTTAAAATGGTGCGCTTTTGTTCATTTTGGGTTTGGTATGACTGAACCTCAACTGAAATACCGGAGTTTATATATAATTTTATTAGAAATTTAGGCATTTTTTTAATTAGAAATTTAACTTTTTTTTATCAAGGTATATGTGGAAGATCAGGCACTGCAGTTCAGCGCCTGTACAAATACCTTGTGATTCTTGTATAATGTATTTACTCCCATATATATCTATACTACTTGTTTGTAATAATAGTACAGGAATAAACAATTTATTATTATTATTATTATTATTATTATTATATTTCTAATCACAAAGAAAAACTTAAATTGTATCAAAAATTAAACGCAGATATACAACAACAAAAGGAAAAAGTTATAAGTAAAGCAAACGAAGTCCGCGAAAACTTGAGCAAAATTCCAATTCCAACAAGAGTGTTTGTCAAAAACAAAGCAAAACGCGCAATAAATTCAAACCTGAAGTAGTTAAAAGCATTAATCCCAATCTAAAAACAGCTGAAATTAATCCAACTCATCATAATACTGTTAATAAAATACACATTTCGAAAATTAAAAGACCGAAGTGTAAAACCTATAAAATTAAAAACGTTTCAGGTTCCTTGCCATCGGACAAGGGATAGAAATAAAGAACATCACCGAAAATTTAGGCGTTCTACCCATAAACCTGGGATCCGCCAAACTTCAAAGAACGGATCACACGTTCGGCCATTATTATAATTTAGAACCGCTATATATAGAGTATAATAATCTTAATATTCAATACAAAAATCTTAGGTTAAGTATAGCTAATAATGAAGCTTATACACGGGAATTAGATAATTACAATAAGGTAGCTCAATTTAGTAGTAAAACAATATTGGCAAAGATCGAAAACATAAAAATTCATAGCTTAAATAACCGAACCAAAAGAGGTTTAATCAACGGATTAGGATCACTAATTAAAGGCTTAACTGGAAATTTGGACGCTAATGACGGAGCAAAATCTACAAAATTATTAATCATTTAGAAAATAACCAAGATTCACTAAAAACTCAACTAGAAATGCAATATTCCGTTAGCAACCAACTTGTTCGAAATTTTAATGATACAATACGAGATATTCAGCATAATGAAATAATGTTAAAATCTAAAATAATACAGCTCAGTGATCGTGTTAAGATCGAAGCGTCAAGATATTCTTTTCGCTGGAAGTTTGTTTAACCAATTACTAATTCTTTCTGGCTCACTACTTAATACCTTACAGGATATAGAAAATTCAATAACTTTCTGCAGAGTAGGAACCTTGCATCCTACAATAATTAAATCCAAGGAATTGTTCCTTGAACTCCAGAAAATTTCGGATCATTATAGGAATCAGTTTCCCTTCGAATTAAAGTACGAAAACATCTTCGATTTTGAATCCATTCTAAAAGTAAATTGTAAAATCGATTCAAATAAAATTACATATTTTCTGTCAATACCTATTGATTTTGAAAAAGAATATGACATCTACTATTTAGTTCCAATTCCTTCAAAACATGAGTCAGAATTTGTGACAATTATTTCGAGTGTAAAATATTTGCTAAAGTCAAAATTTGGTAATATGATAACACCTCTAAATGACAAATGTACCCAAGGCAAACCCTACCACTGTTCATATCAACTACAATCAAATTATAAAGCATCCTGTGAAGAGGACATCCTATTGAATGGAAATTCAAGCAAGTGTCTCTTTACAAAAATTGAAATCTTAGAAAATCACATCGAAATCATCCCCGAAATTAATCAATATATGTCAGTCTTTCCGAAAGAAGAAAAGCTCCAAATTCAATGCCAGAAGGACATCGAAACAAAATTGCTGTCAGGAATCTATTTAATAAAAGAAAATCCGCATTGCAACTTGTTTTTCCGAGTCCGAGAACTACGTTTTCAAGAAGCCACTTACGGAAGACCGTTGGAATTACCAATAAATCCAATAATTCCGATTAGGGAAACTTATCGGGAAACATCATATCCCCAGTGGCTGGACGATTATTCTGTACGTAATATTAATTCTCGTCGTAATCCACATTTTAATCAAGAAATGGAAAAACATCCGAAGAAAAGGAATCTCATCAAAAAATCAAGAATTGGAAGCCCAACCTTCAAAAACAACAGTGAAACTTCCGGAGGAAGCTTCGCTCTAGGGATGCAGGAGTTATATTACAGGCAGTTCCACGTAATAGCAGAGTTAGTGAACCTGGCGGCTTATGTGACTTTGTTGTGTCAGCGGAATCCACGCGCTCGCCTGAGTTATGACATCTTGCACTTTTTATGTTATCAGCGGCAGTCTGTAGTTAGAACATGTGCTTTGTGTAATATTTGTAATCTTTGTCAAAATAAAGTTGTTTTTAAAAAGGACCTTACGACAATACGTAATTTAAGTTGTATGTAGTAAACATAACCGGACCCAGTACACTACCTCGACCTGTAATAGCATATGAGTTTGTCGGTATAAGTAGAACGAATTTGTAGTTTCTAACGGAGATATATTATTTAAATAAATTATATCCAACTCCTTGTTACGCTTATTTTGTAGTTTCGCATGCAATATTTCAAATAATTAATTGGATTCTACTATTCCAATTTATTCTTCAATATCCAGTAAATTTTTACCCAACTGGTTAGGCAACCCTATCAATATCTTTAACAATTTTGCATTCCTCAGTTCTTCTGATGGTCCTTTTCTAAATTTTTGGGGGTTTTGATATTTAATTAGATAATTAGACTGTTTTTGGCAAATTTTCGGCTATTCAATGCCAGTGCTGGTTCAAGTAAGATGGTCGTCGCCTGGGGTCTTTGCTTTGTTAAGAGATTGATTATGACTCGCTCCGATTTGTGGAGGATATGTGAGGCATCTTAACTCTCTTGAATGTTATGGTGGCTTATGTGTGATGCTGCCTGCATTCGCTACGCATGTGCGGATTTGATTGGGGGCCCCGCTTTTCGTTTTGGACTGCACTTTTGGCTACTCCCCAACTGAAGGTTTATTGTCTACGGTTTCCTCCCTTTAGCTCCGTTATCTACCTGGAAATTTATATTTTTAGCCTTTTTACGTACCACCTGGAATCTTTTTATCTTACCACCTGGGTTTACATCACTTTCTGAAGTTCTTTCACTGCGTGTGACCATTCCTGTCATTTGGGGCCAAGCTGTGCACGAGCGAAATGTGCTAACCCTGTTTTGGTCGTTTGCTCCTCCGGCTACCGATGCCCCTGGAACTAGGATCTTCCGCAGTCCGTTGCGAGGCTGCGCCATAGCTCGCACCGGCCCCTGATGCCCGGCAAATTGCTTGGTTGCCACGTTCACCCGCACGGCACCTACTGCTTTGCACCTGGAAGGTTTTGGTAGTGTTGTAGTTACGTATTTTTTGTTTTATGATTTGTGCTTATCTGCGTAGTTATGATTTTTATTTATTGGTTAGAGTACTTACCGGCTGTCTGGGCAGCCATTTTAGATTGCCTTAGTTTATTGCTCGACCGCTTAATTAATCACTCTGCCTGTACGTAATATCGTGGTAGTGTTTTAACTTCCAATTTTGTTTTGCAATTTATCCATCTGTCCATTTGGGCTGCGGATGCGTTACCGCCCGCGGGAATTTAGGGGACATTTTCTTGGACGCCCGCTACAAAATTTAACGAATGTTCAAGCTTTGAAAATACAATGAGTGTCCTGTAGGAATCTCTTCAACCCTTGTATGCCCATGCAAATTGAAGGATCCCGTCCTTTCAAAATTTTGGTCGTCGTAACAGCGTCATATTAAGCTAACTTTCGGTGTTTAATGTTAGCATTTTACTTGTATCGCTCTGCCCCGGGCTTTACTGCCTAACAGGGTGCGTACCAACATTCGGAGCTACTATTATTTGCTTACCGGTTTATTCCGTCATATTCATATTTTTCAATGAGATTCTCGGATATTGGGCAAAATATTTATAGAGGTAGTTAAATTATCTGGGTAAACCAAATTTAGGTGTTCACTTAGTACCTACTGCTCTACAGCTAATATTTGATATGCAGCACTATATATTGTTTTTTTAATATGCAGAACTGTGATATATTTGTGATATTTGTTGAAGTGCTTATATATTTATTTTGGTGTGTATTTATGTGAGCTTTTATATTGCAATGTGGTAAGCAGTATAGAATCAGATATCGAACAATGAATAAATCTTGTTACTAGTTTGTTCTGCTATTATTTTGATTGGCTTAGTACATCCCTACCTTGGTAAGGTCCGACCCAGGGATTTGACTGCGTCTAGGTCTTGGCGCCATTTCCCTTAGTTCCTTTTGCAGCTTTACTGGAACCCCGACTCTCACGACGAGTTAGCCAACCTAGGTCGATATTTACCAGCTGGAAAAATATCTAGTACAACTTTTGCCAACAGGTAAGGGCCGCCCTTCGCCATCCTTCGTTGCATTCTCCAATACCTAGGATCTCTAGCTTTCGCAACAGAAGCTCATGAAAGCCTTGGCCAGGTCTAGAAACACTGCTGCCGAAGCTCTTGATCTATCCAGATTTTTATATAATTTTGGGATTAATGTTTGTAGTGCATCTTCTGTTGATCTACTTTCCCGTAACCCAAATTGATTATCTGATGTTATTTTATGTCGCTCTAAATACTATTTTCTTTTGATTTGCCGTATCATATTCCCCAGACGTGTTTCATTAGCCATTTCCATGCCTGTAGGCTTCAGATATTGTTTTTGGTTATCTTTATCGCCTTTATCTTTGCATGTGATGCACCTTCATACTGCTTTACTTTTTGAATTATTTGTTCTCCATTTGGTTTCGCGTACACCTGAGCACAGATAATGAATAACATAGTTACATCTTTGCAATATTTGTTACATAATCGTTTTGCAGTGGAAGATCTGCTTTGCACCTGTTACAAACTGGAATTTTCACTTTATTGACTATTTTGAATTTCCCGAGAAGTGCGTCGCTCTCGACCGCTGCAAAGCACAAGTTTTTTTATGCTATAACTCAAAAACTACTTTTTTTCATGCGGATCTGGTACGAAATCTAATATACTTCCGGTCAAAAATATACAGGGTGGACATCTTACAAAAATAAGTTTCTTTTAGTTTAAAAACTTCCACAAAAACGCTTTACTATTTTTGATTTTGTATTAAATTAAATAGTTACCAAATTTCTAAGCGACGTAATAATTCGAGTATTCAATAATTTCTATTTTTTTAAGCAAAACGTGAAAGTTCTGAGATGATATAAAATGTCAAATATTTTTAGAATAGATTGACTTAGAAAATTTATTTTATGGTTATTGTCGGTTAATATGAATAAAATGTGCTAAGAAATCATTCCTAGATGTTGTGGCAAAGTTTCAATTAAGATTCAATTTTAAAAAATCTATAGAGATGTACTTTTCTCACCGTTTTATATTTGGTACATTAACAGATACTACAAAATGCGTTAATTCATGGCCAGAAAAAGCATGCACGTGTGTGATTTCAGAGATTACAGTAAATTATATATTCGCTTTAAATAGAATATGATCAATTGGTGTTACTGATGTAGCAATTCTAGTGGACTCTTTAACGATCTCACTAAAGACGAAGATATTTTACATGAAACTAAATATATTGTAAAGTTTGGACTGCATCGCATTTTAATACACCATTTTATGTAGGGTGCTATAAAATGTCGGATTAACTCCATGTTATGTGACAGGGGCACTTCCTGAGTAAAAAAATAAAATTGTTGTTTCTATTCTTCAAAGTTGCACTAACGTAAAAACCAGCTAAACTGACCACCTTCGTTAATTATAAATAGGTAAAGCAGCACTGTCTCCATGAATATAACATGTAATTGAAATCACTTTTATGCAACATTGCAGGCATTGTTGTCAAATGAATTTTTAGTATTCTCCACTCATTTCTCTATATTTTAGTGTTAACAGTTCTTGACGTTCTTCTCGTTGATTAGCAATATTATTTATGATTGTATACGCATAATCAATCTAAGTGAATAATAACTTTCCATCATAATACAGCATCCACTAACAGCATACATTACATTCATATTGCTTGTATTCATTAAACTGACATTACTGATATCAATTCCACAGCCCTACAGACTATAAAAGTGTTCGATCATATGTACCAACTAAGAACATCTAGCTGTAATGTGTATAATAATAATAATAATAATAATAATGGTCGTTTATTCGGTGCGCAAATATTTCGAGCAATGTCACTACAGTACAGGGATAAAGTCAAGAGAAGCTATGTAGAAAAATAGTGTATTATAGTGTTTAATTTAATATCGTTAAATGTCTATATTAAGTATCATTAAATGATTCCGCTTATTTAGTAGTTTTTTAGTATTATAATTTTTTCAAACATAATAAACTAATATCGGAATATCAATAAAAGCAAGTAATAAAAAAAAATAACTTGCAAAACTACAAAAATATTGTATGAGGCAGGTAGATAAAAAGGCAACATACATCAAGATAAAGAAAATATGTAAAGGCATTTACTCAGAACATCCCTCGCAAATGAGTTGTAACACTAAAAATTTTGAAAAATTAAAGTAAACTAGGGGTAACAATATCTTAACGTTCCTTTTATTCCTTTAATTGCTGTATTCAATATTCTTTGTTTTCTACAGTTTTTGTTAGTTGTTTGCACAATTGTCTTTTGTCCGGCATTTTCTTCTGTGCTTTAGCCCTATCTTATGTAGCGTTTTGTAGCCAGGAGTTGCAAACCATAATGCAGTTGTTGTGTAAGGACGGTTGGTTTCTTATTCCGGATCTGTGAGTGAATGGTTATTAACACAGAAGCGTGGTCTGCTGATTAGTCCAAGGAGGTATCTGCTCTACATTTTTTGGATCAATGCCTTCATGATATAATTGAAGCATCTATTCCGTCAGTAGGTCAACATATTGGATAGGTTATAGAAATATTATGTAGGTGCTTTCTTTGATTCGACCAACTTTCTGCCTCTTAGTGTCGGATGCCCATGTTGGATATTTAGCGTTATAGTGTCCTTCGGCTACAAACTTGTTGCCGAGTGTGTTAAAAAATTCCTCAAAATGTTCCCCATGCAGTACTTTGCCAATATAAATGGCTGTTTTATATTATGTAAGTTTACTGACGACGATGGTAGGTATAAAATCATTGGTCTGAAGAGTAAGAGATTTGTTTTTTTTTATCGAATTATTTATATCCACTAGCAATTTTTTTGTTAATCAAAATTAATAATTAAGATCCGGGCAGATTTAACGATAAGCATTTACTTATATTAATAAGCAAATACTCAGTGGCATACACCGAATGTTTTTGAGAATATCAAAATTTAGTAAAGATTGTCGTCCCTGACTTCAACTGACTTTTGACTATGTATTCAGTGTCGAGAGTGATTGTAATAAATACCTTATTGCTTCATATTAAAAATGTTTCTAGTGGTTTAACTGCTAAACTAACTCCAAGTTGCTTCTATGTTAAAGTTAATAGTGCATAAGTAATTGTATAATTATTCTTCTCTTACTGCACTGTAATTTATATTTATTTTTGTGAGACTCATATGGCTAACAAAACCCCACTCGCACGACTCTAATTACCATTTTAGTTTAAAAAGTCGGCATAACTACATGTGGTGCAGCAGATCAAGTATGTCATGATTGCTCTAATACTATACAAGGAGTCATGTTTTACCTGGCCAACTGCACAGGTGGAAATGTTTCCGCAAATTCTGCAGAGATACCCAAATTTTATAAAACTGCTGTAAGTTTACCTATGTTTTATACTTCTTAATTGCAGGTTGGATTTGGACAACCAATGCAGTTTTGTGAATTTATTGTGTTATCATTAAATATGTCTACACCGGTCTAGACCCTATCAATAATACTGTTGAATCTATTTGTAATTTATTCTTGGAATCTTTAAATATTCTTATAATTATAAGAGATAATACAGTTCATGTTACGTAAAATGTGTTATGTATATTTATCTACAGCTGTTACTATGACACAATCGGATATACGTATAATTATTGCATTCAGATTTGTTTTCTCATTATCATCGGCTTTTCCCTATGTAATCGTTATCGCTCTATTTTGATGTAATTCAAAATTAATATATGAACAGGAAATTGCAAAATAGATCGTGTCAGCTTTAGGAATCGGCGATTAAAAGGCAGAAGATAAACTCAAATAAATAAAACAAGAAGTCGTTGAAAGGAAATAGAGATATGGTTTTATAAAAGCTTTTTTGCATAACTGCTGTTGCATGAAATAATTGCAGGGCGAACTGTTTTAATTCTTGTTTCAGCGCGATTATGCATGGCTTTTTTCTGTAAGCACTCAGGGCATAAATAACAGACCCGCGAAAGAACTTTGCACTCGTAATGAACTTTCTTAAATATATAGCAAAAGTTTCAATAATTAATGCGCTAAGACTGTAAATTTTTTGAGATTAATAGGTTTTGTTCTGCGAATTCTCGGCATTCGTTTTTAGCGAAATTACAATTCCTATTTCGGATTTGCATATCCTTTGAGAGTACCAAACAACCAGGACGCAGAAAATATAGAATCCCCTTTCCATTAATATTCATTAGGGGTTATAAAATAAATGTTTTGAGTAGTACTCGAAACCAGAACTTTCTCCATTCCCGGGTTAAATGTAATCGAATGGACAAAAAATCTGCAGCTCGTGCTACCTGTAATTATGCGGCGTTAATAGTAAACGTTTGTAAAATTCATTTTGTTTATTTTTCCCTCTTTCGTTGGCGCCTCACACCGCTCTCGAGAGAAATGAACGAGATTTTGAAGCCTACTTTATTGCGAAATAAATGTAACTTTGAAGTGAGTTATTAATTTAGAACATGTATTTATATATAGTTCATACATAAAAGTTCCGGTGGAGAGCGAATTATATGGTAAGGTACGTAATGCCGTTTAATCGATTTTACAGGTGTTGTGTTTCACATCCGTCTGTGTAAACCGCAATTCGTTATCAAACCGCTAATTATCTGGTTAGAAAATAAACATGGTTAGCGTTATTTTACAGTGACGCTGACGTCACAATTCATGCTTGTACCTACATAATGGTCCTGCAACGAAGCGGGGGTGGAGGATATTTCTAAAACTATGAGAGTTACAATATCAATATTGTGTATATAAAAGTTGTAGGTACGAAAGTGGTGCATATTACTAAAATATTTCTTTTTACACAGGGTGGCTCAAAAAAGTGTGGCGAATCAAACTTACTTTTTTTTAATAGAATGCCCTATATTTGGTTAGCTTAAAAGTTTTGCAATGAAACACTCATAATTCCTATATAAAGTTTTACGGGTCTAACATCAACTGTTTTCGAGATATTAACGCTTTTATGCAAAAAAATGCTGAACTTCAGGCAGCTGCTGTAAACAGCAGAAAACAATTGAAGGAAGGAAAATGTTTACAAAAAATTATGATTTTCGTAAACTACCTTCGGGTGTAAAATGGTGGATGTGAGTATTAATGCTATACAGGGTGCTCAACATTTGCAAATTTAATGAGTTATATTTTTTTCAAATGGAACGCCCTGTATATTTTTGTATTTTTGAAAAGCCCTTTTAATGATCTTTCTTTAGATATGTTACTTCATACCGCTAAGTTCAACTGTTTTTTAAGATATGCGTGTTTGAACTTACAAAACATTTTAAGATGATTTATTTATAGTGATAAAAAACAAACGCCGTAAAAATAATGATTTAAAGACTTGAGCTCTCCAAAAATAAAACACAAAACCAGGTTCAGAAAGTATAAATTTAGTCAGTGTTGATACAAGCAATAATAAACACGAAACAACGAAAAATGCGGGAATAAATTAATTCCAAGATCAAATAAAATCAGATAAAATAAAACAAAAGCCGATACACCAAAATTCTATACGGAATTACATTAAATGTTCAAATAGTTCTCCTTTCCTGCTCTGGGTATTAAAGCTGTACAGAGAAAATATAATTATTTTGATTTATTTAAACGGAACACCCTGTAAATCCTTGTATTTTTGAAAAGTACTTTTAATGAGATTTATTCGGACGTTTTATTTCCTATCCTTAAATTCAATCGCTTTTCAGTTTTAATTTTTCTTAATTCTCCTGCTTTTTTTTCGTTTTTTCGTATTTGCCATCTCTAGTTTTGAGTAGTGGCTGGATTTTTGTTTTATAAACTTGGTTTTATCTTCTGTTTGGGAAATTTGTTTGTTATCCCTTTAAATAGAGCATCTTAAGGTGCTTAAATTGTTTTATCTGTTCAAACAACCATATTTCAAAAGCAGTTGAATTTAGAGATATGAAGTGAGATATCAAACGAAATCGCATTAAAAGGGTTTTTGGAAAATACAAAAATATACAGGGCGTTAATACCCAGATCCACCATTTTACACTCAAAAGGTAGTTCACGAAAATCATAATTTTTTGGTAACGTTTTTCTTCATTCAATTGTTTTTTGTTGCTCACAACAGCCGCCTCAAGTTCAGCATTTTTCTGTATAAAATCGTTAATATCTAGAAAACAGTTGACGTTAGGTCCATACAACTTTATATAGAAATGATGAGTATTTCAATGCAAAACTTTTAAGCTACTCAAATATAGGGCATTCCATTAAAAAAAAGGAAGTTTGGTTCGCCACACTTTTTGGAGCCACCCTGTATAATCAAAACAATTTTAGAATATGCACCACCTTCGTATCTACAACTTTTATATGCATAATATTCATGTAACTCTCATAGTTTTAGAAATATCTGTCACCCCCGCTTCTTTGCTGGACCTTGTATACGAGGGCTGTCCGATATTGAATTAGCCTGACTACTTCGTCCGCTAACATGAAATTATTGAAACTATAAAGCCATTTTACTCCCCCACCCCCCTGCATACGTTTATTATAGATACTGCTCGTCGTGGTTGTTCAATAATGTTGAGAACAACACTGTCAATTTGTATAAATGCCGAAAATTGAATATTGGACCGTGTTAAAAGATGTGTCCCAAAATTAATTGGAACTTAACACCTTTTATGTTTTGTTGTAAAACCAGTTTAGTTTTATTTGCAGGAGATGGAGTCTATTTTGTTGTTAAGAGATAGGGGAGAGTAGCTAGGCCTGGCTACCCCGTTATGAACAATTTTTAGCCTGTGTTCAACCCCATCAATGAATATACACATTCGTAGTTAAAGGTATATTAAAATCTTAGTCCTATTAAATGTATGTAAATGTATGCCATGTTTTTACGGCCTAATATTAAAAATACAATCATAAGCATTTTTACTAGCGCAATTCTGAATGCTTGATTGACACACTAACATGCAGAATTGCTGCGTCGTGTTTCTGACATACGGTATACTATACATGTAAAAATGCAACGTCTGTTTGTCAACAAGAACTGTCGCTTGATTGCAGGCGTTGCTATTGTAATTTGTTATCATGACACCGAAAGCTGACATACTTTTATCTGGCGCAAGTTCTGCCTTTAGTGAACCAATTGCGTGTTTCCTGGATTACAATTTATATTAAATTATTCACTTAAAACCATGTTCAAAAATAGTTTGAACAGAGCGTGATTCAGTTTTTGGACAAAGAGGAACAAACACCCTCCGAAATAATAAAATGTCTAGATCTATGGTGGAGATGTTTCGCCTTCGTATGAAACCGTGGCATGAGGATCGCCCAGTCGAGGTGATGACGCTGGAAACAACAACCCTAATCAAAGAGGAAGTCGTTGGAAGGGCAGAGAAATTGCAGCAAGATTATACCATTCTAAAGGTACCGTGCATCCTGCATTTACCGACGCTCTTTAGTGGGAAAGAAGTCAATATTGTGAAAGACAACGAGATCCTCTGTTATCACCCTCAAACCAAAAAAGACTGAATGGAGTAGCGTTACAAAGGTAAAACGCCTCCAAGTAAAGCAAATGTCTCTCCATCAATGGAAAAGATTATGGTATGATATTGAAGTTCTGAAGACCTTCATAATCGATTTCATGGAAGGAAATATCTACCACCGCAAACGGCCTATTCTATGCCTTACTTCTACGTAGTTTTCGCGAAAAATAAAAAACGGCGTGAGAAACTCCAGAGGAGTGTTCTGCTTCTGCATGACAATGCACCGGTGCACATTTCCGCTGTTGCCTGTTTACAGAGAGCAGTGACACTACCTCAAATTTAGGTCGCATGTTGCAGGATTAGAAGAACATGCGACCTGTAGGTAAGTTTGACGGAGTTTCCATTCAGAGAGTTAAAGGTTTTCCTCATTACGTAAAGGGCACTACTTACTTTTTGGCTTCTTGTTGGACGTGTTCTTGCCATTTTAGATTGCTGGAGGAGTCGCTTGCTAGCCTTTTACGAGAACGGTTCGTTTATAAACGGGCAGTCAGTGATACGTGTATTTTCAAAATGTGCATGATAACACAAACTTTAACATTCTTAAACCTATACCTGCCAACAGATAAAAAAACAAAAGTAAAACCACTGTGGGGCCACTCGGAGAGCCCACATTTATAAAATAGGTTTAACCTACCTCGCTAAAAATAACTCTGATAATTCACAATCCGACGAAATGGAATGGCAAAAAAGCTCGCAAAAACGCGGTAGCTCCGAACTTTTACCACAACCAGCTAATAATAATAAAAGATATCGGTTTGAACTAAACTCACTTATAACATCTAATAAGTTTTACCGTCTCAGCAGTGATCATCATAAAACAAATCAAAGTGTAAACGTCCAACACGCTGCAATTAAATAGATCAGATTCAGATAACTGTAAGTAAAATTAAATTACCACCAATCTTTCTCCACGAAGCTACACACTATCAAAATATTGTAAAAGATATTAAAGGATGAATTCACAGTCACTACCAAGGGAAGTTCGATGAAAGTAAACCAAACCAGCATTGAAGATTTTCGCAAATTAACAAATTACTACACCGACGAAAAACTTAAATTCCACACCTTTCATGATCCAGGCTCGAACAATTTAAACGTAATAATGCGAAACATTCCGATATCAATCTCAGAAATTGAAATGACAGGAGAGCTAGTTAAACTTGGATATCCAGTCCAAAAGTGGTCAGATAATATAACTAGGACTGAAAACCAATGTCTCTATGTTCTATAGAGTTAACTAATAATAATAAAGCCAAAGATATATACGGATAAGATTTTTTCATTGTGTTATTTCAATCGAGTGTAGAAGAAAGTCTAAGTAGACACCTCAATGTAAAAACTGACAGTGGTACGGACACACACGCAATTATTGCAAATTAGAGCCCCGCTGCGTTAAATGCACAGGCAATCACCCATATACAGAATGTAAGAAAACTAAAGCAAAAACAAACTTATATGTGTAAACTGCGGAGGGGAGCGCCCTGCTAATTAAAAGAATGCAGTTATTACACTAAATTAACTCGCAATTATACATCAAATCCGCCTGCAAACTCGAACCCTATACAAGATAAGAAGGTACAGCACAACCGTAGAGCACATCAAAACACTACAACTACCGACCTAACATATTCTGACGCAACTAAAGTTGTGCAAAGCCATATTAATAAACAAGAAGACACAGGCGCAATTAAACAAATTATTAAAGTCACTAGCGTTCTGCACCCACTACTGGCTTACTTGCGTCGCCCTGAGTCGATTGACACCAAAATCAGCCAATTGGGCCCACGGTTAGCTCAAAGTGGCCTCAATCAAGCAAGCAAGCAAGCAATGGAAATTATTATGTCGGATAATTGAAGCTCTTATACCACATCTAGATATACTTCAACCCATTATTACAACATTAAACTCCGCTTTACTGGCTCAAAATAAAGGCAGGGATAAAATATTACAAAACTTGAAGATACTCAATTGGAATGCAAACGGCATTATAAATCAAAGACTGCTTCGTATCTCATTTTTAGTCGGCATAATGTGAACATCGCCTGCATCACAGAGACCCACCTAATCGAACATGAAAAGTTCTCTATCCCTAATTATTATCAATCAATTAGGAGACATAGGCCTGCTCCAATTGCCTCTGGCGGTGTTACAATCTTCGTTAAGAAGAATATTGACGTACATCTTTATGATATGGATGAACTACTTAACTTAGAAGCAGTAGCAGTACAACTTAAGTTATGCAGTGGAAATGTAGTTAACATCGTAAGTGCATATCAGCAACTCAATCGCCGACTGCTAGAAAGAGATATTGTAACTGTGTTTGACGTTCCAAAACCAACTATAGTTATTGGATACCTCAATAGTAAAAATCAATTTTGGGGGTGCAGAGTAAATAATCCTGATGGAGTAAAACTTCACTCTTTTTTGTCAACACACGCCATACAAATAGTAGTGCCTAATGATTTTATATACCATCCTTACAGAATGGATCACGGTCCAGATATTCTGGACATAACACTAATCAAAAACTTCAACAAACCTATATACCAGGAAGTTCTCACAGAAATGGACTCAGATCACCTGCCCGTTTTAATTACATTTGAAGACAATCCGCAGCCGTTTGCCAAAGTACCTCGACTAATAAATGGTATTGTAGATTGAGAAAAATTTCAGGATAATCTCAACCTTGTACTAGAGTGCCCAAATAATATAAACACACCTGAGGACATAGATACAGCCGTGGATAAATATGCAAAAGGTATTGCAAAATTATTGCAAAAATAAAAACACCTAGTTCTCACGCACATCCCCCTCAATATCTACTACAGCTAATAAAAGAGAAGCACAGAACTCGCAGAATCTGGCAGAGAACAAAAGATCTAATTGTATAACAACGGCTAAATCGTTTGATTCGTAGTGTGAAGGATGAACTAGAAAGTTATAGGATTCGATCTTACCAAAGGTATATAGAAGAATTAAAAGCAGAAGATTCTTCTTTATGGAGAGCTACCCGAAGGATATTAGCACTACCAAATCCAGTATTTATATGAAAAGTAGACATCAAATACTATTCCGATAAAGAGAAAGCAAAAGCTTTTGATGATTACTGGCAAAAACCGTTCACCACCCAACTAAACGATCTGCAGTTAGAGGGCGCTCAGCGAGCACAATAAGCACTAGAGGATTATGTAAGAAAAGAACGCCTGTAAATAAAACCAACCTCTCCAGCAGAACTTGAAAAATACATAAGTTGTTTAAAACTGAAAAAGTCCCCGGGATGTGATTTAATTCCAAATGTCGTATTGAAAAAACTGACTCGAAAAGCTATGGTTCACCTGGCTACAATATTTAATGTGTGTCTGAGAATAGGTTATTTTCCCATCTCATAGAAATAAGCTATAATAATATTAATCCATAAAGCAGGGAAAGATAATAGAAATCGAGCTAATTATAGCCCAATAAGTCGTCTGCCGACACTTGCAAAGATTCTAGAAAAAGTAATAAAAAGCAGATTGAGTGAACACCTGATAGTACAAAACGTGGTCCCATACTATCAGTTTGGTTTTAAAACTCAGCATTGGACTAACCACCAACTGCTTAGAATTGCAGAAAAAATAAAGCACGGTTACGAGAATAAAGCACACACTATTATCTCATTCTTAGATATAAGTAAAGTTTTTGATTCAGTTTGGATAATAGGGCTTCTTTAGAAACTTGTACAAATCAATCTACCTAAGTACCTATTATATATAATACGATTCTTCCTAGAATCACGCACTTTCAAAATACGTGTTGAAACAGAGCACTCTACAGCGAGACCCATAGAAGCAGGAGTACCACAAGGTTCAATATTCGGCCCAACTCTGTTCAACATATACACATCTGACTTTCCAGACATCGGCAATGATTCCATAGCGATGTACGCAGATGACACTGCAGTAATATCTCAACATCATGATATTAATACGGCCAGAAATAACCTACAAGAAAAAATAAATGTAATCATCTCATGGTACACAAAATGGTGTCTTCAATTAAATGCCAGTAAGTGCAAAGTAAACATTTTCACTTTGAGGAGACCCAACAATCTTCCAAAAACAGTCATTAAGAGCCAAGAAGTGGAATGGAATTCACCTGATCAATCAGTCAAGTACTTAAGTGTTCATATGGACCGTAAATTAACGTGGAAAATTGACATTAATAAAAAACTAAATGAGGCTTATACTCGATTAACTAAACTATATTCAATTATAAATCGTAAATCAAGACTCAAGATAAAGTGTGGGTGTTTAATATACTCGTCAATACTAAGACCAATACTATAACATATGGTGGTGTAGTTTGGGAGGCTACGTCAAAAACTAATCTAAAAAAAGTGCAAACTTTCCAAAATAAAGTGTTACGGATAATCACTAGTGCTCCGTGCTTTGTAAGAAATACGCAAATTAATGATGAACTGAATATTCCCACAATCCAAACTTTTCTCAAACATCTTGCGAAACACTTCTACAGCAAGTTGTCCGAGTGCCCCGGTGCTACACATTATACAACTGGTAATAAAACTATTCATAAAGGACTTAAACGTAAGCTACCACAAGATGTGCTACTATCTCCATCTGAAACCAGTGACACGGACAACTAGTAAACAATATCTATAGATTAGTTAATATAATAAATAAATGTGATGTCTGTTAATTAACAAATACGTCGTACAAATTTTAGTTACTGAGGAGCTCTCAAGCCGTCATCTCTATAAATTGTATTACTGTTAAATAATTCTTGTAACCAAGTTATGTATAGCGTATAACAAGCTGATCTAACAAATATTATTTAAAAAAAAGATTGCTGGAAAGCGCAACTCCGAGGTATTTGGGAATTAGTTGACTTGATGGTTATGGATGAAGAATATATTTTCCTGCGATCTAGTTGTAGTATACAGTATGGTCCATTAAGTGTGCAACAAATGGGACGCTTTTTTATTTGTTGTACAACCGAAATTTAAATACCGTTAGAAATTAGTGCATGTTCGATATCCATATTAGATGCATTTAGAATGGTTCCAAGTTAAACCGCACACAGGTCAGAACAAAAAATATGAAATTCGTCCAAGAATAAAGTTACCTTATTTAAAATAATATGGCAAAATTTTATTGAGAAAAGTTGTTTAAATCAAAAGTTATGCTCAAATACAAAGTCAGGGCCTCCTATTAGAATTTTTGTTCTTTTTTTTTTAAATTGTATTAGTATGATACAATTTTGATTATTCTGATTTTATATGTATTTAAAGTAGGCACAACCACATCACTTTTAAATAACTTTTAGCAACTTGAAGCATATTGTAAACTTTACTTGAATTTATATTTTTTTAGGTAACGGTCCACTTCATGTTTGTTGCAACGATATTTAACAGAACTTTAGAATTTCGCAAATAGTCTTTTAACAAGGCAAATGCTTTACTAATAATAATTTACATATGAAAACACTCACAATTAAAGCCTACAATTTTATTTCAAATTCTTATGAAAATGTTTCATGTAGAACAGATATTAACAAAACGTACCAAAACTATCGCAGATAGCTATGGAAAAAATAAATTTAATAAGCGCTAAAATAATCTGTAGTTTGACAGTTTGGCTTTTTAAAACTTATCTGTTAAGAGTTCTTGTTTATTAATAGTATATTTTGTAACAAATTTTATAAACCTCACTTTAGTCTCGAGTGCGTAGCCCAGCGAGTGCTTAATAAACGAGTGTCTAGACGAGCTTATATAATGTCTTACATACTATACTTTATCTACGACCACTACTAAAAGTAGGCCTTTTAGCGCTAGCTTGTTTCACTAAAAGTGACGTTTTATAGTTTACCGTGGTTAAAGAAATCAGCTGTTCACTTTTAGCCCATGTGCTAAAAGTGAAGTGAGGTTATAAAACTACAATGTCGAACTGGAAGTGAAGTTGTAAAGTTATTCTAGTTGATTCTTGCGTTACAGGTAAAGTGTTTTTGAAATAATTAAAGCGTTATGTAATGATTACACTGAGATGTGGAGTATTAATAATTACATTTCGTAACTGACCCTGAGAGCACTGGCTTCGGAAACATTCGCCCGCGCATGGCCTACTATTTATTATGACATAAATTAGAAGTGTCGTAGATGCAAACATTTGTTAAATCGATATTTATAGATTAATAACGGTAAAATTAAGGTCGTAGATAAAATATTGTATGCAAATAACATAATTAATTCCAGCAAAACCACTTATGGAATCAGTTTTTTAAAATTCGTTTCAACCTTTTAAAACTATAGACGATGCAATTCCGCTCTTATAAACTATAATCTTCAAGAAATGTTTAGTTTAAAATATGGAGTCAGAACAGTGAAATGGCGTTCTGTTCAAACCCTTTAAATCCCGTAGCGCTCCGTGGTATAGCGGTGAACACGGATGTAAACCCAATGTGGATGCGAACGTAGAGCGTTCAAATCCAGGTCGTCCAGAGATTTTTTTAAATTAAACATCCATTCTGTAAATGCAAGAGAGAGAGACAAGGAGTACAAGAGAGGGAGATTTGCCAGTTTGAAATTCAAATATTTGCGCGAAAATTTAAATTAAAAGGGCAGCCGCTAGAAGTGCGCACGCAGAAAACAAAGATGGCCGACGCCCGGGAAGTTTAAATTCAAAAAATTAAAAAAAATCTGAAAAATTTCAAATTCAAATATTCGAGCGAAAATTGAAAATGGCCGCCGCGTAATTCCAGAAGCTAATTAAAAATGGCCGCCGCGTAATTTAATTAGTAGCACATATCAAAATTAATTAGGTCAATCCGCGAATTCGCGGTTTAATTGGAACATTTGATTCGCGGTTTAATTAGCAGTTTAATTGGATCAATCAATTTAATCGAACATTTTAATTGACCCAATTAATTTGATATCAAAATTTTATTGACAGCTATCACAATTAAGGTGTCTCTATTCTACTTATATGCCAACTCCACCTCAACTCGTTGTACGATCACCACGCAAAAACCAGTAGCCATCTATTGCCACCACATCTGAAGATAGATTGGGCGTTAACCAGGTTACACTTATAGCCAGTAGGTCATAGTTTGTATCAATTACATGGTCGCGAATATCAGATAACTCAGCAGCGCATTGGATCTTAAAAACTTTACCCGTGTGCTTGATACCATATCTTTGTTGTGTAGAGAGCAGAATCGATTACCTTGCTTTTGTTAGGTCTTCTTTTACGGAAACCTAAGTTCCTTTTAATATGGATTTTTTATTTGAAAGTTTGTTGTCGAACGTTATAATTAACAATGATTGGGATGGGTAGACTTGAATTCCCGCTCCTCAATCGACTCCTGTCAATTACGTCTTTGGGAGCTTAGATGCCAAGATCGGAAGCGAAACAAAAATAATAAGAACTGATCTGTGTCTTCACTGGAAGCTTCTTTGATCCCTAGAATACGCAGGGTATTACATCTTGAATATTGTTCAAGGGAATCTATTTTAAAATTGTTTGTTCGGACAGTTGTGTTTTAAGCAGCACCAGTTTGTTCTAAAGTAGAAAATGTTTTTTCGAACTGTTGCTTAACTTCTCCATCAAATTAGCCACAAAATCTTCAAGCGCCAGAACCTTCTTAACAATAGCTTGAACCTTATCATTTTGATCGGTCTGCTCGTCGTTGGAAGCTGACTAACCTTTGCCACAGCCTTGCTATAATAGCCACCAATTTTTATAGAATTTACAGTAATTGTGTAATAGAACTTAACAGTAATAGTAGTAGATATAGCCCAACTTTACTAAACTATACTAAAACTGCCGCACAAGTAAGCATCTGCACGCTGCTCTAGCATGTCCATTCAGCTTGACTGTACATGACCGAATCCTCTGTATTCTCTGGTACCGATATGTTAAAGGTTGGCCTCAGGATTGCTCTCCGATGCCGTACGCGGTAACGATGGGAACGGTTGCGGGATTGGAAGGAAGTGTTTGAAGCTCTGGAAGGCTTCTACTGGCAGGTCTGTGGATTCAGGTATCTCAGACGGCGGCTCGCCTTTCAGGATAAGGCGAAGTGCGGCTCCTTCATCTGGTCTTACACCTAATCCTGATTACCTACTCGAATTCCCCTTATGACTTGTAACAAGGTTAAAAGTTGCTTGGTAGCTCAACCGGAGGAGAAGGGTTCGTAGACTGATATAAAAGGCAACACCTGCTAGCAACATTCAAAATAATGTACGTTAGCACATACGGGTCTACATGGATCAATCTGTGTTAACTTAGCAGCACGGGAAGGTGTAACTATCTGAACTTCTTCACGGACTCTTTGGTTGAATTGGTTTAAATTTCTCGGGATTTCGGTATAAACGTTGACTTGCAAGAACCCCATAGGGAAAAATTCATGTGTAATAGCTCTGAAGTTTTGGGCTGCCATGGAGAGCTTTACTCTAACACGTTGTACATCGATGTACCGACTACATTTCCAGGGGGCAAACTCCAACCAATTTTCCAGATATTTAACAAACAAACGAGGAAAACCTTTCCAGATATCCTGTATTTAAGCGGGCCAGTATTTGAGCCTCAACCACAAAACCAAAGGGCACTAAAAACATTTCTAAGAATTCTAACTGCTCGTTATCGACATAACAAGCAGATGGATTCGTCTACGAAGAAACTTTACAAGGGAACGCAATATAGATATACTGATGCAGAACGCCTACAGCATTACTGTAATTCTAACGAAACCATCCTGCAATATTTACTTTACACCGGCAACCTCCGTATAAAGACGTACTAAATTTGACGGTAATTTATGTATGCGATGCAACAGGTTTCACTTCTTCTAGTACACTATAACATACCTACAATTTACGGTAAATAATAAATGCACCATTACATAATACATCATAAATGACTAAATGCTAATAACTAGGGGAACTCAAGGACCCCGAGCGTTACACAAAGTGTTAAATTGCTGCTACGAAGGCGGGCTCGTAACTCGAAAACGGAAGCAAAATGAAGAGCTCTTTGAAGACGTCAACAGCGAAGTTGCGTGATTCTACAAGCGGTGTGAGATCCTTTCGGATTGCGTCAGCGCGATGATAAAAAATAGACAGTGACAGTTCAACGTTCAACATTATCTACAAGCAATTTGCGTAAATCCACACGCGCTGAACGGCAGGGCGTCGATTGTTACACAGGCCGTAGCGGGACACGATACAGATATCTTTGTTTAATGTATCAAGCCATCGATTGATGCGAAATTCAGCGAAACTCAAAACGAAGCGGGATTTCGTATTTTGCGTAGCCTGCAACTTGGGAGGACTGAATATCCGACAATTATTACCAGAGTCCGAGGAAATAAAAATTGTAACTTCTTCTTCTCTCTGTGTGGCAAATACAATAGTGACACTCACTTTTCAAACAATCCTAGCAAGCTAATCTTTGTTTTGTTAGGATGTACTCAATTTTTGATTTTTGGTTGAGGGTAAGCTCTGTTCATGTATATTATTAACTAAAGAACGAAATGCTTAAACAGACAGCACTAGTACTTAAACTGTTTAACATTCGTCTAGTTCCATGTTATGTTACAGTACAAAACGGTAACTACGGCCTAACCTCCAGCCTTTCAAGCGTGCCACACAAACTTATACGCTTGGGGACCAGATAGTTAACCGCATAAGAACTATAAACGACGACAAAATCGGAAATACGCCGAAAAGCAAGCCCTGACTCTCGTTACGAGATGGTTGTAACAAAATCTCACCGGCTATTGTTTGATCAAAGGAAAAGGGTCGTGGTAAAAACACTACATGAAAGTCAGGGCGGTACTTCGGCACAAAAGGGTGAAACGATGGTAAATGTAGGACGCCACTCCATTCTGACTAACTAAATCGAACCCACTTGAATGGAGAAGTGTGGGCTCAATTCCCACTAACAACTCGGCATAGTTTGGTTCGGCTAACACGCTACGGCACTGACTTACCTTGACGAAACAACTTCCTGAAGCAGCTGCTGAACTCCTTTACAACTAACTGAAAAGGAACACAACAACAAACAAAATATCGTCAACACAAATCAAAGACATCAGTACTTAACAATGAGCTCTATTCAAATAGTAAATAAAATAAGCAGATAACAATGGACATGAAATGTTTGACTTGTTACAAGAAAAATAATCAAAGGGGTTAGTTACTAATTTACGTTACAAGTTGCTTCAATACGAACAACAATAAACTTTACTGTACAGACATGACCTTGAAATCAACAATGCTAACTATAGCAGTAATATTAAGCCGGAATGTTCAACACTTTTTTACGAAACGAACAATATGTAGTAGGCACGATAATTACATAAAACGTTGACGAAAAGAACACTAGGCTATACACGACAGTTTCATAAAATACAAGCATGGTTTACCTTGTAGGAGTTTAGCTGCCTGTAATCGACGGGCGGCGCGGTAGGGTGTTTTGCTTTCCAAGCACCTGCCTTAAGATGCCTGAAGAAATAAACGAGAACGGGAACGGGGAATCCCAGAGTAGATGGAATGCGGAACTCAGCCTCGATATTAAAGATGGTAACGACAGCAAACGGGGTCGGTAGAATGCAATTATAATCCCCTCGAAGAGTAGACGACGTACGTAGCGGTAATGGGCAAAGCCCTCGACATGCGAGAACAAAACACGTCATGCTTAGTTAACGATGGTCTGGTTAGGAGACCGTAAACAAATCCGCCCATGGCGACAACTCAGACGATCTCGCAATCCTCCGACGATAAAGAACTCCGACCACGTTTTACTAAAACTTGCTTCACTTCAATTCCTCACTGCTGTTGTTTGCTGCATCAAATAACTGATATTCCCTCGTATCGATAGCATACGACTCCTTCATAAGGCACCAACAATAACGAAACACATAAATTAATGCAGAAGATGGAAACGAGAACAAAGCCACCCCCAACGGCTGCACCACGCGAAGCCGTCAGGGGGTGCGATCTTAGAACACGTGCTGTATACTTCAAGATCGGGTCGGGACTGAATTTCAAACTGCCGCTAAAGCCAACGGCCACCAACGCGTCCTATATGCATCTTTTTCTTGCATATGCGAAGACGAAGGAAGGTAACGGAAAATTTCAACAGAATCGCAGGACAGCTGACTGGACGATTCACACGGGACTCGAAGGTTAAATGTCTCGGACTAGCGAAATACTGGGAAAAGATAATCTGCATCCGCCTTGCAGGCAACAAAGAACAAAGGGTGAATTTAAAAATGGAATTCTGCTAACGAAACGTGACTATCTGAATTAATTTTAACCGATAAACGGACCGCGAGGTCCGAATGCCTAAAATGCCTTCAAAGCAGAGGACAGGCAGGGCCGGATCGAGCCCAAAATTTAAAATGACGACAGGACTTAAAGATGATCTAACAGTTATTCAGAACTTATAGAATCTCGACGTTTCAATGTTGATGGAGTGTTTTCGTGGATATCGATGAAATTAGTTATCAACTGCTGCCACTTTGATATCCTAATGATTTACTCATTCCAAATGACTATCGTGTCGTACGGTTGTTTACGTTTAGCGTTTGTCACTGAATAATAAAGGAATAACTTTGGTTTAAGCCAATTGGAAGCAAAATGGTAATTATGAAGCTTAGCGAAAATGACCTTCCTATACTGCTACCTTAATTATAAAATAGTCTTTAGTCATTTATTTCACGGCATACAGAACAACACGTTTATCAAAAATTACAGAAACACAGCTAAATATACCAATAAACTTCACCTGCTGAAAAAACATTACTCATTGACTTTGCTACTTCAGAATTACTGTCTGCTCCTCGTCGCGGCACCCGTGTTTCATCCAGTAGTAGTGAACCCATAATAACCATTATTATCTCGAAAGATAACTTACAACCATATAGAGAGTCATTCCAAATATAATCCCAATCGATTCAAGTATTTTATGAGTATTATACGTCTTTTTAAAAAAATTTAATCAGTATACTGTTGTAAAGAAATGTGTTTGGATATGGATAAGCTGAGTTAAATTGTTTATTTCTGTGTTCAAATAACTGTGTTTAAGCCGTGTCTACATATTTTAAGGATACCCCGTATGTTACGTGCAACTCGTCTCCGCTACTACTCGAATCTGGAACAAGACATCTAAGCGTAGATACGTAGAAGTTCGGATTTGCAATAATGAAGTTTTCGGAATAAACCACTGATTCAGACACCAGCATTCAGCAAACTATCGTCCACGTCAAGACACAAATCAGAATAAGTTTGCAACTACTGCAACGGAAAGCTAATTAGAGCTAATAACAGGTTGACAGCGTGAGCAGAGAACGGCGAGTAAATTTTCATTTGCTAAAACAAACTCGATGATAACGCACCTAAACTAGCGTTCAAGTTTGGCGTTAATATGCACGTTATTTAGGTGCGCGCCGCGGACAGCGAAAAATCAGCCCAAATTTCAACATATTGCTAACAAATTTCACAAACTACGTGGTCAGTGTTAATAATCACGAGGAGGGTAGTGTCTCTCACATAAAAGCGAATAACGAGTTGATATTTTTGTCACGAGGCAATCAATTTCAACACGTAATAAAATTTCAGTAAAACTCAGCGACGACATTAGCATATGAAACGTGAAGTTGGAAGCCCGTATTTCATTTTTTATGTAGTCGAAAGGAGCCTACATTATATGCGATTTTAATACATGAATTATAACTAACCTGTATTGTTTTGAATTTATTGCTCGGCGCTTTGAATTCAAATTCCGAGGCGCACGGTAGATTCTGTTATGTACTTTTTGTATAATATGCCGCTAGTCACTTTTATAAAGTTCCATGAATGCGAACGAGATAACCAATTTACATCGAAAGATAAGGCTTATATTTTCAAATGTAAATAACAGGCATTCTATTTCAGTGGTAATATTAAGCTATTAATTACGTTAGTAGGAACTCATATTAAACTTCGCCTAGTAGCAGCACACCAACTTATACGTTTAGTGCGCATATTCAAATGCACCATTTTGAATTAATCTAATTTCGTTTCAATTAAAAAAAGACACAACTGACATACTGTGTGTCTGTTAGTGAAATCTTTGTTACTGCCTACAACCGATTTTAGATTCCCCTTAAGCGTACCTACATACCACTTCGAAAAATTATTAGGCTCCACCTGCTGATCTAAGCCTAGAAATGTTTTGAAAAGTCTTGTAGTCAGATAATGTCTTTATATGGGTTAGTCATAAACAGGTCAGCTGTGGACTAACACCTACCTGGATCTTTAGAATACATTTTACTTTACTTTCCTCGCGCTGTCTGCTTCTAGTTCACATTTAACATAACGCGCCAAAGTTAAAAAAATGGTTAAAATATCGAAATATTTATTACATTATTCAGTGACGCCAAAAACGAATTTCTGGAACAAGTGGGTACAAGAATACTTGCGCGTTTATTCTAAAACCTGATCGGTGACGTTATTCTCGCGATGCAAAGAAAAGAACCCATGACTGCGTGAAAGGTTCCTGAAATAAACAACACAAAAGGAAATAAAACCCTATACCGTTCGTTACAGGCCAACTCAATATGCAATGTCAAAATTTAAAGGTAACTAAAGAACATTCAAGTTATGCACAGTTTAAAATGGCGCAAATAGCCAAAATGGCGAAAAAGTCGGCATCAAATGGGAAAAATTTTTATTTTTGATTTTTCAAAAAACTTTTTACGGCAATAATTTGTGCTTGTCCGAAAACGTAGCCCTTATCTAATATACCGAGTAATTTTTACTTAAGTAGAAAATGCCGTTTTTCACAATTGTCAAAATTCAAAAAATGCTATTTTTGGAAACTAAATAATATTTCAATAAAATTTTCTTAGTATGTATTAGTTTTAGCTAACTTATTCCTTTAGATTTTGTACCAGCACCAAAGAAAACCTGGCTAAAAAATATCGAGGGCGACTTAAAGAATCAGCGATTATCGGTTATAAATGCCCGAGACGTCGCCAAAAATCGCCAAGAATGGAAACGAATCGTGAATGGAGTTCGAGACCCAGCGGCACCGACAGCAGCGTATTCGTTGAGAAGACGTCCCGCCCGGACCGCCAGCTAACGGACCAAAGAAGAAGAACTCACACCAGCATCTAATGCAAAAAGCAACAGTTCTTCAGACTTTAGCGACAAGAGCCAGATGCAGAAAATCTAGAGAGAGAAAAGCTACATCTGTTTGACTCTTTACAAAAGAACGGATACATAACTACCGCCATACGAAAAGCGCTAGACAGGACTATAACACAAAAGGCTAAAGAAGAATCCCCACCTCTGGAAGGCTTAGGATCTCTACCTTACGTTAAAGACTCGAGTGATAAGATAGGACGTGTCCGGAAACGATGCACCATTAAAACTGTGTTCACGAGCAAGGAAACTCCGTGCGCCTGGCACAGAGGTCTATAAATAACTCCACACCGACCTTCAGTCTTGCGAAACGTTAGTGAAAGTGGATGCAAAAACAGCAACAAGGCCAATTCTGCCTAAGTATCCTCGTTATCAAGGTACTTACACAAACGAAAGAGCATGGCCATCGCGCGGTTACTTGCTCGAGTTTACAAGCTGCAAGATACATTAAGGCAGAGAATGCTGGGTGTTCATCCACAAATACTATCCGGTCTAAGCCGAAATTATATGTTAAGAGGAATAATTCGAGTAACCGTGAAAGCTTCAAACAGTATATGATAACACATGTCAGACGTTATTAAACATACACCTCTATTAATATTGATATTTGACTCCTTTTCAACACTTTCTGCAATTTGCTTTACAGATACAGTAAAAACAACACATTGATGCAATTATCCCAATCAGTATAATGAAAACACAACAAATTCGATGGTGTAGGCACTCATGCACATAAAATTTTTAAATTATCAGCACCGTAAGTGACGTCACTGTATACAGTCTAATTTAAATTCCTAACTATGCCAGGCAACGATAGCTTATTATGTAGCAGGTTTATAGCTCGGAAGAGGCTCATTACTTTAACTACGCCTTTTCGTGAAAGCGCAAGATTCAATAAATATCTATCGTTTAATATAAAAGTCAAGTTCGCAATATCTAAAACCAGTCTATTGAAAACTGACGCAACACTATACAGGATGAGTCATAATTAGGTATAAAATGCAATCACAGCTTCTTTAGGCCAAACCAAAACAATTAACCCAATAGGCTTTAGTACCAAAATGCTCCTTTATAAAGATACAGGGTGTTAATGAAAACAAAAATCTACTTGTGACTATATCTTGGTAAATAATTATCGAATTAATTTGAATATACATTAGAATAAACACAAAATTAATAACAAAATTAACAAACCAATAACTAACAAAACAAAGTACAGTAAATGCTCAAAATGTTTCCCTCTATACAAGCAATACAAGCAGGGCATCGTCGTACTAGCGATTCATACACTTGCTGAATATTATAGCTTTCACGAATTTCATTAGCAGCGTCGAGAATCCTTTGCTGCAACTGTTACCTCGTGTTAATTACCTCATCTCAGCTGTTTTAAAAAAGCCATAAAAGGAAATCCAAATGATTGAAGTCGGGACTCCTTGACGTAGTAAACTCAACCATTCCGAAAGAAAATTGTTTTTTTAATACAACAGTCTTTCAAATAATTGATGACTTTCTATAACAGCCGCTGCCTTGATATTGTTTCAAAATTAAAATTGACTATCAAAATCAAGCTACTTGATTTTAAAAATTCAAATGTTTACTTTCCAAATACATATTTTGTTGCATTAGCACCCTGTATCTTTTTAAGGGAGCATTGTGACTCACCGTGTACAGTTAGGCACTGATGTTAAATGCGAAATAAATACAATTCTGACCTAATTAGCAATTTGATATCTGCCTCATTTGTCAGGAAGGTATTTATTTGTACATGTTTTATAAAATTTCCTTTTGCGAAGTGTCCAGAGGCAACTGCTTATAAAAACAACGAGAGATCTCTAAAAAGTTTTTCACTGACGCCACCCACACATATTCCACAGCGACGCCTATAATTGGCCTAACTGCTGTTGGCTGAGTGCTAAATAAATAAATAAATATTCGGCCTGTAATTGGGCCGAGAGTAGTCAAAAATCCACTGAGTGAAACCTAGGGTTTTTCAAATATACACAAGTGGCGGAATATGACTGCCAGTTCTTTATTTTAGGATAACACACGATTTAAGAGTTGCTGGCTCACAAATCGTACGCAATCCTCTCTTATAGTTCTTCCGTTGCACCTTATAAACTTTTGTGACGTCATATCTGTGCGGTGTTGCCGGAATATTAGCTAAATTTTAACCACAGTTTTTAAAACTATTTCCCTCTACTTTTGTGGTTTTAACAGTTTGCAAATCAATGTGTTGCCCAAAGCAACCTATAATACCATGTTAGAATATCTATGTCTCATAAAAATACAAATTGATATGCTTCTTCTTCTAAGTGCTGTGAAGGCAACAAAAAACTTGTAAGGAAAAGTTTCCATTTCATGACATCTCTCCAAAAAAAAATTTTGCCATTTAAGTCCTATAACTCTAAGACTGTGTGCAAAGACGCTGGCTGCTCGTAAAAGTGTCTTCTCATAGTTTTTCTCATAATTATAAAAGGTTATATGTTGCAATAAAAATAATAGTATATTAAAGTATGAGTGGATAACAAGGTCTTTAAAATACGCGTGAGTTTTCGAAATAGAGCAAGTGTTTTAAAGACCAGTTATCCATGAATACTTTACGCTATTTTTTATTATACCTGCAATACTGGAAATAAATTACGCACTAAAAAGTTAGAAATAATTTTTGTCGTGATAAATCGAGAGGGCATAATAATATTGCTACTATAGTTACGAGAGTTGTTTACGTTTTTGTTGCGTCCACGTCCATTGTTGCATTCAGTCGTGTCAGCAAAATAAAGATAGCGATGAAGTTATAATGTTACCTATATACCTTGTTTCCTTGACAACCTTTAAAGCTCGGCGTGCTTTAATCGCCTGTTTTCGCACGCTCAGGCGTGCTTTAAACGGCGATTCTGATGCAGGTATAATAAAAAACTATTTTTTCTTCAAACGGCAGTAAAATATGGCATTATACTGCTGGATTGATGATGCTAAACTGTCACTTTATTGCCAAGCGGCAGATAATATTATCTACCGCTGACGACTTTATCTGCCGCTCGTCAGCGGCAGATGAAGTTATTATCTGCCGCTGACAACTTTATCTGCCGCTCGTCAGCGGCTGACGAGATCAAGTAATTTTCTTCGAATTTTGTTCACAAAGTTGTAAATAATTTGTTATTAAAACGTTTGAAGAAAAATACTATATGTTATTCGGAGCAAAAGTATCTTTATGTGGCTCGGCTGTACTTATCTACCTCGCAAGCTCGGCAGATAACCCGTCCAGCCTCGCCACATAAAATATAACTTTTGCTCCTAATAACATAATATACTATTATCTACGACAGAGTATAAAATTGCCTTTTAGTTGGCAGTTTTAAGTTTGCAAAACGACTGTTTAATAACATGTTTTCATTAGTTTACGTCGTCAGCAGTAACGTATTTAAAAGATTCCATTAGACACGTTGTGAGTAGCAACGTGTTTAAAATTTTAAAACACGCAAAATTACGACGGGTTGCTGGTAATCCTAATTTACATTAATTTTTTTTATTTACCGTGTTTTCTAGATTCTATCGTAGATAAAATATTGTACGATACACATGCGTAAATCATCTTTAGTCACTTGCGGGGCTTAAAACGCTCGCTCACTCGCGTTTTAATTCTACCCCACTCGTGCCTAAAGAGTAGCTTTACGCACTTGTATCGTAAATTACTATAAATATACTAAAATACATATATCAATACGTTTAAACATTAAGAGCATTTAGCCTTACTTTTTTCGTACATCAATAATAGTAATTTATTATACAAGACGATAAAGTTAAATTTTATCCACGAGTGAATCGTTTAACGTCGAGACGAAGTCGAGACGTTAATGATTCAAGAGTGGATAGAAATAACTTTATCGTCGTGTATAATACAATATTTTTTTCTATAGCAAGAACTTTAACAATTTCAAAAGAAAATAATGACAGTCAATCACATTTCAAAATGTCAGTAGCTAGATTGGATTGCTACGATAATACGAAGCTGTCATATTTAATTTAAACAAAAGTTAGAAAATTAAATTACTTTATCTATCCTTGATGTTAAAGTGCTACTTTATCTACCCTTGCTGTTAAAGTAAAACTTGACCTTTTGTTTTGAGTTGATAAAAGCACACTTTAACATGTGCTATAGAAAAAAATGTATTTCCAAAAGCAGGTTCGGTGCAGCCAGGTTCAGGATGTAGCCGTTTTTTGAGCGGAGAAGTGAAAAATTCATTTCATTGACTGATATATAGGACTTACGGTTGGAATACTAACATTTAATGCTGCAGCAACCCGCTAAAGTGAAATTTTACACATTTGCATTAGCTAATTAGAAAACTAGAAATTACATTCCTGATGACATTCAACAGTATAGAAACGCCTCCATTGCCACTTTCCTATTAGAGATATGTTATTAATGAAGCAATAGGTTCTATTCCAATGTACGACTTCCCAAATGTTTATTCGGCATCTTTCAAAAATAACTTTGGCTGTCACGTTTGGCACTAATAAAATTTAAATAATTAATAAAATATTACGTTTCCTAACATCTACTTACTGCCCTTGATTATTCTGTTTTGTTTAATACCAGATATTCACATTTGTCATCAAGTTCACATTTTGTCATGTGTATAATGCTTCCCCCTTTGTATTTTTCCATTCCAGTCTCTAACAATATGGGAAATGCCAATGAAACAGTTTTTAATTTTTGGTCTCTATTTCTGTGAAGAAATTTTATTATACTGATTATATGTATTGCATAGATATTCCTACAGCAGCATTTGTGCGTAATAGGTTGAGTTATTTTGATTTATATTCCACATCCTTAGGCTACTTACATTTCTTGTAGCTGTTCAGGTTTTATATCTATTTGTCGTACTTGCGTGTGATTACATTCGGAAAATTTTTGTAATGTTACATCTTCAAACTTCTTTCAAGTATGACAGTTGTATCATAGAATTTTCTCACGTTGATGTTAAACTATAACTGCTATAAAAATGGTAATAAACAACATTAATCATCATTAGGAATTACACAAAGGCAAAGCCTGGGAGACGTTCTTTGTCCAATTTTAATTCAGCGAGCAACACGTCTTCTATGATAAGTAGTGGAAACTCAAACTGAAATTTGCCACAGCTCGCAGACTGCTAGTTTATGACTGAAGCGCACAGCAGACAAAGTTCCTGTGAAGCTATCCTGATGGCACACTTTGCAGTAACTCCAATAGCGGCGTCTTCATAACCTACATTGGGAGCTACTGTGACTATTAATAATGGCACAAATAAACTGTTCCGTTGCAGTAAACAACGATCCGCGCATTATTCGCTTCAGTAAAGAATAAATTAACCCACTTTTCCTGTTCTGCCTGGAAGGGTATGTCTTGGCAGGACAATGTTTTATCTGCCGCGATACAGCCAACCTAGCTTCGTCTGTCCCGTTTAATGAAACTGCGTGGTAATGGAGTCGAGCAGTTTAAACAAAACTTTAAACGTCACTGAAGGTTGCCTTCCCGGTTGATTTCTCAAATCTAAACATTTGTGTTTAGTTATGTGGACATAATACAGGCTGGAGTATCTACACGACAAAAAAATGAAGAAAATCACATTACATAAACATCCATTCTGTATCTCACAAGTATGAATTTTGAAGAATTTAATACATTTTTGAGGAACTAATTTCTTTAATAGGTTATGGTTGTGTTGCCCCAAAGAGTATTTAATTCACGTTATAAATGCATTGCATTGATCACATGATCTCAGATGCTTTTCTGTGCAAATATATAAATTGGTGCCACTGAAAACATATACTACTATAATTTTTCCGCTACACAATATCTTTGTAATGACCGTGGATGATAAAATAGACGCAGAGGCCATTTAATTATTGCCTTCTAACAATTACTACCAATACTGTACAGTCTAATCTAAAACCGATTTAAGAAGTTACAACCAGATGAAAGGGGGATCGACAGCTCAACAGAGGAGAAAAGGGCGTATTCTCAAAATGAGAACCTACTTTTATTTTTTATGATTGTTCTAGAAAAGCGCTGTTTGGTTCCAAGTTTACATACAGTGACGGTGACGGTTTGTAATGTACAGAAACACAACTTGCGAACGAGGACGCAATCTACGATTTACAGTTTTTAATTGCCTCTGACGGCCTTATAGCGGCACGGAATGCGAATTGAATGAAACAAGACAAACAAAAACCTAAACCATTCGCTAAAGGTGAAATTTATACCTTAATGTTGTTGTAATTTACTGGTCAATATCCAATATGGAATATTCACAATAGCGCAACCTACATAGCTAATAACACTTAGCTGAAAACGTCTAGGTCTAGCGCCGCTGCGTCCATCCATCTGGCGGTGCAAGAGAGATGGGGTGCTCTATACGAAAGCGACCAAGAAGCATGTGCAGATGACGTGCCAACGGGATTACCTCAAGAAATGCAATGCGTCAAGGATGCTTCCAGAATGTGCACTCGTCCCCTTTTATTAATCCGACAATGTGAGGTCGCCAAACTGCGAGAATTCGGAACTGAGCAAGCTGAATCGGCTAAGTCTAGCATCAATAACGTTCTCGCTTCGATTTTTATTCGCTAAGTCGCTTTGATACGCATCTCGAAATAGATACCTCACAATCGCTTGACTATGGTAAGACGCGAAAATGCTACATTGCACCAACAAGATGACTTTTAAGGACTTTATAAACTTTTGCCGCCTCTCTTGCATTCTGAATTCATACTGTGCGCAGTAGACTGTCAAGCGGGCTTTGCCTCGCCGTTCACCTTACTTACGTTCCATCTGTCAACGTGGCAGCATGCGAACCGGTCTGCACTCCGAAAGCTAATTCTTTTGTAAATGTTCAAATATTTGTGTTCAATGTGTTGTTTATTGCTAATAAAGTAACATATTTCCTGCTTTCAACGTGTGTATAATTCAGTGAAACCTACAATTCATACAGTCCATTAAATTCCAAGGCGAGCTGGCAATCAGGAATTTTCCAAATAACGGAAAACTGAGAAGGCTCCACAACATTGGTCCTACAGAGCCAGGATTAAACTACATTAGGTCATTGCGAGTCCAATCAACAGCGACAGCATTCGACAACATTCGCCAGCAAGGCAAGTACAAGCAGTTTCAATCGTGTTCAATTCATTCCTAGCGAGAGGAAGGAAGACAGCATACGGTGCTATCAACGTGAGAGCGAGATAGCCAAACGCCGAGTTTGGCGTCAAGTTCGTGCACGTGGGCATTGCAGCTGCAGGCGAGACGGTAGTACGAACCACAGCAACGAGGAAAACCGGCAAGGCGGCACATACACCAATATCAATGTAAGCCTAATTTCCTATTTTTGTGATTTCCTATGCATGAATATTTGGTTTTCTATCATCTGTGTTATACATGTGCATAATTTCAGCTGCGTATTATTGCGTAAACAAATGGTTTATGAGTCATATAAACATTTTAATTGCGTGAAATGCCAAGCTATTACGTTTGTTAGCGATATCCCCTGCATGTTTCATACTGCAGTTGAAGCAGTCACAAGTGAATCATCTCGCGTTGTACCAGGGTCGTTTTCTGCGTCGTTAGCGACAAGTTTCTCGCGTTGTTATCAAGCGCTGTCTGCGTTGTAAACAAAATTCCGTACCAGAGGCGTGCGAAAGGTTTTATCATTAAAGAATATTTCAGATTCTGCAAGTAGTAAGGCTACCACGCGTAGCATCTTGCCTGAAATATCACAGATAGTTAACCCGTTGGGTCCGCGTACCAGAAGCGTACAAAATTCACGCCAGTGGCGTACGAAAAGCTAGTTCGATCTGTTAAATTGTTTTTAATCTCAACAATTATGGATCCGCTTGTAAGAGCACGTGGCTCTATCAAGGGCAAGCTTACGAGTTTCGCAAAATACGTGCAATCGTTGCAAGCAATTTACGAGGTAGATCAATCGTTATCTAGCATTCAAATTATTCAGTTGCAAAAAAGATTGAATAATGCAGTCACATTGTTATCAGAATATGATGCGGTTCATGAACAAATTTTAGAAGCCAGTGAGGATGCAGAACGGGAAATGCAACAGCGAGTCGAATTTGAAGATTCTTATTATTTTGCAATTTCACTAGCTGAATATTTGATTAATGAATACAACAGCCAGTCTGATGTTGCATTAGATCGTTCTGGATCGCCTGCTGGTAGCTTAAGATCAGGGCATTCAAACTGCAGCTCGCAGTGTAATACTCCATCGTTTAGGCTTCCTACCATTTCGATTCCCAAATATTCAGGAAGTGTTTCAGAATGGTTAGAATTTCGTGAGATATTTAGTAGCTTAATTCATGAGAATCAAACGCTGACTAATATTCAGAAGCTGCATTACCTAAAGGCTAGTTTACAGGGTGATGCAAGCCAAATTATAAAAAGTTTAGAGTTTACTGCGGGTAATTATACTCTAGCTTGGGAGGCATTGTGCAATCGATACAATGATCCAAAAATTCTGGTTCATAACCACCTCAAGGCTATTTTCGAGCTTGAATCTTGCAGTAAGGAATCTGCAACTAAATTACGTACGATTAGCGATATGTTATTCAAACATTTTGCAGCAATCAAATCATTAGCTACCGAAAGCGAGCTTCTTGATTTTGTTATAATTTATGTAGTTTCTAAAAAACTGGACCCCACTACATTTTGTGAATGGGAGGTCCTTAGAAACCGGTCAAGTTCTGACCTGCCTAATCTTGATGAGTTCAAGGAATTCTTACAAAATACAGCAAATCTTCTAGAAACTCTAGAGGTAAAAGATAGCAAGCTTGTACCCGAAAGGTCTTCCAAGGTACATTCTAAATCATTTGTGTCGGGTACCCCTTTGTGTCCACTTTGTAAAGGATCTCATTCCTTGTACAAATGCGATAAGTTTGTCAAGCTGTCTGTTCTTGACAGAAAGTCAAAGGCAAAAGAGCTCCGTGTATGCTTTAATTGCCTAACTCAGGGTCACCTTGCGAGCCTCTGTAGCTCCAAATATACGTGTAGAAAGTGCAAATCAAGGCACAACACCCTTCTTCATGAGGATAAGCCTCAGAACGCTTCTTCTAGTCAACCAGGATCTGCGATGTCGGCAGAAACCCCTGTTGAACTAAATCAATCGATTTCGGCATTCTGTTCGAATGCTTTGCAGGTACTCTTACCTACGGCTACCGCTAAACTCATCGCTGATGATGGTACGCCTCACGTTGTGCGAATCCTGTTGGATTCCGGTTCCCAATCGAACTTTATACGTTCAGATTTGTGTAAAAGGTTGAAGCTTCCAATTCGCGAAGTCAACGTTACTGTTTCTGGCTTAAGTAAAGCCACTTCTCAAATTAAGGCTAGGTGTGATATCAAGCTGCAAGCCCCTCACACTTCATACGGCATTGGCCTATCCTGTCTTGTTCTCGATGAGATTACGGGTGTTACCCCAAGTTTTCGCGTCCAGCGAAACAGTTTCAAGGTTCCTGATAACATCAAGTTATCAGATCTGTCCTACGACCAACCGGGCACCATCGACATTCTGATTGGTTCGCCCATTTTCTGGCAGCTCCTTTGTATTGGACAAATTGGTCTAGGCCCAAATCTTCCCATCCTCCTAAAGACTCGTTTTGGTTGGATTGTTTCTGGCCCTACAGGCCCTCCTTCTGCGTACCCTGTACAGTGCAATCTTAGCACGATCGAGGATGCTTCTGATCCCATTGCTAGGTTTTGGCAACTCGAACATTACCCAGAGGAAAAGGTTCGCACAAATGAAGAGAACGCCTGTGAGGCACACTTCCTGCAAAATACGCAACGAGAAGCGAATGGTCGATTCGTTGTCTCTATCCCTCTCAAGGAACCTGTAGAGGTATTGGGTGATTCATTGCAAATCGCTCAGAAAGGATTCTTATCAGTAGAGAATATTTCAGATTCTGCAAGTAGTAAGGCTACCACGCGTAGCATCTTGCCTGAAATATCCGAGATTTCAGATTCTACAAGTAGTAAGGCTACCAATCGTAGCAGCTTGTCTGAAATTTCCCAGATAGTTGACCCGCTGGGTCTGTCAAGCCTTTGGTGGCACGGTCCCACCTGGCTAAGCGAAAGTGAGGCATCTTGGCCTACTTCCATGTTCAATATTTCAGATTCTACAAGTGGTAAGGCTACCAATCGTAGCAGCTTGTCTGAAATATCCCATACTTCAAATTCTACAAGTAGTAAGGCTACCAATCGTAGCAGCTTGTCTGAAACTTCCCAGATAGTTGACCCGCTGGTTCTGTCAAGCCTTTGGTGGCACGGTCCCACCTGGCTAAGCGAAAGTGAGGCATCTTGGCCTACTTCCATGTTCAATATTTCAAATTCTACAAGTGGTGAGGCTACCAAGCGTAGCATCTTGTCTGAAAGATCGCAGATATTTGACCCGCTGGGTCTGTTAAGCCTTTGGTGGCATGGTCCCACCTGGCTAAGCGAAGGCGAGGCATCTTGGCCTACTTCCAAACATGTTCGTGCTGAGCTTCCAGAATTCAAAAAGGAAGTTCAGAGTCTTCCTGTAACCTCTGTTGAACCATTTCCGTTCAATCAGTATTCAAGCTTTGCTCGCTTACAACGAGTTATAGCTTATTGCTTTCGTTTTCATAACAATGCGCGAGCCCCTAAGGCTGATCGTCTTTCTGGTCCCCTCTCTACAGATGAACTGCAAGCATCTATTGTAAGGCTTGCCAGGTTCTCCCAACGCGAGTCATTTCCTGACGAACTTAAACTGTTGTCACAGAGCAAGCCTGTGAAACAATCTTCTGCTTTGATATCCTTGAATCCCTTTCTGGATTCCAAGGGACTGCTAAGAGTTGGTGGTAGGCTCCACAACTCTCAATTACCCTTTGACAAGAAGTTTCCTCTAGTGATTTCTGGCAAACATCCATTCGCCAAACTCCTAGTATCGCATGAGCATCTTCGGCTTCTCCATGCCGGACCTCAAATGCTGTTAGCTAATCTCAGAGAACGATATTGGATCACCTCTGGCAGAAATATCGTCAAGCAAGTGGTTCATCAATGCTTACGGTGTTTTAGATTCTCTCCTAAGTTAACTGAACCCATAATGGGAGACCTGCCAGCCTCTCGTACTCAATCATCGCCCCCATTTCATACGACTGGTATTGATTATGGTGGACCTTTCATGATAAAGGATCGCAAGGGACGTGGTTCTAAACTAGTAAAGTCCTACCTTTGTCTATTCGTTTGTTTCGTCACAAAGGCAGTGCACCTTGAATTGGTCGCTGATCTTTCTACTGAAACCTTTTTAATGGCCTTTCGCCGGTTTGTGGCTCGACGAGGCAAACCACTCCATGTCTATTCTGACAATGGCACTAACTTTGTAGGCGCTAATTCCGAGTTAATCGAATTAGGCAATTTTCTCGCGGAACAAAACCCTTCTATTTCCGAATCAGTCGCGAACGACGGAGTAGCTTGGCATTTTATACCCGCGCACAGTCCCCACTTTGGCGGATTGTAGGAGGCCGGAATCAAGTCCTCCAAACATCACATACGTCGCGTTATAGGTAACGCTAGTCTAAATTATGATGAATTTAGCACTTTGTTAGCACAGGTGGAAGCGACCTTAAACTCCCGACCCCTGTCCCCTTTGTCCTCTGATCCAAACGACCTTCAGTCTTTGACTCCTGCTCATTTCCTGATTGGTCGTCCGTTGGTGTCACTGCCTGATCCCAACGTTACTGAGATAGCCGAGTCTCGGCTGTCTAAATACCAGAGAATACAACAACTTCACCAGAATGTGTGGAAGAGATGGAGTAAAGAGTACATCTCGGAACTCCAACAGCGCACCAAATGGCGCACGCATCTTTCGGACCTCCAGCCTGGTTCCATGGTCCTCATCAAGGATGACAATCTACCCCCTCTGAAGTGGAGGTTAGGCCGGGTCACCGAGCTGCACCCTGGCCTTGACGGCGTTACGCGTGTGGCGTCAGTGAACACTGTGTCAGGGATCGTAAAGCGATCCTTCGCCAAATTGTGCCCGCTACCTAGTGTTGTGAACTAGTGCGTTAGCGTTCAGCGCAGTTTTCGTAAAGCCTTTTGGCTCCCCATTGTTCGGGTTTTCTTGTACTAGATTAAGATCCATGTACTATTATGCTTTGTATATATGTGTGTTCATGTTACATGTTTTACTCTAGCTGTTACATGTCAACTGTGTACTGTTTTATTTGAAAGGTTACCCTTTCCAAGGCGGGCGGTATGTTAAGGACTTTATAAACTTTTGCCGCCTCTCTTGCATTCTGAATTCATACTGTGCGCAGTAGACTGTCAAGCGGGCTTTGCCTCGCCGTTCACCTTACTTACGTTCCATCTGTCAACGTGGCAGCATGCGAACCGGTCTGCACTCCGAAAGCTAATTCTTTTGTAAATGTTCAAATATTTGTGTTCAATGTGTTGTTTATTGCTAATAAAGTAACATATTTCCTGCTTTCAACGTGTGTATAATTCAGTGAAACCTACAATTCATACAGTCCATTAAATTCCAAGGCGAGCTGGCAATCAGGAATTTTCCAAATAACGGAAAACTGAGAAGGCTCCACAACAATGACCTTACCCTAAAAATACGAAGATGATGAAAATATTGACTACGATAATCTTGCTCTTCAACGAGCCTGCCTTGAATCATATGTACGTTTCTATGTGTTTAATGACGAAATATGAAAGCTTTCTCAGAGAAACCTGAAGCTGAAATCGTTTAATTTTATAAACAGTTCAACGAATTGCTGAAAATTTACTAAAGTAAGACTTAAACATAGTAATGGTAGACTAATGCAAAAGTGGGAGAAATGTGGTAGAAAAATTTTAGATTGCGACAGCAAACTGGGAAGGAAGCTAGGAAAATTTGATTTTACCAGGTGAAACAGCTCCTGGCCGCAAACACGTGGTTTCAGACACTAACACGAAGACTATATACTTGGCAGTAACCACAAGATACAAGAATGACAATTAGCAGCTGTAGATACCTAACACCGACCACATTTTTACCAATGAATGTTTTCGAAATGCTATCAGTGATACACGAACCTACTCAAGGGTAGATGTCGCATTAGATAATAATCTGTTGATTATTAAATATTATTAAAATCATTAAAGGTTGAAAAAAAATATAAATGAAAACGTTAACACTCGTAAATCATAAACTAAAGAAACTAAGTGAAACGACTCACAATTCAGAAATGTGAATACAAATTGGAGGAAAAAACTTAGCAAAATGTTTGTTGGAGCAGCGGAATGTAACCTCAAAAATAAAATGAATAGAAGAAGAGACAAATGGGTGATGTAGGAACTTCCGCATTTAATAGACGAATGAATAGTATATGAAAACCGAGGTCGAAAGAAAACCTGGAAAATACAACAAATAATCTAGAAAGAATAAGAGCTGCTACAAAACGATGATTTACAGTACCGTGTACTGATCTTGAGTCTAGCCTTAGCCAGGGGCAACCTTAAGCCGTAGATGGCTTAAGTCTCCGCAACCGGCTGACAGTATCGCTTTATCTTGTAAATCAAACTACCGCCAATCTAGAACCCCAATGCGCCTATAATGCAGCTTCATCCAGCGAGGCAAGCCCTTTAAACGACCACGTGAGCTGCCTCGTCCTGCAAAACGCCCTTTCGCCAGACAAGTTCTAAATTCAGCATATCTTTGAGAAGTACAACTGACTAGAACACGTGTCACTTCCGAACCTTTTCTAGTACCTGTTCAGTCCAGAAATCCTACTAGAAGGATCGAACTTCTAGGCTGTAGAGCGCCTACAGTTGTCCTGCGACAATCGCAGCGGTTTCTCTCTAATACCTGGGTTAGCAAAACTGGCTAGTGTATGTCCACTCTAACCCAGGATTCTTCCTAATAAACCAATCTTCTGCGTTGTAAAGTTATCGGGTGACGGGCTTAAGAATGTTTTCCTAAACCTGGATTAATAAGACTGACTAGTGTATATCTGCCCTATCCCACATATCATACCTGAGATATGTCACCTTCTGTGCTATTGAGCGCCTAGGGTTATCATGTGACAAGTTCGGAAGTGTTTTCCCAAAAACCTAACCTTGGAGCGGTAATACGCCTGGAGCAATCGTTTCAAATCCCTTGAGCTACGACGAGAACAGCTTTTAGGCTGTAGCTCGAAACAGTGCGAAGAAAACCGTTGATTTTCGCTAGCTTTGGCAACTCTGCGGAACTGTAAATTATTTTCTAAGTGCACACTAAAAAATCGGGCTGTAGCTTAAATTCAAAATAATTCAACACAAAGGATTAATTTGCTCCGATTCTGGCAGTTTCAACGCCCTGTAAATTATTTCCCGACGGCCCGCTGGGGAAAGGGCTAAGACGTTGGCCTTCAGCTATCGGGCCGATTTGTTTATGCACGAATCTGACGGCTCCAGGAGGCCTAGAATGTTGAAATGGCTAAATGCGAAATTCATTAAATAAGTAACCGCGTTTGACGCAAATCATCTAGTTGGGCCACTCAACCTAAAATGTGAACCAACAGAATTACAACTAGATTGGTTTCAGTATATTTTTAACCTTATTGCAAAAAGGCCAAACACAAAGAGATGTAGTGATTTTGGACTTATTAGATTGATAAGTTTCAATATATCTTTAAAGATTGTTCACTCTAGATTGATTATACAGTGCCGAAATTAAGAAGCGCATGCATTCCGCAACTCCGTCAATTTAAATTTTTGGAAAAAGGTCCCTAATAGCGATTCAAATTACAGCGCATAGGTACTACACCCTATGTTCTGGTTAAGAAATATAACACACTGGATGTGGCTGTACAGTTAAAATACAAAAGACAGAGAGGCATTAACGTAATCTCTAATCTCGGATAGGGGAGATGATCTTTAAGAAGCGATTATGACTCTTTTCTCACGCAATCTTAATAAATATGCAACAAAGTATCTACAGCAATAATATTGCTGAGATTTCTTTCGCAGATCGTGACCTTGTTTATAAATGTTATTCTCAAGGCTCTTTCCAATAAAAAACTCAATTACTTACCTGTAGCACACTTTTAGTAGCATGAACAAATATTAACAATATTACACTGCCTTTTTCTCTCCTGTAACTGCCAGAAGAAATGTTTTTAAACCAACACCTAAATGTTGCAAATCAACTCAAATAAATTAAACGAACAAATTGTGGGCTAAATAAATATAATTTTAATTTCAGTTCAGTTAAGACAACAAAATATGTAACTAATTGCGTGTAAATAAAGAAACAAAAATTAATGTTAAATTATAATAGACGCAAATGGGTTTCTATGATTAAATTTCAATCAACTAAGGTTGAAAGAAAGCACTGCTACTTTTCTCGATGCGGGTACAATTTTCTTACTGCTGCTCTGCCTACAAAATCGCTGAATGCGAAATTATTAAATCGCATTTGTATTCACTACCCATCTCGTGGCACTAATGTTCGACGAGAATTGCTATTACAATAGGCAAATAATTATTCTGGCAAAAATACCGGCTTTTGAAAAGATTTGGTCCGAATTGTCATTTTACCGGTGTTCTTTTTTAACGGCTACTTTTAAAGAGAGAATTTGTTTCTGTTTATAAACAAACAATTGACTGGAGGCTATCACGGCGACCAACAAATGGTAAGTCGTGCATGATCTGTTTTATCGACGTAATTGTTAGACTAAACGTCAAATATCCCACATTTTAGGTAACAACTAGTGTTTCGAAGAAAACAACTCCTGTAGTTCCACTAGCGCCTTTAAAACCAGCTGCAGAGTAAGTGAACTTATGCAAATGCATTAATTGCTATAATAATGCTTTAAATGAATATTTGCAGCTAATTCTGTCAAACTAGAATCGGAAAATCCCAGGGCCGTTCGGCTTGCTTTTTCAATAAAATTTAATGCTGACTCCCTTGCAACCTTGCAATTGCTTTATTCAAAATACAGCACATCTGAATGAGCAGTTCCATTGTGTTGATGTACAACTTTAATGCTGCGAATCGGTTAATCTATAAAATCTCATCGTTATACTAATTTCCATACGAAAAACATTATTAAGGACAATTCTGATCATATGGGTGTCAGAATTGTTTGTTTTAAATGCTTTTATCTGTTAAGATTCCAACGTAATTCTGTAAGATCGTTAAGAACTAAGTTTTATTCTTGATTACCCTTTTTATTGTAATTTTACATAAGACATTAACTTTTAAGTGGTTTGATCCTAAATCCTAACATAGTAATATATAAATCCTTTAATTTGATTTTAATTCACACGATTTAACAATTACAATCAACGAGTTCAGATGTGAACGAAAAAGAGAAAACAAACTCGCCGTGGTTAAACTGATGCATGTTTCAAATTTTCAGGAGTTTGACGATAGCAGCTTTTATGATAGAATAAAAATTAATAGCTGCTTTGATCAGGTGCTAAGTCTTTTTAAGTAAAAAGAAGCAGAGCTTTCTATTCCAAATACAACTTAAGTGTAGTTTGATTTTCCTAAATAGTATTAAAATTTCACATAAAACCGGCCACCAGACATTTTCCTAAAAAATTATTTATCAGAAAATTGTCTGATAAGAACAGGAATATGTTGATAATATATTAAAGTCAGATAAGCGAATTATTTTGCAGTTCAGCAGTCGGTCTACGTGGCTTTTTTTAAGATGAGGAGGTAGGAAACTAAAACTGCGTACTTAAAATAATAATGGTTTTCTCTGGGTTGCAGCGATAATAATTAGCATGACAATGTGTATTGCGATCACCAGAGAAACAAAAGCAATTTACATTTTATTCAACAATGTATACTAATATGTTTATGTTGCAAAGAACAAAACATTAAAGCAACCGAAAATTTATTAGTAAAAATATTTCTTCTTGTAGAAATATATTATTGTTTACAACAGCTTTTGACGTATCAACACGTTGCTATGTATGTTCTTTTTACTTCAAATAAAAACCTGACCTTAACACAACAAGCAACGAAAAGTGTTTCACATTTTTTGCAAATGTTATGATATCCATTGTCGACAAAATGTCACGACAATACATTCTACGTTTCCTGAAATTGCCTACAAGTCCTACATAATTTGCTTTCAAGAAAAGCTATTTTTTGGACAGGCGTTATAAAGGCTGACTTTTAAATCAATGCTCTGAGCGTTCTAATAGTCGAGCAAAAAACTGAATGCACCATGCAAAGTGTGAGTGCATTATCTGACTTGATTGTCAGTGCTTACGAGTTGTGTAGTGAGTGCATAATTATAAATCTATGCCGGTGTATGTAAGCACCTTTAGGCGTGTTCGTGCATATTTCAGGACGTTAATGGGCATTTTAAACCCTGTTTGCGCTAGAATTATAATGGAGTTTTCTGCATAAAAAGAAACCGAGCCATTTCGCGACCAGGACTAGTTGTTACAAATTAATAATTAACAGTGAAGTTGAGCGATAACATATTCATAGAATCTCTGGACGAATTTATTATATAGAAGTTACAATACACGTCGTCCTCGGAGAATGAGTTTCCTGCATTGCAGACATCTCTTTGTTAAGTTGCTTATTTCAATGCAAAATGCCAAAGCTATTTTATAATTGTGTTCTTTATACCAAACACAATTGTAATAATATAGAACAACCGCATTCTAACTAAAAATCTTCTTCTACCAATATTAGTGATTACGACTTAGAATTTTGAAATATTTAGTTCCTATGGTCTTATCAATTGCTGTGTGGACTATCTTCGATTCTGTTTAAATAAACTTCATTCTTGGAAAATTCTAATTACTTTTTACTTCCCTCGTCTGAAAGACGAAAGAAGTATTGTAATCACCCAAAAATCACCTTCCGAGATTTCTTCAGATCTTCACGTTTCAGGGTCCCTAGATGACGAAAAACAGGTTTTCTTAATTCCGTGGGTCTGTCTGTTCGTCTGTCTGCCTGTTGGCGGTATAACTCAAAAAATATTTGTCTTAGGAAGACGATATTTTGCATATGCATTACATCTATATATATTGTTACGATTTGCGTTCTCTAGTGAAATGAACTATACGCGGTTGTAGGAATAGACTGTACTTTAGTTAGCTATAAGCCATTTGTATCATAAATATTTTAAAGTAGAATTCGTAGGCAAAATGTCATATTAAAATTACAACAAGCGAATGTTTAGCCGATGTTTAGAAACGTGCCTTTATCTGGGAAACTGGAGATATTTCAATCTCACAAATAGACTAGAGTAAATTTATGCAGGGTTTACTTTGTATCCGAAATATTGGCCAAAGGTATATGGCTACTACGTGGTCAGAAGTGCAACTGTTGCCACTTGATCATAAAAATGACGTGGCGGCTGGAACAAATTATAAAACTTTATTAGCGATAATTTGCGAGGGGCCGAGCTTGACAAATTTTAGTGTGTGCAAGCTTCAAATTTGTCAAATTCATAGGACTATTATGAACTGTCACGTCTGTATGTACGTGCCAAAAGTCCAAAATTTAGACCTGCTCTGATAGGCTTATTTGGAAATTTGTAAACGCCTACCGAGTTTTCTTGGTCAAACTGGACTTAGAATTTAGTTAGTAAATAAGATGTTAATAAGTAAAGTTAAAAAGCAACGGTATGAAACTTAAGTGTTCTGTAAACGGCAGAAAAATAAATGCAAGTATTTGTACTTAATTGTTCTTATTAATCTCGCAACAGTAGCTTTGGTATTCGTGTCCAAGTGTATTTTAACTGAAAGGATTGCCAATTCCTCCGACTTTAGCCGTCTCGCGACAATATACCTGGAATGAAACCGGGAAAATTTCAGACAAATACATGCGTACAAGGGGAGCAACTTAAAAAAATTAAATTGTGTTTATTTTTCATTCAACTTAGTAATAGATACAAGTAATAATTTGTACATAGCGCAGGCTTTATTCTTACCAAAAATGGGAGTCAATAGATACAGAATAATTGTTTGACGATACAAAAACGAAGTACAAATTAGCGCGTTACTAAATATAGCTGCGCTGCAGAAATACGGGAGGTCGGTGCTTCGTGGCGCAGGTGGCCCAGCCCTTTACAAATCCCACAAAACGTTGTGGGCTGCACATGCGGTCCGCCTGCTGTTCGAATTCGACCACCGGTAACGTTCTCTTTTAATTGAAAGTGTATTTAATTTATTAGGAACCTGAAGATATTTTTACTCCTAACTCAATTTGATTTTTAAAATTATTTAGTGAGAAGTTCGGGGTAAATCCTTTTACAGATTTTTAATAAAGCTTTTACAAAATTCGACACTTCATGCTAGGTTTTTTATTTCGCCACACTACGAAATGAAAAATATTAAAACATGAACGCTTCATTTTGTGGTGTGGCTTATTGAAGCCCCACAAATAAGTTTCAGAGATTACTTAAATGCGTGCATACTGACGTCAGCAGAAGTACAGCCGTGTTTATTAAACTGTATTGCAGCCTTTGTACTTTGTGAATATTGTTATGATACATAAAGAGCAGTTTTGGATGAAGATAAATATAAAAATAGAATTTTGAAGATCAATACAATCAACTTAGAAAAGCTTAAAAAAATGTCTGTTTAAATGAAAGTCATTAATAGAATTTGAATTTGATGCAAATTAAGATGAAAGGTATAGCACTTGAGTATTCTATAGTAGTTTTGAAAGTGATAAGGTAAATGCATCCTCATATTACAGATGACAAATATAATTTCTATTAAAATAATATGATGAAGTAGGTAGAACTCAAATAAGTTTAATTTGTAGATGACATGAATAATTGTAACATAGAAACATTATAAAATAACAACTCAGAAAATAAAATGTATTTATGATATGATTTTTCGATTTTAATAAAAACTTAGACTTTTTACCCTAATTTTTAATATGTAGGTTACTGAAATACATTTAAAAAGGGTTTTAACAAATTTCCGAGGTGAAAATAAAATGAAATATTAAGAAGATTATTATAAAAGTTTCTGAAGAGAATTTGGAAGGTTCTATAACTAGATACAAGCAAGCAGAAGAAGGAAGAAGAAAATAAGATTTGGATAGAATTGGTTTATTTTAAATAATACAATTGATAAGAAGTTAAATTGGTTAATAAGTTGTTAATTGCTGGATATGTTGGGGGAGTACTGAGGACGTGTAGATCTATCAACGGAGGATAGCAGAGGAACGACTAGACTCAGGCGATTCTGTTGGTTACTGACGACAGAGATTGCTAAAGTAGGAGCTAAGGAAGAAGAATATTAATTAGGGATCATCTGTGATAGTAGCAAACTTGCCGTGAAGCCGTCAAAGCCAGGTAATCTCTGGAAGGTGACAGTAGCGTTGGTGAAGTAGAACGGGGCTATTCCTGCTAGCAGCCAAGGGTTTGACAAGTTGACAGCTGTTTGGCAGTAAGCAGTGCATCACAGCAGGTCTAACTGGGTATTCGGGCTGTGGATATCAGGAGGCGTACTGTCTTGGAGGTGACATTGAAGCAGGGAGAGTAAGATCACTTCAAAGTGGGTTTTTAGTTTGTCTTATTAAAGCTATGATAAATAAAAGACAAATAAAAAAGTGTAATAAACTATAATCAAATACTTACTGTATAATATTGAGTCAATAAGAGGTGAATAGAAGTTATATTTGATTGAAAATATTAGTAGAGCACTGTTTGACGTACAAGGTGACAGTTCACGTCATTAAACAATATAAAGTGATTCATAGAATAAAATTTCAATTAATAAGCAACTAGATAATCGAACGAACCCTGAAAAGAGTCTCAAGGCGCTATCGTTATTAATAAGAAAATAATATTGAATATCAAACTATATAATTCAAGTTAAAAACATTGTGGGGCAACGTGGGGCAAATTGTAATTTTGATTGTTAGTTAGTTTCCAAGCTATATTTTAGGGCGAATCAAGTGTGAGGCTAGTAAAAAATAAACCACGTTGATCGACATAATTTAGATGTCGCTCAAACGTGGGTCAAATCGAGAGTGCAATTGATAAACCAAGTTTGTAGTCAATTTGTTCATACCATTGTTAATTGAGACTTAAGAGAGAGGCTTGTATAAAGCAATCAGAATTTAAAACGTGTCAAATTTGATTTCCTTTGAAATTAATAAAATATAACAGAACAGGACAATCAATAATATAGTCAATGAAGCTTCTGATAAAGATTAATTGTTGAACAAAATACAAGGATTTGCAAGTTAATAAAAGGTTTTTAATAAAAGTAAATACATTTTGCTAATTTAAACTAAAATAAGGCAGACAAAAGGATTACGAGGAAGAGTAAGAAGACTGAAGAAGAACAAGAAGAGATGGAAGTAATAGCGAGTGGTACAGAAGTAGAAGTGGAAGAGGTACAGCGAGAGGTATGAATACAAGGAGATCGGATAAGAATTCAGGAAGAAACAACAGGAAAAGGAACTATCGATATGGAGAAGTTAATGGAAATGATAGCAAAAAAGCAAGAAAATTTACAAGAGTCAAATAAGAAAGATGTAGAGGGAAAACAGATTGCAGGTTTCGATACAGAATACTGCTGAGAAGCTAATAGAAACTGAGAAAAAATCAGAGGAAAAAGAAAGCAGATTACAGAGATCAATTCAGGAAAATGCAGAGGAAAGTAAGAAAGATGCCGAGGAAAGAGAAAGCACATTACAGGCAGCTATTCAGAACACTGCAGAGAAGTTGCAGGATCAAAAAGCTCATGCAGAAAGGATGGAAGAGTCAATGAAGGAGTTAACAGAAGAATTTAAAAAAATTATAGTAGAAGATAAACTATAACTGCAATTTCAAATAAATAAAATAAATCAAATGTTAAACAGTTGTGAAGATGAGGAAGGCGATTCTATGGAAAATAATACAAAGGTAAAACAGAATGAAGTAGTTAATAATGAAGAATTACATGTGGTAATAGTAGGTGTACTGAATAATATTACGAGGGACAAAAATAGCAAATATTAACGAAGAAATAATAAATTTAGTAAGCAAGGTACTGATAATGATACATATTGTAAAAATGAATTAAATGAAGTCGTATGGAGAGCGAATTATGAACACAATAAATGGATGTGTATTTATAAAGATGATACAGTTTTAATACCAGAAAATAAAATTGGAGATTCCCAAGGACACGATTTAATAAGGAATAAATATAGAAAACATTTAAGTACTGGAGATATGAAAGCAAGATTCATTAGAGGACGTGACATTATTAAAATAAAGAAGCAGAAGAAAAAGACAAAGAAAAAAACAGTTAAACGAAGATTAAAGGAGGAAACAAAGAAATTAAAAGGAAAGCTGAGACAAAAGGAAGTACCGAGGCTTGAAGATGAAGTAAAAAAATTAAAACAAGCAGCTGAAGAAGCTAAGGATATTCAGATGGCCGATGAAGAACTTCAAACGAATATTAAGATAACAATTAAAAACTTGAGCAGTTTTGGATGAAGATAAATGTAAAAATTGAAATTGGAAGATCAATACAATCAACTTAGAAAAGTTTAAAAAATGCCTGTTTAAATCAAAGTCATTAATAGAATTTGAATTTGATGCAAATTAAGATGAAAGGTATAGCACTTGAGCATTCTATAGTGGTTTTGAAAGTGATAAGGTAAATACATGCTCATATTACAGATAACAAATATAATTTCTATTAAAATAATATAATGAAGTAGGTAGAACGCAAATAAGTTTAATTTGTAGATGGCATGACTAATTGTAACATAGGATCTAAAGAGGTTTTGTTATGATTATTAGAAAATAACAACTCAGAAAATAAAATGTACTTTTGATACGATTTTTCGATTTTAATAAAAACTTAGAAATTTTACCCTAATTTTTAATATGTAAGTTATTGAAATACATTTAAAAAGAGTTTTAACAAATTTACGAGTTGAAAATAAAATGAAATATTAAGAAGATTATTATAAAAGTTACTGAAGAGAATTTGGAAGGTTCTATAACTAGATACAAGCAAGAAGAAAATAAGATTTGGATAGAATTGGTTTATTTTAAATAAAACAATTGATAAGAAGTTAAATTGGTTAACAAGTTGTTAATTGCTGGATATGTTGGGGGAGTACTGAGGACGTGTAGATCTATCAACGGAGGATAGCAGAGGAACGACTAGACCAGTGGTCGCCAACCTGTCGATCGCGAGCTACCGGTAGCTCGCGGGGGCAATTCTGGTAGCTCTCACAACGAAAATACAAAATCAGAGAAGCTTCCTAAAATTCCACAAAAAAATCTAATTGTCATAATATTAAACATAAACAGCGGCAACGTTGCGGCGAGCGATCTGCCGCTGACGCCATCAAGCTAGAATCGGCTAGAATCGGCTAGAACCGACCAGCCGGACCAGTGCGTTAGTTTTCGAGAACGATCTGGATTGCTTTGAACGGGATAAATACGCACGGCGCGGCGACATTGCGCTTAGTTTAAAACTGAACGCGTAACCAACGTCCAGCGGTTGGGTTAGTAGTGAACAACAAAAAATAATATTATGACAAGCAGTTGTAAGAAGGTAAAGACATACCACTTTCATTCGGAATGGGAAGAACAATACTTTTTTACAGAAGTTAAAGATAAAAATGTGTGTTTGTTATGTAATACTTCGGTCTCCGTTGCTAAAAAAGGAAATATTGAGAGACATCATAAAACTGTACATTCTAATTTTGAAAAATCATTCCCACTACATTCTGCCGCCAGAAAGGAGAAACTGAAACAGTTAAAAAAGCAGTTAATTGGACAACAATCAATATTTTTAAGAACAATCGACAAAAATAAGGCTGCAACTGAAGCATCGTACCGTGTGTCCCAGATAATTGCACAAAAAAAGAAACCTTATGAAGACGGGGAAATGATAAAACAGGCGTTTTTAGAAGCTGCTGACTCGTTATTTGCCAACTTTAGAAACAAAGACGAGATAGTTTCAGCTGTAAAATCTATGCAACTTTCTGCTAATACAGTGATGAGACGTGTAGAAGTAATGAGCAATGATATTTTTTTACAGTTAAGAACTGACTTAGATAACTGTGTTTATTTTTCACTTCAACTGGATGAATCAACAGATGTCGTTGACACTGTCCAGATGGCCGTGTTCGTCAGGATGGTTTTTAGTGATTTTACGATTAAAGAAGATCTTTTGAAGTTTATTCCACTGAAAGGACACACTACTGGACAGGAGTTGTTTTCTCATTTAAAAAATATTATTTCTTCCGAGAAAATTCCAATATCGAAAATGGTAGGCTTGACAACCGATGGCGCTCCAGCTATGGTGGGTTTTGATAAGGGTCTGGTGGCGTTATGTCGTAAAGATGAAACTTTTCCGCAATTTCTCTCTTACCACTGCATTATCCATCAGGAAGCATTATGTGGAAATTTCCTGAAACTAAACAACGTTATGAAACTGGTGGTAAAAATTTATTGTGAACAAGATTAGAGCTCAAGCGTTACAAAGAAGATTATTCAAAACCTTGGCCGATGAAGTTGACTGTCAATACGGGGACCTACTCCTTCACTCTGAAGTCCGATGGTTAAGTAGAGGACGGGTGCTGAAACGTTTTAATGATGTCCTATCTGGCATAGTTCAATTTTTCAAAAAACGTGATGAACCGACTCCGGAACTAGAAAATTCAATCTGGCTTAGAGATTTTGGTTTTCTCGTGGACATTACCGAGAAATTAAACGAACTTAATTTGCAGCTTCAGGGGAGAGACAAAGAACTAGCAGAAATGATTTCTGATATAAAAGCATTTATCAAAAAGCTGGAGTTTTGGGAACAAAACCTAATTAACAGCGATGCCAAGCATTTTCCTATTCTTTCAGAAAAAATATCTCAAAATCCATTAGAACCCTATGACAGCAAATATCATGTAGAAATAGTTGCTACCCTGAAGAATAACTTCAAAAATCGTTTTAAGGATTTCAACGAAATGGCTTTAGTAGCGCAGTTTGTTGTTTCACCCTTTATGGAAATTGATATCCAACAGTTTGCAACTTGTGTTATGCAGAACTTTGGCGAAGACATCGCTGCAACAGAAATGGAAGTAATTGATTTTCAAAACGATTTAGCCTTAAAATCGTTAGTCTCAAGTACCAAATGTATCTGGCCTATTGTAAGTAAAGACAAATATTCAGTTCTATGCCGTGTTGCCTTGAAAGTGAAAGCATTATTCAGTTCAACCTATTTGTGTGAATCTTCTTTTTCCAATATGAAGTTTATTAAGAACAAATATCGCAATCGACTTACAGATGAACATTTGGATAATTGTATTCGAATGGCTGTATCAAATTATACTGCAAACATTAAAAAAATTATCGATGAGTCTGAGTGTCAGCCTTCTCATTGAACGTGCTTTTTTATTTTTCAATGTTTATGTTCATGATAGTGCGTTACTTTTTTGTTGTTATTATTAACTATTTTTAAATCTTACGTGACATGCCGTTGTGGCTGGATAAAAGTTTGTGTTTATTTTTCAAACAACTTGGTTTGGTAGGTAGGAATGTAGTTATTATTAGTACCTATGTATTATGTATTACCAGTTAAATAAATAGTAAAATAAATACATATAATGATAAATTAACTGTGGATTATTTCATTTACGTTGCGTTACGTGGCTTCCGTGTGGGTAGCTCGCTGTTTATTCCAAAATTAACAAGTAGCTCAACACATTGAAGACGTTGGCGACCACTGGACTAGACTCATGCGATTCTGTTGGTTACTGACGACAGAAATTGCTAAAGTAGGAGCTAAGGAAGAAGAATATTCATTAGGGATCATCTGTGATAGTAGCAAACTTGCCGTGAAGCCGTCAAAACGAGGTAATCTCTGGAAGGTGACAGTAGCGTTGGTGAAGTAGAACGGGGCTATTCCTGCTAGCAACCAAGGGTTTGACAAGTTGACAGCTGTTTGTCAGTAAGCAGTGCATCACAGCAGGACTAACTGGGGATCCGGGCTGTGGATATCAGGAGGCGTACTGTCTTGGAGGTGACATTGAAGCAGGGAGAGTAAGATCACTTCAAGGTGGGTTTTTAGTTTGTCTTATTAAAGCTATGATAAATAAAACACAAATAAAAAAGTGTAATCAACTATAATCAAATACTTACTGTATAATATTGAGTCAATAAGAGGTGAATAGAAGTTATATTTGAGTGAAAATATTAGTAGAGCACTGTTTGACGTACAAGGTGACAGTTCACGTCATTAAACAATATAAAGTCATTCATAGAATAAAATTTCAATTAATAAGCAACTAGATAATCGAACCAACCCTGAAAAGAGTCTCAAGGCGCTATCGTTATTAATAAGAAAATAATATTGAATATAAAACTATATAATTCAAGTTAAAAACATTGTGGGGCAACGTGGGGCAAATTGTAATTTTGATTGTTAGTTAGTTTCCAAGCTATATTTTAGGGCGAATCAAGTGTGAGGCTAGTAAAAAATGAACCACGTTGATCGACATAATTTAGATGTCGCTCAAACGTGGGTCAAATCGAGAGTGCAATTGATAAACCAAGTTTGTAGTCAATTTGTTCATACCATTGTTAATTGTGACTTAAGAGAGAGGCTTGTATAAAGCAATCAGAATTTAAAACGTGTCAAATTTGATTTCCTTTGAAATTAATAAAATATAACAGAACAGGACAATCAATAATATAGTCAATGAAGCTTCTGATAAAGATTAATTGTTGAACAAAATACAAGGATTTGCAAGTTAATAAAAGGTTTTTAATAAAAGTAAATACATTTTGCTAATTTAAACTAAAATAAGGCAGACAAAAGGATTACGAGGAAGAGTAAGAAGACTGAAGAAGAACAAGAAGAGATGGAAGTAATAGCGAGTGGTACAGAAGTAGAAGTGGAAGAGGTACAGCGAGAGGTATGAATACAGGTATTAAAAAAGTGTAATAAACTATAATCAAATACTTACTGTATAATATTGAGTCAATAAGAGGTGAATAGAAGTTATATTTGTTATATTTGATTGAAAATATTAGTCGAGTACTGTTTGCCGTACAAGGTGACAGTCCACGTCATTTAGGGCCGGTTGCAGAAAGCAATGTTAAGTCTGGTGTTAGCTAACGAGACGTCAAAATGAACAAAAACGAATCAAATCTCAAATGGTTATGGTAACTAATACATTAGTAAACAAAATTTGATGCGATTTTGTTCACTTTGACGCGATGTTAGCTAACACCAGACTTAACATTGCATTCTGCAACCGACCCTAAACAATATAAAGTCACTATTAGAATAAAAGTTCAATTTATAAGCAACTAGATAATCGAAGCAACCCTGAAAAGAGTCTCAAGGCGCTATCGTTATTAATAAGAAAATAATATTGAATTTCAAACTATATTATTCAAGTTAAAAAATTTGTGAGAGGAGTCACTATAATATAAATTAATTATACAAAGTTCAAAATAGTGTTGCATATACAAATATTTTGAAAGTACACATCTAGGTCTATCTAATTAATGTTACAGTGTGAGTCTGTGTTGAGTAAAAACACAACCACCAATAAACTTATACCTGTCTTTATACAACACATCTTTGAATGCGACTGTACATCGCACTAAACATTAATTGCTTAATTAATGATGAGGCTGCATGTACCTAAGACACCAAATGTGATTCAAGTACCCAAACAACTGCTTTTTGTTTATGTATTTTACCCAAATTTAGTGTGTGCTCAAAGAAACTCATTTCAGTAGCCGTCAATCAGTTTAAGCAATCAAACGTTTTAAATTTTTAGTGAGATGATTATTAACTTTTGGCATTAAGGCATATTGGCACATAATACAAGACTATTACATGTGGTATATATTAATCAGATGGTGTAAATATTTCTGTGGCTAGCGCCCAACATAGACTCATCATGTTATACTGTGTAATTGGATGGATGATAACTAATTATTTTCTTCCTACGAATTTAGACGAACTTATATATATAATATTATCTCATGGTTTTTAAGCAGTTTTAGGTGAATTTGCCAAGTCAATTTCTAATTAAAGTAATCGATATTAAGGCAGTTTGTCAACACTCTACAACTCATGCGACTTCACATATTAGTAATGTTAACTGGCTTAGGTTAGTCATAAGATGTTAGTTTTGTCTAGTTTTTAGCACTACCAATGCCTTAAAATATAAACATGTATATTAACGTGTAATAACCTTCGTGAGATAGTTCACGATTTCAGAGTTCCCAGCTGTATCACATCGGAATGGAATTAAATATCGTTTACATGTAGTCTTTGATTGGTATTCAATGCTTCGTAGCTGAACTCTGGTAGTGGATGTCAATTTGTGTGTCGTAAATGCCTCAGTACCACGAAGCAAAACCTAAAATAGACTATCATTAACTATCATATTTTAAATGTGTTGTAAGATAGGAAAACGTGCATTGATATGGAATCTGAGGCGTACAAGTCGAGCATAATGCTAGTTTAAACCTATAACAACCTTTATGGTAGGAATTGTAATGTGGACAAATATGTTTTTAGCAATCAGGTATACAAGTTATTGTAAATTTTCTAATCTAACTGTAAATCTCATATAAACCTGCATAGAGCTAGGAAATATACTACACTCAATATTTTATGGTTTAAATTGGATCAATTTTAATTGCATGGAGAATATACGCAAAGAACTTCAACATTTTCGGATTTCTGCAATGTGACATATTAAAACAATTGCAATTCTACGACTACCGTGTTGGTATAATTTATTTTATAATTAAGCATAAAAGCTACTTATTTGTATATGGAATCATTAACCTCTTCTTTCCAAATTTCCAAATTTCACTAACGACAACTTTTAAGTTCGGCGAATAAAAGATCATTATTACGAACAAAAATGGTTTCCGTTACACTTTAGAAGGCTGAAGCCAAAAATAGTTGTGACTTTGCTCTTGCTTTGTAAACTGTGCAGATTGTTGTTCCCATAAAGAAAACTGAATCTATAACAATTGCTTGTTACTGAAACGTTTCTGTTTTGCGACCCACCTGAAAAATTATAGTTATGTTTAAATAAAATAAGATGTAAGCCCTTCAATTGATTCTGTGTTGAATTCCACAATTGGTTGAAGTAATCCCGCGGTGCGCGAGTTCTTGTGAAAACCGCTACGCCGCAATCCCTCCCTCCTAGACCACACCAGAAAATTGTCCAGCTGATAGATGACTCGAAGAGTATACGACGACGATGCTCAAACCGTTTTACTCAGTTCTCAGTTTTGATTCCATAGCTTTCTTCTAAAGGCCTGTCTCCCAAGCCTAGGTAATACATCGGTGTCGAATACGACCTGTTGAACCAACCTTCCAAGCCTAACCGATACTTCTTTAACACGATTTTCTGCTAAACCCGGTTTATCAAAGCCTAGCCGATATATCGACGACAAACCTGGACTCTTAATACCAATCCACATATCTCCCTAAGGTACCTCGTCTGCCCTCTCCTGCAACGAGAAGAGTACCTGGTGGGCCCCACATTACCACATCTCACTAAGCCGGGGCTGCTGGCTCCAACGGCTGGTAAAAGCACCTGGTGTTCCGATCTGACGCCCCAGATTGACCCAGACCACTGATCAATGGCCCTCTAGCGAATTACATAGTGCAACTTAAACAGACCTTTGGTTATTACCAGCACAGTAAATAAGCAAAAATTGACTTATCCGACGCAAGAGTTCGCCATCGACCCAAAACGGAAAGTCTTACGGTTTCTCCGGCACCTACAGCATCCTGTCGAACTCCTGGAAACGCAGTTTGCGGTTTAGCAACGCGCGTTGTTGAGCTACGTGCCTCTAGCAAGACTTTTTTCAAGATAAAAGCCGTCTCGTACAGACCCCTCTAGCTGCATTAATTGGCGCATTATAATCTTTCGCACTGTCACAACCACTGAACATCTGGAGAAGCACCTTCAAGAGTTTTAATAATCACATATAATCTCATAAGAGCATTAATTCTAAAGCGCTTCGCTACACTCCTTGCTCTTGAGGGCGTGGCAAGGGTTAAGATGGTGGCTTATTGGCCACACGTTCCCGTCTAGCTCAGCGGATGAGTGGGTCGACCAATGATGTGAGAGGCTGGAGAAAGCGCTCGCCTATTGGCTGAGAGAAATAATGGATGGGTCGGAGTACCAGTTTTCTTTTATTTATATTATTCTGTCCGGGCGGGGCACAGTACATATAGTAATAAACTAACAAATATTAAAAGAAACAAATAACAAATCCACACGTACTGACGCACCAATACAATGCTCAATCATACACACATTCAACAATCATTCATACGAAAACGAGTGAGGCTTAAATCTAAATATACACTGAAACGGTCTCTGGCTTGAAGCGACAGTTCTGGGGGGGGGGGGGGGACGGTACACTTGCCACTCGCGACGCGCGCGATGATGTGAGTGACGTCAGCGTCGGGGTATGCGCCGAGGTTCTTGCACCAGGGGCAACGGCGAGCGAAAGCGTAGGCGGGCGTTCCTCCGGGGATCCCGTCCGTCGGTGGAGCGGGCGGTGACGTCTCGGGGGCGGCGAGGTTCGAGCTGCACTTCGCGCAGCGGACGGCGATGGTCGTCCTCCAACCTGAGCACAAGTTCTCGAACTCAGCCTTCTCCGTCGGGCTGAGGAAGAAGGCGACTCCTAGTAGCTGAGGGCGGCAGGTGACTCGGAGCTGGGCTACGCGGAGCGGCGGGCGAGCTTCAGGGGTTACGGCGTCGTAGGCGGCGCGTCCGGTGGGAGTGTCTCCCGGCTGTAGTGTCCTGGGGCTGCTCGGGAACGGCGTCTCGGCGGGGGCGGTGACTTGGGCACCCGGGGAGTGGAGGCGCAGCCGAGCTTCGTGGAGGAGAGGATCCTGTGGGGAACTCGGTGGCGATGGGCCGAATAGGCGTTCCAGCAGTTCCTGACGGCTGTAAGTAAAGTAATGAGGATGGGGGCGGGTGGCTAGCTCGTACCTGAGAGAATGACGACGCCGTAGGCGGCGTTACGGCCAACGTCGTGTCTGGAATGATCGTCCAAGGCTTACTTTGACTGCATCCTGGCTGTACCAATTTTGTGGCGTGGGGGCAGGCGATGCAGCGGCGGCGGCGAGAAGCGTTATGCTCGGGTGCGGCAGGACCTGGTGCACGGCGACGTACAGGCCGGGGATTGGGCGGTGACGCAGGCGGCTTCTTCGCGCTCTGGCGTAGGCGGGTGCTGGATGCTCCTCCAGGCGTTGACGGCGAGGATGGCCGGCGTGGATAGCTGCAACCCGGACACCCTTTAGTGGTTACGAACAGAGCTCGAGTAATCACCAGGAGTCGCAAGGTTGACTTCTGTGAGCAGAGCTCGAACAGAAGGTTTTGTTGGGTAATTTTTGGCACTTTCTAGTGGCCGGAGGGCCTAAGCTAGGAGAGTGTTTGATCAAAGAGCAGAGCTCGATAAGATCCCCATTTAGGCCAGGGAAGCTCTTTTTATAGGGGTCCGTACTCCCACTGCTTTCTTCCGGCTGTAGGTTTTTGTAGAGTGGGATAAATTTCGTTGCTTCTGGAGGCTTTGTTAATTTATTATTAATTTCGCGTTTTGCGCTTTTATTTTCGCCCGTATTTTTTTTAATGTAGCTCACTGGATTCCTGACGCGAAGGCGCTTTTTATGACACCCAACTCGACTACCTTACTCTTACTTTGCCGGTGTTTTTTTTTATCCGGTCGCGATATATGTATCTAATTAATTTTCGTGTTTTGTCGATGCGATCTGGTCGCAGACGAATTCTCTGCGGGGCTGGCGTTTGAGATGCGTCTTAATCCTATTACCTGGCTTTAACGACCATGTCGGGTGAACTCTTTTGTTACGCTGTCTTTGTGGGAATTTTCCGACACGCGGCCGGATTTCGCGGAAGATCTACAAAATTATTTGCTTATAATTTTTCGTTTCTATCGGCTTCCTTATGAATAATTCTTGTCGGCGAAGGCCTGGTTTTTCTGATTTGATTTCCTTGTGAAAAGGAGAGTTTTAAGCTGCCCTTGCTTTGTTAACCCGAACGACGGGTGTCCTGTTTATTTCTCGGGCTTTAAATGTTAATATTTCAAAGCTCGTGAAATTCCAGCTTCGTGTATTTCTTGTTTTTTAATCACCGCTCCTGGTGTTGGATCGTTAGCAGCAGATAATGTTTAAAAGCCGATTATCCTTTGTTATCTTAATTAGCCGCGTTATCAAGCGTCTTGGATATTCATTATTTTTGCCGATTTGCTGTCTTCTAGGAATTTTGGCCATAGCGCCCATGAGAGCCCTTGGCCCCGGGTCGGTTTATGTTTATTACATGCCGGCCTCGGCGAGCTATTTATGACTGTGTTTTGAAAACTTTTGAACTGTCGGCGTTTGCTATGAATTCACGGGGTGGTCGTGATTTGTTTTGTTTAATTAAATTAAGCGTCGTTGGGACGCACCTTTTGCGCTAACATCTCTATGATGGTGGCTTATCCCCGCCCTCAGAGAGATTAACGTAGGTGAATCGTATCAATTCTTTTCCAATTTTTTTAGTGCGTTCCAACAACGTCGTATTAATTTGCCGGAGCGGGACGCGAGGGCAAATTAGTTACGATCTTAGCGTCGGTCGTCTCTCACACTGAGTTGGTGGCTTTCGCCCGCAGGCGTTTCAGATGTTAATGGAGATCAGACTTGGTTTATTTTTATTCTATGTACTATGCAAGACAAAAAACTGGGATAACTCTTGATAGAGATGTTAGCATAATTTGATTCGGTTAAACGAGAATTTAAACAGTTACATTTACTATAACAATTTTGATTTATAGCAATGTCTAAACAAGACAGCAGTCAAGTTAGAATAACCAAGCAACTATACATAGTAAGGCAGTCACAGTCACAACAGACCATATTAACTGTACTAGTTTTTTTGCTTGCATAGTACATACAATGTACAATTAATTTTATTTAAGAAATTCTGACCTGCATTATGAAGACCATTATACTCTACTTAGACTGTCCTTAATCTATTTTACTTAAAAATAATACGAACTCTTTGCTTACTGTCTACCCATAAAAGCAAAGTCTATTGAAAGAAGTAATTTGCTAAATTTGGTCATACCAAAGCAAAATATTACACCTCGATCCATTGTCTCCACTTCATTCTAGTACCCATAGCGTCTCCGTGGCGACGCTACCCTTGTAATGACGTAGCCCCGTACATCCATTTTCTAGAGGACCCACCCCCCGCTAAAATTGCAATTACCGTCCAATTTTTTAATTTTTCCGACTTCGAAGATGGGACAAAATTGTGGCCAGTTATGCTAGTTTTCTTGACGATTTAGTCCAAAGTCGGCGGACTGCCCCCCTTTGGTCCCATACATTTAGCTAACTTGCTAAATCAATATATTAAATTTTTTATGCATGCGTTTGAAATGTTTCAATAACCTTCAGCTTAAGGGACCGCATTCCTGTCTGTGGCGTGAAAATCGCTATTTGAGTACCGGTGGGTGACTTGTCGTCAAGCCATCAGTACTGTGCTTTGTATCTACAACTTGAGACGACCTCGACGTCACTATTGAAGTAGAGTCTTTAAGGTTAATTAATTGTAGCCCACCAAAGCAGGTTAAACTAGAATTTTAAATATCTTATGTGTGGAATACAGCAGTATTAGATTTCATTCTGTTTGATATCTTACGAAGCAAAATCCAGCATGCGAATGTAAAATAGCTTTTTCGGTGAAGAGTGGCAGGTAAGTTAGACTCGGAGCGTTGACTGTGCTATTTTTCGAAGATTTGCAAACCTTATGATTACATTATCTGTAAATGGCGCCCGTGACACCCTTGTAAGCCTGTTGTGTATAGTATACTGGTTTAAATACGTAAAAACTTGTTTCTAGTAAACAAATGATAATAGCTCCTTTAGAGAGTTATTGTGAAATTTCACTCAAAAGTATGATGAAAGTTACCAAAAGGCTCAGAATTAAATAATTTGGAGTAAACTATCTGCATGACTAAAAATAGCTCACAAACTTGAGTTCCAAATTAATAAATCTACATCAGGTAGTGATGTATAAAATTGAACTCCACCTTGTATTCTGGAAAGCTAGTAATGTATGATATGCAGATCACTGTACAAGAGTTGCAAAGAAACGCACATTTAAAAAAGTAAAAGCCACGGACCACAATTGAAGCATTAAATGAAAAGTTTGCATATTGAAGAACTAAGGTACTTGCTTGTTCAAAAACGTTCTCTTGAACTGAAATTCCAGAATACTCACACTAGAATGTTAACGAAGGAAGCAGGTATCGGCACCACAAGCATGCAAAATGGGTAGCCAGTAGGCCAACAATCATAAGGCAAAACATTTTTCTCTCTCATATATCTTAGAATCCGTTCGTGAATATATTGAAATACTCGTATTATTGGAAAAATCATTTGATCCGGATTACAATAAAATAAAATTGGTAGTTATAAAATTCCACCAAAATCACAATACTTTACACCTACAATGCAATACCTACTGAACCACAATGATTTTTTCGGTCATCAAGACGTAGGTCAACCTTTTACCATATATAATATGGTTTATAACTATTTTGCTAGTACTCGTGAAGGTAGTAGCAGAACTACTTCTTCAATCAATTATTTATTAGGAAATCTCATAATTATGTAATATGAATATTTTAACAAATCCTACACAGGCTCTCATAGATTATATTATTATAATGACTGGCTGGCAATTTATTTGACGTTTAATCCCTCAAATTCTAAATTATAGAATAACACCTGCAAATAATTGCCTATATTATCATGTATAGGACATTTTACTACAGCAATGTTCACTTAAAACTGGAATTTCAAATCTGACAGCTTTTGAAACAGGAATCTAGCACCCTTGTGCGATTGGTTTGTATTTGCACGATTATTTATTGTTAATCAGGGTTACTTTGTAATCTAGTATAACGAAAAGTGCAAAGTACAGTGCACTTGTGTAGTGGGCGAATGGTGAACCGTAATTTCGTATTTATAGAGATAAACGCGTACCTCGGAAAATGTTAACATATCTTCAAGTATCTTGCGCGGGGAACAGTTCATTCCCCAGAAGGCTTTGCCCTTTGCCACATGTAGGTAGACAGCCTCTGGCGCATTTTGCGAAATCGCCTATAGCGAAATAAATAAAAGCGGCTCAATCTACCCTTGCAGTGTTGAATCTACTTCATAGATTCATACCTAGTAAGTAGCGTGTGCGCCCCTAGAAAACGCCATTTTCATCGTATACAGGGTGAGTATACAGAATTAGGAGCAGTTACGTATATCTATGACGTCCATTTTGGGTGCATGACGTTATCCATCATCGCGGCCCCAAAACAGCAGCCAGAGATTCCAACATGGTGCGCGGTAAATTTCCACGCGCCACACCATTCAAGGTTTGCTGCCGCAACCCAAGACGAACCCCATTGGAAAGAACGTTGCTGTCTTCAAGCTGCGACGCCAAGCAACTGCGGAGTTATTTAATATTCTTTAAATTTGTTTGTATGGCAGCTATAATTATCAAGCTATAGCGCACGTAGGTTATCCGTTCTTGTTTTATATTTGTCTTTAGGAATGACCAATCATTCTAGGTTTTAATTCTATTTTCTTTTGATTTCTTTATGATTTTATATATGCTTTACAGTCAAGATATTTATGTAAGCGAATTGGCTTTTCTTGTGAATGTCGTTTGAAGTTCGTTTCAGCTCGAGAACACCACAGGTGCAAACCAGCATCCTTCGTTTGCCAAATAGTGTTCCTTCGTAACCACGACTGGGTCCAGGACAAATGAGTTGAAAAATACTAAGACAAAACGTCTTATTTACATTTAACGCTCCGATGGACGGCCCAAACAAACGTTTTGTTTCAGTTACTCCCAGAATAAGATTGGCGATGAATACCACATAAATGGCACTAAAACGTTTAGTTTTTAAATATCCTGTACAAAAAGGCAAATTCTTTATTGTCAAGTGGCCTTGAGTACTCTGATGAGTGGCAATGCCACGCAAGTAAATTTAAGTGTTCTCGACAGTTCTTCTTGCGGTTTACTTAAGAAATTCATTTCTAGCAGTTTTTGTGGTCTACCCCTTGTGATCCTTCCATTCACACCTGCACATCTCGTTCAAGTGACGTCAGTTAAAGCTTGTTTCTATTTCTTGTAAGGTAGGGTTGCCAACACTCTTATTTCGACCCAAAGACTTGGGGTTTGGCAATCATCCTTAGGGCTTCGGGTTTTCAATAACATTCTTCGGGTTAACTGAAGGTTCATAGATACATGGATTGCAATTTTTTCACTACTATTTAAAAGCTCCAGAGCAAAAGTCATTAGTAGAAAGTGGCCAAAGAGACAAAAAAATTAAAACTATTTTAAATTTTTTTCAGAAAAGTTTAATTTCGTAATAGTTTACTTAACCTTTAAGATATATTTTTAAAATTTTATTTAATGGGATGTAAAGAATATTTTTGTTCTTTATCCCTGTGATTTACAAAGGCCGAAAATTATGCTAGGTGTATTGGACCAGCACACCAGCTGCATCCCTCACCCAGGTTTTTTTTCATGCTTGAATGTAGAAGCCAAGTTGTATTTCTTATGTTCTATTGTTAAATCTAATATCGTATTTTATGTAAGCAAATGTTTGCAAAGTCGCTCCTGCACTTGATGTGTATTGTGAATTTTAGTTTTCGCGACTGCAGCAAGAAATACGATCCACGCGGGATGTGGGGATTTTCAAGTCATGCAAAATTTAAGAAAGAAGACGGAATTCGCACGCAGCCTCTTCTGAGAGCTACATGGGTTTGTTCGACTCGAAAGTATAGTAGGTGAATTCGCTTAGGACTATATAAGATAATTTTAAGCGGTCTGAAAGAGCCTGGCAGCCAGCGATTCAAGTTTGTGGCATGCCTGCGAGTAGCCTCAAGCTACATCGCAAGTAGGTTGTTTTAGAATTAAATTCTAATTTCGTTTATTTCTTTTGTGTGTCTGTGTGTTTTCTTTGTGCTTTTATGTTTTTATTTGTTTTTGAAGTCAATAAATTATACCGTAGTGACAACAAGCACTACATTAAACAGCTAATATTTATATAATAGCTTTTTCTTTTTGTTAGCCCTTATTTAATTTTCAAATCATTTATGTATTTTGAATAATTATTTTGACTGTGTACTCCTTTCAGGGTGCTTCGCCAATCTAGTGATCTGTTAATTGAATTTTCAATTGTATTTTTAAAATCTTTGACTGCTAACTGACATTTAATGTCAACTTGACTTCTACAGCTTTTCAAACCAGGTATTGACAATTATAGTTTACATTGACACACATATCAATCAATTCACCTACGTAAGTACTATATTAAGTTCATTTTTACACTTTCTTTTTACTGATTGTTATTCAAAAAAGCTTTTATAAATTCTTTACACACACCTTAAAACTTCTCTAGCTTTCACTGCAACAATCCAACCAACAAAAGCCTCCGATGCAGACAGTCTGTAACGCCTACCGCTTATTCCTCAAACAGTGACAACTATGATGGTCCGTCAACCCTCGAACTGCAACTATCCTGTCAATAACTCTTACTGTTCTTAGAATCCAGCCCTGCTCCCTTTTAAACGTCACCGTCACACCAATCGACTCCAGGTAAGTTTCAGTATTATTGATGATCCAAATCTAACCTTGTTTATTCTGCAGATAGTCCTATGTCTCCAGCAACACCCAATAAAATTATCCAAATTAAACAGCTAATTATGACAACCTCCTTTCAAATGCTTGACTTGTCTTCGATGCAACCAACAATGTCACCAATGAATCCCTATTATGTCATGTATGTATCAATAAATCCAAATCCCATTCAAATAATATAATCTTCTTTGTTATTTATTTGCAATTCACTACATGGTACAATCTCTTCACCGATTGTATATCTCTATTTAAACGCCATACCTTCACACCCCTTTATACCACTACACCAAATAAGCCATTTATTTAACGTTTTTATTATCAAAAAGGGTTTTTCACAAATTTAAGTACATCTTTTTGGAGTTGTTTTCGTAACTAATTAAACAAAATTTTTATTCCTGTTAGATACGATTCTTATTGCACACTTATTTATTTTAAATATCCTATTATTACATGCAAGTAATTCTTAGCATTCTAACAAATACATTTGTCAATTGTAACCTGGGCTTGAACTTTATTAAAATATTCTCAACCATCAAATTTCTATACTCAAATGTTATTTCATTATCAAATTACCTCACTCATTGTCTCAATTAAATTTCATTATTAATTTCAAAATTAACACCCAATTCTATCCAAACACTTCAAGATTTGATTGTAGTAATCTTCCAAATTTATTAGTTTTATATTTTTATCTTTCAACCACCTTTAGTGTATCACAACAATATAAACAAATCGGATTTTCTTGTCCATTGTTTAAAGTTAAATTTCAGTCCGACCAGCACTACTAGGGTAACCAGACTCCTGTTTTGGCAGAGAGTGATCTTTGATAAGCCACTAACTGAGATATTAAGAGAGTTTAATGTTCCCTGAGCTAGCTAAGAGATAAAAAGGGAAAATTATTATTTAAATATTAAGGAGTACAAGACGTCTTGTCTCCACGGAGGGGTAAAAAAATTAATAGATATTTCATATGCTACTTAAATAATACAAAATAATTTTTGGAATTATGTATTTATAAATTAAGAAATTTTGATATTGACCTTTTGATTAACTTTATCCCCTACTCCCCCCCCCCTTCCAAAATTATTTTCTTCGGGTCAGCATCGACTCAATGTTGGTAACCCTATTGTAAGAACAAATTGTTTATAACTTAGCCATATGTTATATTACAGCATCATAAGTCTTAATTCTTTGGTGTCTCGAAATATGAAATAACCATCATGAACAATAAAACGTGAAAAATGAAAACCGGTTATTCAGAGTTGCCTGAAGTGGAAACTTGTGAGAAGCTTAATCATGAAAAACCATCAGATCGAAAGGTAATGGACTAAGTAAATATTTCTGAAAGAATAGTACGCCACAATAAACTAAACATATCTAAGGTCGCATGAATTGTTAATGTCAATCAAAAGAAAATAGCGAAAGGCAAGTGTCAAGCATATTTTAAGCTTGTTAAAAGGACATGACAATGGAGCTGAAGATTATATTAGAATGTAGAGGGTTGAAAATGTAATAAACATATTGTCCTTTAGGATTGTCAGAAACTACTGCTGTTGATTAAACTATGATTAAGGTAGTGTTAGCTGAGTCATATTATTTGTTTCCTATTGATTTAGATAGTATACTGAGTGAAGCACATATACACAAGGTGCTTAATAATTGGATTTTCTGTAATAGAAACAGCAGCGTTTACAACATTTTCTAAAGAATCTTAAATATTCTCCGAACGGAAGCGGTTTGCAGCTAGTTCCGGTTAAAGATTCAAGCCGTTTGATGTGGCTCTCAACTATTTGCGTTGTAAATGCACCACCCACATCGGTTACGTAACTTGCGAATGATGCAAATACGCGCTTTTGCTGCATTCTGTTCGATTCCGGTGCAATTCACCGTAAATCCGAGCAGTTGGTAATGCGCCCAAATGACCGGCACTCGTTGTAAAATGTCTGCCAAACCTAACACTGCTAGGTTAATATCGTCCACATTACAGCACAATTGCTTCCGAATTGCTCCATATTGAATCCAAAAAGCGTTTCAGTGACTCTCCATTAAAACGTACTGTCGATCTGCATTGAATGGGGTGTACCCACCCCTTGTATGTGCGCTCTACAACTAGGCCAAATGTAATTCTGTTAGTTAATTCAAAATCGATTCCGATTTTCATGCGGCAGTAAGTCCAGATGTGCTTGTCAAGTGTTTTTACAGGGTCCAAATGGATCTTAAACAGATTTTCCTGCAGCTGTAACGTATTTTCGATCAATGTTAAGAGAAAAACTAAATAATCTACTACATTTCAACTACCTACATATGGAGAGAGAGTATAAAGTATGGATATTATTTGACGCGAATATTTGTTGTATCAAAAATGTGTTGAACAAATAACGTCCATTGCAATAATTTAGACTACACCCTGGCCAATCATATTTTTAAGTGTTGGGTCGCTTTTTCTAAGAAACCCTTGTAATTTTTGTTTCGCATTTAAATACATATAATATTTCTGTTTTCAGCTACTTAACTTTTTCAAATCTAAATTAATAATAATATATTGTGCTCCCGAAAGTTTTGCTCATTATTGTGTTCCCAAATAGATTTATGAGAAATTTTATTTTTAATTAAACATGCGCCAGGGCTGTGTTAGGACTTATAGGTAATAACAATCGGTGTTATATTAATTTTTGCTGATAATGAACGAAAACATGCCACCGATTAGCTACGGGAAAGGATCGTAATTTACTTAGGTACCTTAAAAAACGAAATTTAAATTAAATAGCGCCAAGTGGTTTTAACAAACTTCACGTAATGATAAAAAAATTCGGGCACTTCATTCCGTGTAGGAAGATGGCCTGAGACAAGGCGAGTCAGGGTCGCCGAAATATCTCTTTCCGAAACCCAGTCATCTGGCACACCGTTACCGGCGTAGTGAGTGACGTGGTTAGCATCACGCCTTCGACGACTGCCTTACTTTCCCTACTTCCGCAACTGTGGTTTCGGTACCCAATTTTTAAAGCGACTGGGTGGGCCGCCCGCCAGTTGCTAGATGTCGGAGTTGAACCCTGTACCGTGAAACCGCAACCTGACGCCCTAACCGCTCGGCCAAGCTGGCGTCTCACGTAATGATAAGTAATTTAATATAAACAACAACTGGCACTAAGAACTTGTTCAGAACAGAAATATGACAGATCATGTAGCCAAATGGCTTATCAATCATTTATAAATGACGAGGAAAAACCTAGCTTCTAGTGCGCCATATGTTCACAAATGCAGGGGAGCAATTAAATTATCGCTGCTGAGTAAAGGCCGATAAATAGGTAACGAAGCAAAAGCCCGATTCAGATAATGAATTTTAATTAACTTGTAATAGTAGTTTCAACTCGCCGCGCCAAAAACGGTCGACACATTAAAAAAATGCAATCTATCTACTGTAACCGAGGGCTATTTTTAGGTACCTGCATCTTTCCCGTAAACAGTAGTAAATTAATTTCGCTTGGCCAATAATTTAGCAAGCAACTGTACTGGGACGTTCGAAAGCTCTCTAAATTTTAAAGTATGCAACGTGACATAGTTAATCAACCAGAAACCCCGGTAATGTAAATGTTCTTTTAATTTTATACTCAAATTTGTTTCAGCACAGCTTTTTCCCACCAATTTTAACAACGTGACAAGGTGACTCCTCGATAAATGCATAAAATTTGAAAACGTACGAAATGAAGCCTCGGTGGAAGTTCCATGAAAATAAAGCCTGCAATTTCACTTAGCTAAACAAACCATACCGAACTGTGCAGGTGTGCACCCGGATAGCTGCTACTTGAGTCCGTAGAGATTCCTGGCAGATACAAACGTCAGCGCAAACCCTTACTGCTTCGCATGGCAGGTTGTGAAACTAAAATCCCTCTATTACAAGAACTTTCCTAGACGCGGTGCACAGCCTAACGGGTCTCCCACCATAACCTTCAAATGCACTTCGGTGTTAATCTTGAAAAATTTGACCACACACAAGCAATACGAATTAAAGAAAAAATTATTATCAAAAAGCTGCATCCGAAACTTAGAAATTTAAATTTGCATTGAGCACCCTGTCGGTGCTTTTTTTAAATAAAAATGAAATGCAATCATCCGGAATTCTTTTAACCACAGTAACATATCATGTACTCTAGAACTAGCCTTATATATACAATCTGCTGCTTCATAAAACGTCACAAAACTCAACACTTTTACATGTGATTTTTCACCCAAAACCGCTGTATCGAATATACGCGGCTTGCCACTTTCTATTCCTTTACCTCTACGGTGCAACGCCGGTTGGGGCGTACAGGTGGCAGAATCATGTATTTGAAATAAATTATATCACCGGTAATACCCTACGTTTAAAGCAACATATGCACAAGTAGTATAGTGGACACCACTAATTGGATTAATTGTTCAATTAAATTAATCGAGGCTCGATTAAATTAATCGGATGATTGACAGGTGCTCTAATTCCGCGAATTAAACCGCGGATTTATTCGCGGCTTGATCTAATTAATTTTCGCGGATTGACCTAATTAACCACATATGTATTTTGATATGTAATTTTCACATGTGCTACTGAATAAATTACGCATTAGCTTCCGATTAAGTTACGCGTCGGCCATCTTGGATTTCTGGCGGGAATATTTGAAATTTAATTTTTTTCAGATTTTTTCTAAGTTCAATTTTTGAATTTTAAACTTCGCGGGATGTCCGCCATCTTGGTGCGCGCGCACTTCTCACGGCGGTTGTTTTTAATTTTGAATTTTCGCGGAAATATTTGAAATTCAAACTGATAGATCTATCTCGCTCTTCGAAGCTGCTGTCTCTCTCTTGCATTCACTCGCGGAAATATTTGAATTTAAAAAAAGCTTCCTGCGATGTCCCATGGCTGGAATCGAACCAGCGATCGCAGCATTACGAGTACGAAGCCTTAACCAACTGGGCTATCGAAGCGATCGAGGTTAAAGGAATTAAACATGGTCACTACTTCAACACTTGCGTGCAGTTTCGGTGCCCTGTTTAACTAATGAATTTCAAATTTACATCGCTGTTTATGAACATAGATATTTTTTTTAAATTATTCTCACTTTTACTAGAACAATTACATTTCGTCCCTCGAAGAAATTTCAGAGAGGCCAATTTAATACCGTTTAATAGATGTTTTACATAGTTTAATTTCGTTCTGGCATATTGCCTGATTTAATTATGTATTGTTATCAGTCGATAGGCCTTTAAAATAAATATTTGTTGATATCTGTATCGATTTTCATTCAATTACAACAGAACATTCCGTGCTTGTGAGCCGTTACGCTTAAGTTTAGTCGTGTTAATATTTTTAATTAACTCATCGGCGTGTTTATGTATCAATAACTTGTTTTATGTAATTACAATTGGGGCATTTTATATTAGAATTTAAATAAACGATAATATTACGCGGCGTCTTTATGCAGGAGTCGTTTGAATTTTGTAAATGTCTTTTAGCACGAATCGATTCCTGGAAAAACATACTGCATCGTGTAACTGTATTCGCTAATTATTCAAAATGTTTTATTGAGTATGAAAAGGTCTCATAATTTTGATCGCTGTTGGTGTAAAATGCCTGTCAAAACCTGTCTGGAAAACGCAAGAACCGACATGCTCCGGCTCGATAGTGGGGTGCCGCTGACGTATTGTTTTAGTACCTGTATAAAAGTGTTTGCGGTCTCTATAACGCATCGAATTGCTTCACTCTCAACCGTCGTGTCAACAGCACCAGTGTAACTAAGATGGATCCTCGAAGTGTTAATAAGTGCCAAGAAAAACCAGGCCCCTACACCAGGAGACCGGCAGCAGAAAAAACAAGTAAGAAAACGCATCTTTTAAATAAAAAACAACACGGTGCACCGCCACAGCCTCCAGCCATGAACGTGGAGACCAAGGGGTATTCACCACGTCTAGATGCCACCGAGGAGGACCTGCGGGTGTTCATTGAGGAGACGATGCCTTCCTATGACGTAACACCGATCGTAACGCCTGAGATCCGCCAAACCCGACGGGAAAAGAAACGGTTATTATGCGACCTCACTGTGCCTTTAAACAATAGCGCCAGCAAGGTTGTTCATTTGGGTCTGGATCCTTATAAACAATTTTCGCCTGTTGCAAGAATTCTGAAGACCGACATTGGTGCTGGTGTTTCCTTCACAGCCGAGTCGTTCATGGCTTTTGTGGAAGCGCTACCGGACATATTTGTGATGGCCAGGCAGGGGACTTTCAGATATGAATTAACTGAGCACACAGTGGAGTACGTGAACAATGATACCTGCAGGATTATTACAAAGGACCCCGAGAACAAGTTTACTCTTTACGTAACGTATGAAACACTATCAAATTTATTGCCGATGTACAACTTGATGGTTGTGAAAATAAATGACTTGAAACGTGTAAAGTGCAATTTCCAAAATTTTGGTGAAGTGATCGTTGACAAAGTAATACATACAGAAAATTTGTGTCTTGATGATTCAATCATTTTTAATACTCTGCGCTGGACTTTCGCTAACGATATTTTATTGTGGGAACTTGTGTTCAAATTTAAAATGTATGTTATTATAGAATTGCAGAAGCTGATTGATGCAGATGAGCGCATGAAATCGTACATGTCCTAGTTTATATAAAATATTGTATGAAAATGTGAATAAAAATGTTTTAAACTGTATTTCTTTTTAATTATGTGACGAGTGTTGGTTTATACATGAGGTAGGTTGGCCGAGTGGTTAAGGCGTCAGACTTAAGATCTGATCTCGAAAGAGGTCGTGGGTTCGATTCCCGCACTTACCATGTTTTTAATGTATTTATTATGAGCGTGTTGATTTTTTAAGTTAGTTTATTCACGACGGCCCTACTGTAATAATCGCTCACTGCATAAAAATGGAGCATCAGTTTTCACATCCGTTTTCTGCTATCATAGCAGGCCCCTCAGGATCGGGCAAATCGTTTTTTGTAATAAATTTCTTGAAAAATATGAAAAAACTCTGCAGTGTAAATTTCGCTAAAGTTATCTGGTGTTATGGCGAGTGGCAAAAATTGTACGAAGATTTAAAATCTTTAGTCGAATTTCAACAAGGTCTGCCAGACATGACATCTTTTGAGGGGTCCGAACCCAAACTTTTAATAATCGATGATTTAATGAGGGAGACAAATAACTCGGTCGTTGACCTATTCACCAAGGGGAGCCATCACCACAATCTCAGTGTTTTTTTTATTACGCAAAACATTTTTCACCAAGGAAAAGGACAGCGGGATATTTCCCTAAATGCTCATTACATTATTCTTTTCAAAAATCCGCGAGATAGAGCTCAAATAAAGCACTTAACCAGGCAGATATGTCCAGAAAATCCTCGTTTTCTACAGGAGGCATATGAAAACGCCACATCTAAGCCACACGGGTATTTATTATTCGATTTAAAACAAAGCACCCCCGACATTGCAAGATACCGAACGTCTATTTTTAGAGAGGATGGGTCTTGCTATATTTATATACCGAAGAAGGGGTATAAAAACAGCAACTCGAATCAATTTACAATCATTCACTAGTGATGTCTCGAGCGGTGATTAAGAATTCAGAGTTGCTGCGTGCTCTACATAAACTAGGTTCTAAAGAACGCATCGCATTATTAAAAACCGTTAACGATAAACAAATCCATTGTGTCTGCGAGTGTATATATAACACTCTAAAAGGAAAAATACCTTTGTCGACTAAGCAGAAGACTCAGATAGCCCTGCATAAAAAAGTACTTAGAAAATTAATTAAACCTGGAGAGTCCATCAAAAAGAAGCGAAAAATTTTAACTCAAAAAGGGGGTGCGTTCTTGCCGTTGATCTTAGCCCCATTAATTACGGGTGTATTGAGTTCTATTTTTAAATAAAAATGGAACACGCAAAGAAGATGATGATTGTGCCGCCTGAAGTTATGCACCGCTTTAAGGCTACTGAGAATCCCGAGCAAAATATATTATCACAGCTTGATGACGAAATGCAGAAAGTTTTAAAATCTAAATTATCTGACCACGATAAATGGGTGCAGTACAATCAAGTCTTGCAACGTTATCTGCATTTTGCCGACCAAACAAGACAATCAATCAAAATACCAATAGAATCAAGCACCAGCAGCAGTATTTCAGACGGTGATATTTTGTCTACACTACCTAGCACTTTTAAGAAAAAAGGCGAAGCTTTCTTACGTTTTTTGAGGGCATCACAGGATGTGGACTGGGATAGCAAGGGGACAGTTACTATAAAAGGCGAAATTTTACCATCATCTAACATAACTGATCTAGTGCACGCCATTCTAAGGCCTCAAAAAATTGCAAGTCCATCGGGACATCTCAAGTTCGCTGATTACATTAAAGAAAAAAAATTCCCAAGTGTGCTGCGGGGGAACTCGAAACGCAAAATTTTAGCAGTTCAGCCTGAAGACGTGAGGAGTTCTGAGGCGGAAAGTGAGAACTACGACACCGAAACAGAGTCTAAATCGAATCCGTTAGCAAGGCCAGTAACAACAACGCAAAAAGCAGGAAAAATAACGAAAACAACGCGGAGGTCGATACCAAAAATAAAGGGCATTTCGGGCTGGGAGCGCCTTAAACTTTAACATAGCAGAAATGAATTTGGATGCTATCTATTATGATCCGGCCAACCCAGTAGGCTTTGCTGGTGCAAATTCGTTAATTTCTTCAGTGAAAAATACTCACTCCAATAGTGATGTAAAGGAATGGCTAAAGAAACAGGATGCATATACTATTCACAAAACTGCAAGAAAAAAATTCCCTAGAAACAAATACATTGTTAGCAACATTTTCGAATTATGGCAGGCTGATCTCTGCGACATGCGCAGTTTAGCCCCACACAATGACGGAAATAATTTTATTCTAACCGTAATTGATGTGTTTAGTAAAATGGCCTGGGCGAGGCCTCTTAAATCTAAAACGGCTACTTCAGTAATAAACGCATTTCGTGAAATATTTGCTGAAGCCGGTAACACGCCCATAAATTTACAAACCGATAAAGGCAAAGAATTTGTTGCTAGAGCCGTACAGAATTTTTTCAAACAACACGATATCACGTTTTATGTGACGCAAAACCCCGATGTTAAAGCATCAGTCATTGAGCGTTTCAATAGAACATTAAAAACCAGAATGTGGCGCTATTTCAAATACTCTAATTCATACAAATACATAGACGTATTACAAAATTTACTGACTTCGTATAACAACCGCTATCATTCAAGCATCAAGATGGCACCCTCCGCAGTAAATGATGGTAATATACTGGAAGTGTGGAACAATCTGTACAGAAAGGGGATGGGCGTCGACAGGAAGCCTAAATATAAAGTGAACCAACATGTAAGAATTAGTAGAACGAAGGACTCATTCGAGAAAGGATATGAAACTAATTGGAGCGGGGAAGTGTTTATAATTAAAAAAGTGATTCTTAGAAAACCACCTGTGTACGAAATAGTTGATTTAAGCAACGATACGATAGAGGGCGTCTTTTATGAAGAGGAATTACAGCCAGTGACTTTGGATGATAACGCTTTGTTTAAAGTCGAACAAGTGTTAAAAGAAAGAGGACACGGTCGGCGCAAAGAGTACTTTGTAAAGTGGCGAAATTATAACGACAAGTTCAACTCTTGGATTCCTGCAGCTAATCTTCAGCAACTATGAATACAGATGAAGAATTTTATCTAACATTACTTAGCAATAGTTCTACGAGCTATTTTCCAAATAACACCACAGCACAATTCATAACACAGCTCCCTAAACGAATAAGGTTACCGGGGCAATGGGTTACAGGTATTGCGGAAGTGCAATATCCATGCTCCTTTTTGGCCGTGACAGATACAGAAAATCTAGTCTATTATCGCACAGAAATACCTAAAGTGCAAGCCGGAGAAGAAACGTATGCTGAGTTGAAAAAAGTATTGCAAAACGCTAATTCATATTTTAAAAGTGATAGAGAGCAAATTTACTATGGTAGCGATGGATGGCACGTAATCTGTATTCAGCCCGGCAATTATGAAAACATTGAACATATTACAGCCGAAATTAACAATCACAGGTTATTAGAAAAGTTGCTGAATTTTCAATATAATAGAGTAACAAAACGCGTGTCTCTTGAAATTAAAACGTCGTCATTGAAAATGCTAGGCTTTTCACAACGTCTGGCCTTACAACTTGGTTATAAACCTGATATAAATATAGCTGAAGCACCTGTACCAAGCCACCCCGCAAATATCTGGGTTGGTTTACCATCACAAATGTTTATTTACTGCGATATTGTGGAACCACAGCTTGTAGGAGATGTCTTGGCTCCGCTTCTTCGTATTGTTAACGTGACCTCTGATAATTATAATTACGGTTGCCACAAAGACGCCATATTTTCGCCGACTCATTATATAAATGTCATGAAGAGGGAATTTGAGAATATCGAGATAAATATAAGGACCGAAACGTCGGGTGTGATGCCATTCGAGTTTGGAACGTTGAGTTTAAAACTACACTTTAAGAGGATACAGTAGCTGCTATGGATTGTCCTTACCAACAATACTACACCAATCAGGCAGGTCAAGGCGTTGGAGCTATCTACAGAGGAGCAGCCTACCAGAGAGGTCATGGTATCGGAAGCTTTTTAGGCGGAATATTTCGTAGTATCCTGCCTCTTTTTAAAACCGGTGCTAAAGTTGTTGGAAAGGAAGCTTTAAGGACAGGCGCTAACATTTTAGGAGATGTTAGTGAAAGTCGACCGCTAAAAGAAGCGTTCCATAACCGTGTACAGGAGGCTGGAAAGAATCTCAAACGTAAAGCCGACAGAAAAATAGATACTCTAATGGAAGGATCGGGATATAAAAGGCAACGCACTCTGAATTACAATCAGTCTACAAGAAAAAACGCTAAGCAGAAGCTGGTCAAACCCGCATACGCCGATATCTTCACCAGCAAGTAGTTTTCACAATGGCGTTTTTGCATGCGCAGTCTTGTGAGTGTGTTAAATCAGAGTTAGATTTATTCGCTCTGCCCGCAACTCAAACCAGTATCGAAAATGGACAATGGATTTTTTACAAACCACTTTCCTCGCTTAATGACGATGCACCGATTGAATTTATTGTGCCTGGAAACGGTAACGATTATATCGATTTAAGTCAGACCATGTTATACATTACTGCTAAAATTGTTAAACAAGATGATACACCATTAACCGACAAAGAGGTTGTAGGCCCTGTTAATAATTGGATGCACTCTATGTTTAATCAAGTTGAGGTGTATTTGAATCAGAAGCTTGTGAGCCCGCCAAACAATACATACGCATACCGTTCATACATTGAAACTCTGCTGAATTACGGCAATGGTGCTAAATCAACCCATTTAACATGCACACTATGGTACAACGACACAGCCAATAACATGGATGACATCACTACGCATAATGAAGGATTTGTAAAGCGGAAATTTTTTACTGCTGCAAGTAAGCAAGTCGAAATGATGGGACATGTGCATTCCGATTTATTCAATCAAGAAAAATTTCTTATAAACGGAGTTGAAATGAAAGTCAAATTTATCAGATCCCGAGATTCGTTCAATTTAATGGCAGACGAAGGATCTACATTCAAAGTGAAAATTAGTGATGCCAGCTTACTAGTGAGAAAAATGAAAATAAACCCGTCTATTTTACTAGCGCATACCAAAGCTTTGGCGACTGCGCCTGCTAAATACCCCATTACAAGATCCGATGTTAAAGTGTTAACTATTCCGGCTGGTGTGCAAAGAAAATCTTTAGATAATATTTTTCTGGGGCAATTACCAAAACGATGCATTGTAGGTTTTGTATCGAATAAAGCATTTAACGGCCATTATGCAGCAAACCCTTTCAATTTTAATAACTACAAAATCAATTATTTCTCCCTATACATCGACGGTCAACAAATTCCTTCAAAACCTCTACAGCCTGATTTTTCTAAGAATGGCATGTACGTTCAAGCATATCACACACTATTCTCGGGTAGCGGTATACACTTCCTCAATGAAGGCAACGCTATAAAACGTGAAGATTACCCTTATGGCTACTGTCTATTTGCTTTTGATTTAACCCCCGATCTGGCTGCAAATGCAACAACACACTGGAACCTTCTTAAAAATGGCGCTCTACGTTTAGAGGTGGGTTTTCAAAACGCGTTAGAAGAAACTATTAATTGTCTAGTTTATGCAGAGTTCGATAACGTCGTAGAAATTGACAAACACAGAAATGTGCTGGTGGATTTTAGTAGTTAAAAACCAACAACAGTTTTTTAAAATTTAGTCATGCTCAAACATTTCGTCAGTATGGACAGTGCCTTCGTAGATCTGCAAGGGTTCCGTGGTGATAAGAAACAGTTTATTCCGAAAGAAGTGGCTGTTATTTCAGCAGATGGCAACCAGTTAGCAATTTTCGTTTTAAAACCTCCTGCAAAATATGACACTCTGCCCTATTTCGTTAAAAAAGGCATAAACTATCTGGAGCAAAGACATCACGGTCTAACCTGGGATTCTGGTTCTATACATTTTGATGAATTTGAAGCAGAGCTAGCACGAGTTCTCAAAAAATTTGAAAAAGTGTACGTTAAGGGTCAAGAAAAGAAGGAGGTTCTAAGTTTTCTGAATAAAATCGTCGTAAATTTGGAGGATCTCGAGTGCCCGTCTTTAAAAGTTTTGCGAAAAACTACTGCAGCCGTACGTTGCCTCAATCACAACATCCGTTCGCCTGTATGTGCATTGGAAAACATACTAATTTTATCCGACTGGTGGCGCAATGAATACACTGGAAGTTCAGAAAATATTGCAAACAATCCCGAGTCTGTTGAATGTGAAACGCTATGTTTTTGCTTCTGATCAACTCCCTACAAGAATTGCAAGACCTGTGGCAATCATCGTCAACACAGATCCAGCAAACCGACCTGGACAACATTGGAATGCAGTGTATATAGACCAATATGGATATGGGGAATACTTTGATTCATACGGCCGCCCTCCAAGCGGTTATCATTTAAAATTTTTACAACAAAATTCAATCAGTTGGTCTCATAATCCAAAAATTTTGCAAGATTTTAGCTCTAACGTTTGCGGCATATACTGTTTAATGTATTTATATTTTAAAATGAATGGTGCATGTATGATAAGCTTTGTAAACCTGTTCACTGATAATTTAGTTTCTAATGACACATATGTAAAAGCACTATATATCCAATACTTTACCTTAATAAACTTACTTAATGTTATTTAGAAAATAAAAACACAAGTAGTTTGTAATTAAACATATTTTTTATTACACACACAAAATATTTAATAAATGTATTTTACAATATTCGACTGTTTTATTTACAAAAATTAACAGCCTCTTAAGCCTAGCATGCAAAATAAAACTAACATATAATTAAAATCTAGCATGCAGTTACATGTAGCTCAAATTGAACCAAAATATCGGAAATTATTGAAAAACGCGTGTTGTTTTTATGAAAAGAAAAGAATAAAATATCGAAAACCCATCAGAAAAATACAGTTTACGAAATAATAATAAAATAACATTAGAAAATACAGATTACGATCTAATAAAATAACACTAGAAAAATACAGTTACAAGTTAATCAAATATGGTGTCACACTTATCTAAGGCGCTTTAAAACCGTAAGGCACCGTGTCAAAGGTATCAGGAAGTCGCTGTCGTTTATTATAACAAAATTGATATTTTTTGCGTTCAGGTTTTGATATTACATTATAGCATGATGTCCGAACTATTTTACGCTCATTATAAACATATAGAGGGTGATTCTCATTTGCATTAATAAGAGTATTACAGACCATTTCCTTTATAGACTCAAAATTGATTACATCTGAGTTTTTGTAATTTAGGGTTATGCCCTTTACCTTGCATACTGTAATCTCTGTGTTTTTAGACGTCGAGTACACCTTATAACTGTAGTTTTTAGGTCCACCGCTTACAAACTCAGTTATATAACTGCCTACGCCATACTGCTCGAGCTCGTCTGTTAGCTGACCCAGAAATTCACCCTTTTCAGGTAGCCAATCACCTTCTCTGGATATGAAAACTAAACTATCAGTATCAAAATAAAATACACGCTCACCCAGAGCGTCGAGATATGTATATAATTGTAGTCGAGCTTGAGCAGTAGTGTAGGCAGCAATTGCGACATTAACAGTGGTCAAGGATTTTACACAATCTGTAGGCCTATCCCAATTAACTAAAAGCACATCGTCATCAATCGCTACGAATGAGTGGACTTCTACATCAGGGCTTGTCAGCATTTTAAAAAATTCCTCGGGGTTCGTTATCACAGAACACTGCATTAAATTTTCACGTTGACCAAACTTGCCCCAAAAGCTATTGAGCATTAATTTGGCGAGAAATCTTAACCCAGGGTTTTTATTGATATTATCTTTATCTAATTGAACACCTTCAACCTCAAAATACTCGCGAATGTACGCTTCCTTATCAGCATCTGTGATACAACTATTCGGCCACCCCGAGCATTCCTGTTTCAATTTTATAAAATTGTCTACATAACCACTAAAAATCCCACCCGTTTTTAAATTTTTGTTGTATTTCACTACCTCATATTCCCAAATTTCAAAAATTTCGACAATTTTGTAATTTTTGCTTAGAGCCATCCTTAGCTCATCCGCCACATAGGTCCCCTCAAAGCTACGTTCGGCGTCGTTATGAGTGCATAAGCCCTGATGCAGAGTTTCGGCACATGTGCGGCACAAGATAAACATAAGTTTTTTGTTCGCCCTATATGGGAGCACGGGGTGGAATAATGAAGTAGGTGGCAAAACAAGGCATTTGACAAGACCTTCGACATTATCAATAGATAATAACGAGCAAGCTTGGTGACCGATGTGAATTTTCGGGTGCCCTATAGGATATTTTCCGTACTTGTTAACACTAGGATATAATGAACAAACGTCCCAATAATGAATTTTTTCGCCTGGCTGACATTTATGATATAGCTTGATGGCATTTGTTCGTCCACCGAAAAAGCTGTCGCGGGGGTCTAGAGGCTCGTGCTGTAGAATGGGGAGATTTTCAACGAAAGCTTTCGCAGGTTGATTCAATTTTAAAAAGCTAGTAAACTCACACTCCCACATTTCAACCAACGTGTGACCGCTGTTACGAATACGTTTAGATCGAGCCTCCGTGTTTTCTCGACGTAAAAACATAGCTTTTGCGTTATCGTCTGTATCGGCTGTTTGAACCGGATAGCAAACCTCACACCCATGCCAAAAACACCCTAAAAACTCATATACTGTGTTAGTCTCCCTGCAATACCCGTCGACCAATATACCATTAGGCAAACGAAACTCTCTAGCTTTACCGCTGTGCTGAATATTAATGTTATTACTATGTTCGAGCCATGACAGCCACTTGAGCGCAGCCGCCGACTGTTTGTCGCCTAGTCTGTACCCCCCTGGAGGAATCAAACCGATCATGTTATTGATTAAAAAGCGCCTTCTAAATACCAAATTACATGCGCTGGCTATTGTGGCTGATTCCTGAAATGGGTCCACGTCATTTTTGACCGTAAACAATTTCCAAAACCTCAGGCAAGCTTTAGCTAGAATTTGTACATCTAAAACACAATAATCCACAATTTCTTTTTTCATATCAAAAATGTAGCCGTTTTGAATATTATTACTATGCCATTCTACTAATGAGCGTCGATCGGAGCCGTTCATGGTATCTGGCGCATAATAGTGAATATCGGGTAAGGGGCCTATATAATTTTGGTTTTCTATGGTGTTAAACAAGTACGGGAAATAGCCTTTAGTTTCGGGGAAATCGAACGTCTGGGGCAGTTTAGCTAAGGGCAGAGGAATGAAATTTAGTGAGTCGATAAATCTGATCTGACCGCATGTAATCGAGATTATTTTCGTACCTGTGGTTATTAATTTAGGTGCCCAACTTACTCTGTTTTTTAGAATTTCTCTCAAAACGAAACACCCATCATAGCCCTTCATATTATGGGCAAGTGCAGTGACTTTAAATACAGAACTCAATAAGGAAATGTGGGCTAAAAACGAATTAACGGGGTCATCTCTAAAAACATGCAATCTTTTACTGCAGATTCGACAATCCTGCTGCAAGTCCTCGTTATCTATACACTCTAAACATACATGGGCCGCAACACAAAGATTTGGTTCGTGTATAAAATTATCGGCTTTTTCTGAAAACTTGCTTTCCTGTCTGCATTCCAGGTCATAAAAAACAAATAGAGGTTTTGACGCTTTTTTATTGGCATGTTTCTTAATGTTTTTTGACATGTAGCAAAAATGTCGAACTGGCTGTAACTTTTTGCATGTTTCACAAAATAGGTAACCGCATTTATGTCCCTGAGTACTTCTCCGAAATATAGTGTGTAGGCAGACACCACAACGGTAAAGTCTGCTACACAAATTTGACGTTTTATGGGCATTAAAACATTCAATGCCACGGAAATCCCTGTTGCAAACAGAACAATTTATTGTTGGTAGCATAATATTACATGGTGGTTGAAGCTGACAACAGGGACAGGTATATTTGCATTTTAAATGCTGGCGTTTATTGTTAAATCTAAATTTACACAGTTCACAAAAATAACTAGCAGTAAACGCAGACGTCAGACTCGTAATAACGTTGTAATGCCCTCCTTCCAATATTAAATTTAAAACGGTTCTAGTTTTATCGCGGGGTCCCTCAAAATACGTTGTTTTGCCACTTCTAGAATTGTATACGACTATTGTATAATTTGTCAGATGTTCTTGAAATTTTTGAATGTGCTCGTAATTTCCGCCGTCGGTTAAATCAACTTCGCTAACCCTACAGAGACGTAAGGCCCTATTAAATAAAATCGGAGAACCTGATTGTAGTTCGGACAACTTTTCATCTCTATTCTTAAAAGCTATAGCGATAACAAGGGCTGAAGCAAGACACATATTATCTTTGACAGGCACAATTATTATACCCACTTTTTTAGCGCAAAAATCTTCAAAGCTAGCGCCTGCTAGCAGTGTTCGGCCACACCCCACGGGTAAGCTTACCTTGTCAACATGTAGCGTCAACACATCTTGAGTGAAAAAGCGAGCATTGGATTGTAGGACCTTGGCGACGACGTTCAGGATCACTGCAGTGGACAGTTGATCAGCCCTTCGGAATGATATTCCTAATGGCTTGCCAGGAAATTGATGGTTATGAAGAACAAGGCCTACACGATCAGATGGCTGTGTGTTGCGCAGAATGTAGCCAAGAAGCTCTTGGAATGCATCCTATAATCAATATTTAAAACTACAATCAGGAATATGTAAAGTTATAGTCGAAATTACCTGCAGCCATAACAAAGGATTCTGATAGCCATCTACGGGGTTGAATTTAAAAGTAACACTGTTCGATGTTGCGTTGAACTTCTTTATAAATTTCTGGAATTCGCTCTGGATAACCAGATAGCGCAGCTTGTCATTGGTGTTAGGCGTCTGAAATTAAAAATCAATTAAAACACCTGTTTACAAAAATACGTAGCAAAGTAGCGTTAGGATTTGAATTTTGTAAAGGCACTTACATTACTTAATGCAGCTGCACCGTAATTTAGGATATCGCCTCGAGGGGACCCTGAGGTCATCGCTAGCTGACTCATTGTAGGCCGAGAAATCGTATTGGAATTCGTACTCGGCGATGACGTCGCTAATTGCCTCATTGCCTGGTCTTGATCATTAGGCGAGGTCTTCGCTAATAGCCCCGTTGTTTGTAGAGAATTATGAATCTGTAATTATAAAAATGGAATGTTTTATGCTGGACAAGTGCAGACTGTATAGAAAAATAGTAAGTTACTAAATAAATACTTACAGACAGCACCCGATCTGCCTTGTTAAGTCCTGGAACCGAAGGGATGGCTGGGACTGCACACGTAGAAGACAGATCGATAGCTTGGTGTATAGCAGCACTCTGGCTCGGCAACACCCGATCTGCTTTGCTAAACCCTGGAACCGAAGGAGTGGCTGGGCCTGTACGCGTAGAAGACAGGTCGATAGCTTGGTATATCGCAGCACTTTGGCTCGGTAACATCCGATCTGCCTTGCTAAACCCTGGAACCGAGAGGGTGGCTGGGGCTGCACGCGTAGAAGACAGGTCGATGGCTTGGTGTAGCATACCACTTTGGTCCGGAGGCGTTTGTTGCAGAGACTGTAAAAGCAAGATTGAAATGAGTGTCTAGCTTCTAAAAGGCTATGGGTTGATTAAATTTGCTAATTAAATTTTGTACTTACGATTAAATGACGAATTCTAGCAGCTCTCTGGGTTAGGCTCGAAAATGCACTCGCATGTTCGGGCTGAATGATGTCCCCACGTGCTAGTTTAAAAAGCACAATTTCATATGCAATGAGCACGAACTTTTCATTGGAAAAATTTCCTCTCTCAAACCATTTTAAAATGGCACTTATAGGAAGCGTAGCAAGGCCTGAATTCTCCATCTTGGATGCGATGGTACAGAAGCACTTTGTAACACAGCAAAACGGAATCACGTGTTCACAGCAAACTGGCGGATCGAGAAAGACCAACTTCACGATTCGACTGTGTATATATTAGGGTGAACGCCGAAGATTGTCGAACGCTACCGAGGGACGGCCGCGTATGCGCAAATATCGTTCATACTCACATTGCATAGCAAAAGAGAAAGCTATAATGTAAAAATGCACCGAGGCCATGACGTCAGATCAGGTTTCGCTGCAGCACAAAAGAGAAAGTTATAATAACGAAAAGTAACTAATTGCTACGACCCAAATTTTAAAATCGGGGTTCTTCAAATTTTTAATAGAATAAAAGCTATATGAACAGAAGCATGTCAGGAATATATTAAACTCAAATTTGTAACTCGGTGAATTTCTAGAACCTGCCTCTTTTGTTTCAAAACACATCAAGGCCATGACGTCAGACCAGGTTTCGCTCAAAATTAACAAGTTGTAGCCTGCCTAGACACGTGAAATAATGCTTCCACGAAATAGGGGCATACGATGAACACTGCAGAAATTGCATCACGATATTTATATAAATAAAGTCCGTTTTAAAATAAATCGTTTGCTAATATTGTACGTTGGAGTATAAAATGCATTTTTAAAATATATTATACACGAAATTATTAGAAACTAAGGGAGAAACTAGGAGAATCAAGCTACGCTCACTTAATTTTTTAAACTAGCTGTTGTAATTTATAATTCGATCTGGCGAAATTATTTCATTTGAATGAAAATCGATACAGATATCAACAAATTTTTATTTTAAAGGCCTATCGACTGATAACAATACATAATTAAATCAGGCAATATGCCAGAACGAAATTAAACTATGTAAAACATCTATTAAACGGTATTAAATTGGCCTCTCTGAAATTTCTTCGAGGGACGAAATGTAATTGTTCTAGTAAAAGTGAGAATAATTTAAAAAAATATCTATGTTCATAAACAGCGATGTAAATTTGAAATTCATTAGTTAAACAGGGCACCGAAACTGCACGACAGTGTTGAAGTAGTGACCATGTTTAATTCCTTCAACCTCGATCGCTTCGCTAGCCCAGTTGGTTAAGGCTTCGTACTCGTAATGCAGCGATCGCTGGTTCGATTCCAGCCATGGGACATCGCAGGAAGCTTTTTTTAAATTTAAATATTTCCGCGAGTGAATGCAAGAGAGAGACAGCAGCTTCGAAGAGCGATATAGATTTACCAGTTTGAATTTCAAATATTTCCGCGAAAATTCAAAATTAAAAACGACAGCCGTGAGAAGTGCGCGCGCACCAAGATGTCCGACGCCCGGGAAGTTTAAAATTCAAATAATGGAACTTAGAAAAAAAATCGGAAAAAATTCAAATTTCAAATATTCCCGCCAGAAAACCAAGATGGCCGCCGCGTAATTCCAGAAGCAAATTAAAAATCTAATGCGTAATTTAATCAGTAGCACATATGTAAATTAAATATCAAACTTCATATGTGATTAATCAGTAGCACATATGAAGAATAATTAGAGCAAACCGCGAAATTAATTAGGTCAAACCGCGGAATTAATTCGCGGAATCGCGGATTAATTCGCGGTTTAATTCGCGGATTGCTCCAGTTTCGGTGCCGCCATACTACTGAAATAAAAGTTAACTGTTTAGAATATCCG
>OW679195.1:15163857-15468733 GCA_940337035.1 Agriotes lineatus | reverse complement strand
TTGAATGACATCTTGTTTAACTTAGTTATCCATTATTCCAATTTGTAAGTGATTGTTCATGTTTAATTAATTTACGGACGTTTAAACAATTTAAAACAAATTTATTTTATTTACAATTCCAAAATTAATTATCATTTCTAAACTTCAAGTTTACAAATCTATTATTAAATGAATCTTATCTAATTTGCATGCTTTTAAAATCTCTTTCTATTAGCCTTTTTAAATTTCCTCTTTGGTTAATATTGTTCGTCGCTCAGTACTGATAATATAATTTCAATTCTTCACAACTCACTCTGCTTTATCAATAGTTGTGTGTTGTCTGTATCCTTCAACCTTGAAGTATCCCTTTGATCTGCTTTATCAATAGTGGTGTCTCGTCTGCATCCTTCAGCCTTGAAGTATCCCTTTGACTGTTCCGGATTTTGCTACTGTTGTAACAATGTTCTTCTAGTTGATTGATATTTTCTCCACAATGTTATCACGCACTGATAAACACTTTTGACACCTTTTAAATTATGTTATACCCAGAGTTTATCTATTATGCAATTAATTTTGGATAATTATTTAATCTGACATATCTTCCTCATTTTTATTATATCCGCCCTCTTTCTATCTCAAACATAAACAACCCCTTTTTACTTATCTCAGCACTCTCTTTGAAAAATCTTATTTATTATTTAAATAAATCAAATTAGTTAAATGTGTTGACATAAATCATTTTTTAGGTTATAACTATTTATACACTTTCCAGAAACTTAAATAACCATTGCATTTATAAAATTGAGTTATATTCCAATACTTTATAACATTCTGCAGTGCATCTCATATGAACAATAATTGATTTTTGACAATTCAAACGACTTGCATATTTTAAAATTATTATACCAATCTTGGCCAGTTCTAAAATTGATTCAACCTTTTTAAAGAATGTATTCTTTTTATCATTTTTTTATATCATAGCAATATATATATTGCAAAAATTTGATTAACAGCTGATCTCTTTAACTTTAACATTTTACTTCTCCTTGCTTAAGATAAACGTCTCGAAGTACGAATAGTAGCCACCTTTACATTCTGAACTGCTTTGCTATGGGTGGAAATGGAGGAAGACAAAGGCTAGAGATCCGCGGAGTAAACTGGATTAGAGTCCCTTTGATGTCGCTAACTTTATAAGGGGCCTAAAGTTAGTTCTTTGTCGATAGTTTCTTAATTTAATAACGAAAGGCCAGTCTGCTTTCAGAGCATTGTTATGTCTGCTGTTTGCCCTTGTGCCCTGCCTGCAAGCTCGTTTATGCTTTTAGTATACAGGCATTGGATATTCGCAGTAATGCGACTTATAGGGTAATCGCAAGGAAATTGTGTAATTAATTGTAGCTAGGCTATTAGGTTATTTGCAAAAGTTAGGCTAACGTAAAATATAGCGTAATTTCTAATAAACATCAACAAACATTTACTGATTGAACGGAGTAAGCTATTTTATTAAATTTACTATCAGGAACGCTTTATTTGATTTTGCGTACATACGTTTTAGATCGATGCATGATGGGGTTTTGCATAAATTAAGTTGATAAGACAATGAAAACGACGCTTCTGTTTAGAGTGAATACTTTAACGAAATGAGTTTTGAAATATAATTTCAGAAGCCCAATTAATTTTAAGGGGCCGTTAATGCTATCCTATGGATGGAGATTACCATAATACCGCAAACAGATCTATGTAAATAGCTTAGCAACTTTGAGCCTTGTTTCACAGCCTCTAAAACTTGCTTAAGCACGTTACCACGGGGCACTTTCGTTATAGTTAAAGGCCAGAACAGGTGTACTGTATTGTCGAAGCTTTTAATAAAATGAGCCGTGGTACTTGTACATTCCAATCTTTATCTTCGCTAATTTGATCCCAGACGCGTTAATTAATTATCCTCGAACAAAGTCACTGACATGGCTATTGTGGCTGAATCGTACGAAGGTTAGGCGAATTAATACATAAAATAATAAGGAATAGTATGGAAACAACAGTGTCTGTCATTAGTGGATAATATATACCACTGTGATCATTTTGCCGTGAATTTCAATTAACCCCTTTTCAATAATGACGTATATAGAACGTGAGAGTTTAATTCCATATTGAAGAATAGCACTGGAACGGTATTTATTAAAATAACTAGTGTAAACACTAAATACAGCAAGTGAAAGTGGATAAATTAGTTTATTAAATTACTTTATTAATATTCATCAAAATTTACAAAAACGGGGAAATACAAATCTGCAGTTAATTATTTTTCTTCTCTAACAGCTTTTCCGAATGGTCTTAGACATTGTCAGAAAAGTTGTTTTTAACAGTAATTGATGATATAATTTTGTGGGGAAGAAGTATCAAGTTCATTAATAAAACCCGCTTGGAATTAATGGAAAAGTGAAGAAATTACCGCAATCAGCGCTCTCCCTCTTCTTTATTTATGGGGCATCCCTTATTCCACACAACATTAATAATTCCTTTTTTAGCACAACTTCCGGCCTCTGACATTTAAGAGTAGCGAAACTTTATACTTGGCCATGTGTTAAACACATTTGTTAAGTTGGGAAGGTGTCAGGAAGCTTCTGAGGCCGTATTAGTATTATTTTCGCGGTAGACTAAGGAGATGACGGGTGGAGCGAGCTTTGCGTTCGACGACAATAAATTCAGGAGAAAGTTTCAGTAAATAGTGATCCTATAAAGAACAGAGAATTTTAAATTGCCACTTGGAGTGATTTAGATAGAGAAATAAAAAGACACGTTTACGTTAGTAGACCGCAAAACTCAAAGACTGAAATTCGTGGCAAAAAACTATAAATTTTATAATTACGGTGCTGTTTGTGCTAGTGCCGAGTTTTAGAAAGCATGGTCCACTGAATATGTCAAGTATTTAACCAGACTAAGTGTCCATCGTGCTTTCATGAATTAATAGACCTTTGTTATTAAGGTTGATGAAATATCTTATGATGGAAATATAAGTGGAAGTTATAAAAGTTCAGCCATATGTTTGAGTCTTGGTAGAGTTATCGCCACATTGTTATCAATACTCGTCTTAGAAATTTGTTCTAAAATCTATTAAATTAAGATTGGATATTACATTATTAGACTCTGAATAATCGGAAATTAGTAATGTAAAAAAATCTTCTCTACATTCTGAATAATGCGTAGGAAGATGATAACCTGGGGGTATAAAATAGACACAATTTTGTATGACTCACAACGAGAATGTGTGTTGAAATTTATTAATGTAAAACTAACATCTATAAATTCGACAAGCCCAGGAAACACTCTAGATGCAAAATTATGTTAAAAGATGATAATGCGGGGTGTATAAAATATCATATGATTAATTCATATTAAAGTTATTACTACCAGATTGATTATGATATCGCTAGAAACCACGTACAATTTCTCTAATTTGGACAAAATAAAGCTCAATTATATTCTACCAGCTTTCGAAAGCCAGGGGTTTTCTGTATACAGCGAGTTGTAGGGAGTGATAATGTGGGGAGTACGAAATAGCATCAATTGATTAGTATTAGACGTTCGTACTTCCAGACTAGCTAGCACACTGTTTGGAAAGCGCGTGTAATTGCTCTAATTTGGGCAAATGAAAGCTGATTAGTGTTCTACCAACTTATTGAAGCCTGTTGATTTCTATGTACATAGTACCACACTATTTAAAAAGCACGTGTAATTTCTCCAATGGAAAAATGTGGAATCTGAATCATGTACTACTACTATTTGTCCAAAGCCTGGCCGTTTATTTATATAGCGCAAAGAGTAAGAAATAGCCATAATTAATTAGTATTAGACGTTTGCACTTTGAGACTAGTTATTATATTGTTTGGAAAGTACCTGCAATTGATTTAATGTGTCCAAACGATAGCTGAATAATGTTCTATCACCTTACCTTCTCTGTTTACAGAAGGGTGTAGTGAGTGATAACGCGGGTAGTATCAAATAGCTATAATTAATTAGTCCTACACATTAATACTTCCATCCTAGTTATCACACTGTTTGGAAAACATATGCAATTGATCTAATTTGTCCAAACGATAGTTGAATCATGCTTTATCACTTTATTCTTGTCTGTTCCGCTTTATATACAGAACTCTATAAGGGTTTATGAAGGTGATAACGCGGGAGCACGAAATAGCCATAATCGATTAACACTAGCCGTTTGTCCATCCAGAGTAGCTAGCACACTGTCTGAAATGAGAAGCACATGCAATTGCTCTAGTCTAAACAAATGATAGTTGAATAATGTCCTACCACCTTACTAAAGCCCTCTGTTCTCTGTTACAGAAGGGTGTAGAGAGTAATAATGCGGTGAGTATCTAATAATCATGATTAATTAGTGCTACATGTTCGTACTTCCACACTAGCTATCACACCGTTTGGAAAGCACGTGCAATTGACCTAATTTGTGCAAATTATAGCTGAATAATGTTCTACTAGCTTACTAAAGCCTGTTCTTCTCTTTTTATAGAACGTGATAAGGCGGGGAGTATAAGATAGCCATATATATAATACACATATATTGCTGGTAGGGCCTGGAAACTTCAGAAAACATTACGGCGCCGACATAGTCTCACTTAGAGTATAACGCGTCTCGTGCGCATGCGTAAGAATTCGAACTCCGCCTTTAGAAGCGAATTTTAAACTTGACCACTTCCCCATTGGCGGACGACGCCGCCGCGCTTGCACACAGCTCACCATTATACATGAAGGAGTTGGTTGTGTGTCTCACTTCATCGGTGAGTTTCCCACTCATAGCCGCTAGCAATATAGTAAGTATTAGATATATGAAGATAGCTATGATTAATTACTAATTAGTACTCCACGTTCGTACTTCCAGACTAGTTATCACACTGTTTGAAAGGCACCTACAATTGCTCCAATTTGAACAAATGAAAGCTTATTAAAGTCTGGCTCTCTCTGCATACAGCTTGGTCTAGGGAGTGATAACGCGGGAAATATGAAATAGCCATGATTAATTACTACTAGACGTTCATATTTTCAGATTAGTTATCACTGTTTGAAAAGCAAGTGCAATTGCTCTAATTTGGACAAATGAAGGCTGACTGACTAATGTTCTGTCATCTTATTAAAGCCTATTCCTCTTTGCATAAAGCATGGTCTAGGGAGTGATAACGCGAGGAGTATGATTAATTAGTACTAGACGTTTGTAATTTCAGACTAGCTATCACACTGTTTGAAAAGCATGTGCAATAATTCTAATTTGGACAAATGAAAACTGAATCATTTTCTATCAATTTTATTTTGTGCTTAGAAGGTGATAGTGCTTAGAATGGGAGCATATGACTGCAGAGCTGGAGAATATTCGCATGTAGAAGCGAAGAGCAGCTGTTGACAATTATTTATTATTTTTTGCGCGCTCAACTACTTTTTACTTGTTTTCGGGTTCTTTATCTGTGACGAAAGGGTCTAGTTACCGAATCCTTGTTGGTTGGTATAAAAAAAAATTGCAGGCCTGCTATGAATATAATGGTACTAGGACTGTTATAAAGAATGATTTTGTATTTAGTTACTATAAAAACAACAATCAGGCATTTTATTTAGGCAAACAATATTTTTGTAGTATCCAACGGTATTTTACGACATTCGATCGTTGAATGCGTTATTGGAAGAGGCCCCAAAAAATAGAAAAACTCGATCGTTGGGTGGTTTTTATATTTTCTCGGCTTGTTCTAAGGCACTTACCGATCTTGTAACGTAATATGCTATAATGAACAGTTAATATATCCAAGTTAAATCATCACGTTTTGTGATGTACATCTCTGTGCAATAAAATTAAGCACACACGGCTTTCTTGTATTTATTAATGGCGTTTTATTTTGGAAAGGTCTTAGTTTTGGTCTTTTGATAAAGGCGATATTTTCAAGTTATGGTGGTTTATTATTTATTGAAACTGCTGCTAGGCAATTAAGATAAGCCCGAATTATATAAACTAGAATACTGTGAAAAATAGTCAAATAACTTGTGCTTAATTTTATTGCACAGAAGTGTACAACGACCTCTTGCAGGGGGCAGTAACCCAAGTATGGTACCGAATAAAGTTAGATAAAAAACATTCCATTTGGAGCTACACCTTTTTCTTGCTTTTGTTTTTATTAATTTAAAGACACCCTCATAGTATCAGTTAGTAAAGTAACTATAAAAATGTGGTATTTGTTTCGTACTTACCAAGTGACATAAGCTTTTTGACCCCAGGCTTGCGGAAATGTAGCCCAGCAGTCGTGAACACCTGGAGATACTTCTTGGTAGGTGAATATGGTTAACTGAAACAAAAAATGCAGATGATGAATAAACGTCAAACTTATATACGTTGTTGGATTTTATAAGCCTCAACTGATAAGATAGGACGTGTTCTAAAACGATGCAATATCAAAACTGTGTTTACGACCAATGAAACTTTGGGTAACGATTTCAGGTCAGTAATAAGCAAAATATCGTATATCACATTGCTTGTTCTTGCGGCTCGAGTTACATTGGACAGACTGGTTGTTCTATTGACCAAAGACTTCAAGAACATAAAAGCGATTGCAAACACAAACGCATTACAAAATCAGCCGTAGCTGAGAATACTTTTACAAATGGGCACACCTTAGAATTCTAACAAGCCAGACTACTTGCCAGAGTACCTCACTATTTCCCAAAAATGATACGTAAAGCCATAGAAATAGAAAAACATCCAAATAATATAAACAGGGAATAGTATATTACACAACGAGAGCTGTAGGAAGCATATTACACGCGAGTTGGAAAAGTTACGCACAAGCCGCGTAGCGGCGCGTGTGTAATTCCACGAGCGTGTAATTGCTCTATAGCTCGAGTTGCGTACTATACTTTTTCTACGATCACACTCATTTCGTTAAACGAAAAAGAAATATTTTATTAACTGTCAAACTATCTGTCACACCATCTTAAAAATTAGGCGGCTGCAGTCACATCCCTACACCGCTTCGTACAAACAACAGAAGCTAACTGTAACGTAATAAAAAAAATTACGTGTTAGTCATTACGTAACACTGTTTGTAACAACGAATTTACTAATCAAGTAAACAGTGCTTAATGAGCAATTTACTAATAAAGGAGTAGAAAAAAAGGTTTTACACTCAGTAAAACTTGGACTGTCATTGACGGTCTAAAGCATTACAACCACCGATCGTCAGCTGATCACGCACCGCTGCCTCAAGGTGCATTGCACGACTAATCAACGTTACGCCGTTTTGCACGGCAGATACAGAGGACTATAAAAATATCCATGCGGTCCTGCAGCTCTTAGAACAACTTTGACTCTGCAAGTTGCAATGTCTTGCGAAACGTTAGTCTATATGGGTGCACAAACAGTAAAAAGTCCAAATATCCCTAAGTATCCTCGTTCACAATGTATTCTAACAACACGAACCAAAGCATGGGTGGCTTGTAAGAGTTCACGAGCCACCAAAGAACATAACCGTTACACAAACCTTTGCTTGAGTTCACAAGGTGTTAGGCACATCAAGCCAACAAATGCTGGGTGTTTATCTACAAAGACGATGCGCTCTAAGCCGAAATTTAATTTTAATATTGATAACTCGAGTAACCGCGAAAGCCTCAAACATTATATAACAGACTGCTGATTTAATACATACATATTAGGAATTTATAAAATCAAATAAATGCACAGCAAAAAATTAGACTACTTAGCAGCGCTTGAACACTAACAGCAACGTGAAAAATATACAATTTCGCAAACTATTCAAAGACATTTTTATATATGTATATAGTCGCTCTCCATTGTAATGCAATAGGCAATCAGTGGGTCATACTTGGTCTAAAGAAACCTACTTAAGTAGAAGATTTGTATAGATTGCATCATACTTAGAGTGCAGCATGGCGATCATTCGCCAATGCTTTTAAATGGAAAAACGTAACACAGCGTTGCCGTTACATTTACCTATATTTGCCCTGGAGAATGGTCAAGATGGAGAATTCCAAAGGTTCTCAAACATTATTACTTTGAAAGCAAAGACATTTTTATTTGTATCCAACTAAAATGAAATGGATCTTCTCTTTTGTTCACAGTAAATGACATTTTATTGGATACGTGATAGTTAAATAAGCTTCGCAACTGCCTAATAAAATTACAAAAGGTCACACACCTTAATTAATTCTCCCGGTGAATTTGACCTGGTCACTGTTTGTTCTTCAACTCAGTTGCCCCCGTTCTCTATTGTTCTTTGCAATTTCTATTTTATCGTACTTTGATTTCATTTACCTTTCAGCTTACTTGCTTTTCACAGGCCCATACCTTTATTAATAACTCTACGCTCATTCAGTATGCACATAACCAATCTTTTGTCTTATTTAATTTTATTTGGTCTGGCTTTAAATATGCTCAAACCTATCATATTACTTATAGTATTTTACTCAAAATTCAAATTCAAACCCTCTGAAATCTGCCTTGCTTCTGAGTGCTGTTATTCATCTAATTATGCTTCTTGCATCTCGTTACCATTGCATTTAATAACTTCAATTACTGTTTTAAATTGCAATTAAATAAAATATTTTAACTCTTTGCTTTAATTGACTTTGTTCAATATTTCTCACTGCATACAGATCCAAATTGTGAGCTTACAACCATCTCAGTATATGTGTTATGCTTTCTTATGTTTATTGATTGTGAGATGACCGGAGAATCTAAACATACTAGCAAAGGTAGGTTTTCAAGCAGCCGGATGGTCCTCCCGACCGTCGAAGTGGAGCGTCGGTCCTATGACTTCTAATTTCTACGAGGGCCCGACGGAAAGTTTCTTACCCATTCTATGAATGAAATTCGTGGCACTTAATTTTCCCTTTTATTTTGATTACAATAAACCCCTATTGTGACAGCATCTTGTTCTAAATGACGTCGTGTTGATCTGAACCGGTTCTTCTCCTTGGACAAGTTGTGGCGTGATTAGAGTGAGCATTGCTTTTTTTTTAATTAACGTGTCTTAGCGACCCATTTTGACTATCCCCGAAGCGATTTATGGTCGTAAAAGTAGTTGTGTGCTGTACCAAATATCATTCTTTAATTGGAAGGCTGTGAATACTAGAGAAAATTTTTCTGGTTTGTTATTGTAGAATTAAAAGTAATTTGATTTTTATCATCAATTATTATTTCCATAAGTCAGATGGCTTACATAGTTATTAGTTTTCGGAAAAAGTGCTATATTCGATTACGCCCAGGTACAATTTTAAGAACGCGCTGCTGTTCTAACAGCGTGAAAGAGATGTTCTTGCACTAAACGCGATAAAGCATTCAGCATCTGCAGCTCTCCACCCTTCAGTCTTGAACTCGTTCGCGAGCAGTGAGACTGCTGAACAAGCGGAAGGATGTTTGCGGTTGCCCCGACTGAAGTGTATATTTTACGTAATGCCATAATTTCAGAAGTAATACTTTTGTCGTAGAGACAGCTTAGTTTATTATCGGATAATTACAGCACTTTTATAGTATTCAAACCATCAAATCCACGGAAGCCCCATTTGTCGTTAATTGAGTTACCATCTACAAATCGATCTTGATCAGACCTGATTTTCGCATCGTCTCGAATTTTTTCGTTGGCTTTGGGTTTCTCCTCGATTACGGTTGAATTATCCCCGTGGATCAGCATTGCACCAACTCAGGTTACTTGCCCCAAGGACCAGCATTTTAGCAGCCGTCGGTTACCTGCCTCAGATGCAAACATTTTAACAACCTCCGGTAACCTTTCTTTAGCTGAGGCTACAAGTCTCGCGTATTCAAAATCAGCTCTATCTTCATTTACGTAGTTATCCACTACGTTACGCTAAACAATTACCTTTGCACGGTTTGTAGTTTTTATATGTTTATCACCTCCCTTCGTAGGCACAAGATTTATTTCCTTTTGAATTAGTAATTAAAACTTATTCAGTTTTCATGTGTGGGCAAGTGTTCGGTTAACGTACACCGGTTTTGACCTTTTCCCTTTATGGGAAAGGCAAACATTTTTCTTAATTCCTCAGCCGGTTTGTGGTCAGCTTCCACTGTGTTTATTTGTGTTTTGTAAGGCTAATATGCAAATTTGTTTATAGGCAGATAAAAGTACAGGGAGTTCATCCAGCAAGTACGACTTCAACATTCTAATTACGCATTGGACGTCTTGAAACGGAACTTGACCTAGTTGACTTGAGCGTGCGCTGCTGGAAGTGAAGGTTTTTTGGCGCAAAAGGAAATAGATAGCAGAACATATCTGGTGTGCAGTAATTCTGGTGTATGCGGGTGTCAGGAATTGCTTTAAATGTTGCAGTTATTTCAAGAGTGACGCCAGTTCCTAAGTGTTTGACGCAATCGCAACGTTAGCAAGCAGCTAGAAACTAGCGGAGTTCGCAGGAAAGCATAGCCAGCGAGCTTCTGCCGTCACCAGGAAGCGACAGATAGGCCATAAGCTTGCATATTTCGACTCAAGTTCCTAGCGACCAAACTGAGCTAAATATAAATGTTTTACACGGGAATTAATTAAGCAAGAATTCAGCCTTGTACTGATTCAGTTATATATGGCGGAATCAAGTGAAATCAAAATAAAGTTTTGGATGATCACTGTAATGTAGACACACAGTAACACAGTCTTTGCATGCAGTTTTACTGTATAACTTAGGATGAGAACAGTTATTTTGGGGGTAAATTAATTTTATGTAACATATAAATGCATGTAGAAATAGCCTTTTGTTTAAAACGAATGTGTTTAGAAATAGCTATTTTTTTAGGAGATAGTTTTACATTGAGTAGAAGTATGGAGTATATGATTTCAGGTGTTAAGAGCACAGGACCGGGTTAGCTCTGGTTTCTTGTTACATTTGATTTTTTAACCACGAGCTGGAAGAATAAGCTAAGAAGAGGTAACATATACCTAACTTAACTAGCAGTCAATAAAAAGGACAGATAGATTATAAAAGTATATCGACGAACGAGATGCCGGTTACAGCCTCCTTCTGAGTTGAGAACGTCTCCAACATCTTTAGGCTAGAGAACTGATTCGGTGGTCCTCCACAAACAATTACAAATACCTTATACGTGTCTAGCGATTTACTTTTTAGACATACACACCTACGCTTTCACAATAAAACCCCGCTTACGTCCCATTGAAGCCAGTCCTGTGCATTTTTGGTTTTGTTACATGTCATAAATGAATTTTAAGATGTTGATGCATAATATATACTGTTATTCAACTAATTTCCTATTTATTATGGTTGCTGAGATTGCTACACAAAAAACAAAAACCTCATTCTTATGTACTGTACTTTTCAAAATAAAACACAAAGAAAATTAGATGTTTTATTACAATATATATCAGTAGTGGTATTTAACAGAATAAACTATTGTTTGTTAGCATTCTCCATTTAATGTTCATACAAGAGTTGCTCATTAGTGCAATTTATTAAAACTAATTTTAATCTCCCTTGCGATAAATTATGAATAGCCCGTATGTTTTCAAAATCTTGCAAGGAAGTGACCTCTAGCACTAGTGGAATGTTACCCAACATCCATGTGCACTTATATATGTCCAACAATGTTATCTTCCCAGCGTATCCCACCATCCTTACAAGATCGGATTTTACACTATGGTTATTTTCATAGAAGGCTATTTGCATTTCGTTTGAAAACGGATTTGTCCAAGGTATAGTTACGGGCAGATTAACATACCGCTTGCTAAGTTGGCGGACAATTTCTTGACACATATACGAGCCATAGTTTTCGCTGGAATTTAGGACTGTTAAAGGTTCCATGCTGGATATTACGTTGGAAATGTCGTTATGCTTCGTACTGCATTGAAGATCAACGGTATTGTAGTTATGGAGTATCATGTATGGGCTTAGTAAAACATCGGTTAGAATGTTAACTGCTAAATTTTTAGTAAGAAAGTGGTGTCCACCTAGTCTCCCTTTAATCCATTTGCCAACAAACGTCGTGTAGGCTCTAATGGCTTTCTCTAGCGCATGTGAAGATAACTGTAAGGCTGGTAGCAGCTTTTGAATGGTATCTATTAACAAATCATCGATTTGGCTATAGCTTGTCTGCTTTGTAAACAAATACATGTTAGGGAAAAACTGTTCAACTAAATTTAATTTATATACGGGGCCACCTGTTTCAATTACATTTAAAAATAGTGGTTGATCATCGATATTCTCTAGAAAGGTGAACGTGTCCTCCGATAACGTCCTGTTAGTAAATAGGATGAAGATCACCTTATTAGAATTTTTTAAATTATAAATGACATTTGACTTCTTGGCTTCGGGGGGGTTTATGATATTTTTAATTTCCTCGGTGTATTCACTAAGGCGATAATTTCCCTTGGCGTTTTGAAATTCTGACAGGGTTATGTCCCTGGGCTCGCTTTGGTGTTTGAGTTGGATTAGATACGAGATGTTGCCACTTTTTTCAGTATTTATGTGCAAAAATATGTCTCCGAAGAGTCCACATTCTTCTACATCTGTGGAGATGCCCATTTCTTCGATATTTGACTCACAGCATCGGAAGGATAGCAGTGCTACCATTTTCACTTCAAAATCATTGGCTAATGTGACTGTTTCAGAACGACTGATAAAGTCCTGTAAAAACATGACATTAGGATCAATAATCTTACAGACCACGGATAGAGGTTGGTGCAAAGCGGAAGTTGGTTATGAGGCAACACGAAACATTAAGAACATATACAACTTTGTTTGAGACAGAAAAACAAAGAAGGTTATTTAATGTTAATCGGCAAACCCAATGGAAATAGATAGCAACTAGGGAGACGAGAAGGAGAATTTTGCTGTAAGAACGATGTCTTACCTTTGGCTGGTAGTTTTTAATTAGTGGTTCCAAGTAAGTCCTTATGGGATCTGGCATTTCCAAAGAAACGTCTAGCACTTCTGCACCGCGACTCTTAAGTTGCTTAACCATATCCAGTTGTTCGTTGCGCACGGCTAGGTCGAGAGGCGTGCGCCCTAGTTTGTTGCGTGAATTAATGTTAGTAGTGTTTTTAGCTAATATTTTAACACAGTTCATGCTATTCCATTCAATGGCGGTATGGAGCGGAGAATTTCCCTCATTGTCTGTTACATTGTAGTCCGCCCCATTGGCAATTAGTAGAAGCAGCAATTCAGCTTGATCGATGTACGATGCCGTGTGAAGCAAAGAATATCCCTGGAAAGAAGTAGTCATTGTATCAGCCCCGCAACGAATTAGCAGTTCAGCGATCTCCCTTTGACCACACCTTACTGCTCTATGCAGAGGTGTATATCCTTCACTGTCCGTAGCTTCCAATTCCGGGCCGACAGATAGCAGGAGAGACACCACGTGCTTGAAACCATATGCTGCGACATGGAGTGGTGTCTCGCCTTTCTTGTTAATCCCGTTTTTTGGAAGCTTTTTGAGGAGGAAGTCTAGTGCGTATGTGTTTCCATAAACGCAGGCACAGTGCAGAAAGGAATTGCCGGAGTCGGTACATTTCAAGTTCCAGTCGATATCCGGATGGTCGCATAGTATTTCAAATAAGTTGTTGTAATGGAATCTTATGCAGAAGTACAAAAGAACACTTTTGGAGATGTTGGTGAGCATTTCTGAACTGTTAAGGTCAAATGTGTCGATTTTAGCGAATTGGTCAAAAATTCCGAGGGATCTGGAACGATCCGCGTAGTTGATGGGAGTCCAAGATAATAATTTATCTTTTTGAAAAATTATTTTTTTTATCTTCCGGATACGCAGCAGTAGCTCAACGATTCTTTCCGTGCCGTTCTCATTAGCTTTACGACATGATTTTTCATCAATGCCAACGATGTTACTTTCGGTTGGAAAGTAGTGTCTAGTACCCCATTGCGCCGCCAAGTGAAGGGATGTAGTATAGTCTTGATTGATATCTTCGATGTAGTAGTTTTCTAAACATTTTTCAACCTTGTTGTAGTCTTTATCGATAATAGCAGATTTCAGATCACTAGTATTTCCTATTTTAATTTTTAATTTATGAAAGATAAATCTTACAGGGTCCAACTTTTCGTCGAACAGAGTAGTTGTAAACCTGGCCATGCTTTCTTGACTTTCGAGTTTAACCAAGGCCTTTGCAGCAATGTAATCGCATATTGCTTTATGCGTAAACGAGCACTGATTATTTGATCTTCTAATTAAACCAAAGCTAGTGTACTTGGCATCGACATAGAAATTTAATTCAAATTCAAACGATTCTTGCCTTATGATTCCTGCTAAGGTGGTATTTGGAAACACCTTAGAAAGGGCGTATTGTTCTAGAAAGTCCTCCAATTTTTTAGAAAAATACTGGGCACATTCCGTTATTAATTTCTTTTTCGCGCAACATTTACTTATTTCAGTCTGTATAAAGCTCTCGCATAGACTTAGTATGTCGCTGTAACCAAAAGGACTCTTGCTTAACATGAATAGATACAAAGGTATTTCGTTCAGTTCCTGCTCCGCATTCAAAATGGACTTCGCTTTAATGCTCGTTGTGCTACTCTGTCTCAAATATTGTTGTTTTTCAGGTTCACTGAATCCGACCAAGCGAAAGGCCAAAGTATTTAGTTTACTTTCGACTTCTTCCTGTACGCAAACTCTGCAGGTAATCCATATTTTTATTTTTAGTGTGGCTATGTTTTGGATGAAGAACAACACGCTATCTTTATGCTCTTTGGAGATTTCGTCCATACCATCCATTATTACCAAAACTTTGCGTTCTTCAAGAAAAGCATCAAATACGTTTCGATGAAGATCTGTGTCCTCTAATGCAAACGTAAAAAAGTATTTTAGATGTTCTATGTGATCTCCCGCATCTATATTGGTAAAATATTGTGAATGCTCAACGAGCGATATAAATACCACTAGGTGTCCTACTTGGTTCCGAGCTAACTGACGCATGATTGTGGTCTTTCCATAGCCCGGATCTGCGCTTAAAACATTAATGTTGCCCCTTATGGATTCGATGTCTCCTTTGAGAAACGATTCTGAAGCCAACCTGTTATTTCTAACAACTTCCGTCGTACCGCGAGATCGAATCCACTCCAAGAAAGTCGTGTCACCAAGGATGTGCAGTTTGATGAAATGTACATTTTTTTCAGTTAAAGCACATATTTGTTCATGATATATTTGGTAGCACTTTTCTCTGTTGGCACTTGTTAGCAAAAATATTCGACGTCGCTTTAATGTTTCCTCGGTAACCTTGTGGTCGATATCATGTTCTATACAACCACTTGTTGATACGTTTGGTATCAACTCCAAATTGCGCATTGTTGCGTTCTCACCGTAAATAACAAAAAGGTCGGATTTAATTTTTAAAACTTTAGGGTTTAAGCGAATCGCTGGAATTTTCCTTTCGATGTGATTTACTTCCTCTTCAAATTTTTGACCTATTTGACAATCTTTTATTAAAATCTTCAGTATGTTGTCGGAGGTAAGTTTAGTTTTAAGTGTAGGACATGTATCAGCTATTAGTTTATCTAATTCAAATTCTTTACCATGAATATGGATCCGTTTCTTACATATTGCAGACATATTCTGACTTTCGATATCGTTAAGATACATAAATGAATTTACAGCGTTGTTATCTACAAGAGGATTTTGTAGACTTTCTGCTACTAGAACAAGTTTCCTGTTTTCTGCTTTAATTATTTCTAGAATTTTCGAAGCAAGTTTCATGTCTGTACAACTACGCGCTTTTATTACAAGTGCTATTAGTCCAAGTTTGAAAAGTAATATCGTAAAGTTCTTTGTAAACTGTTGATCACTGCTGTAATCTTTGGTAAGGTAGCATTGCAGTTCAAAATTATGCAATTTTAGTTGCTCAGTTAACGGTTTAATATCCACTGCTTCATTTCTAAAAATTTTATATAGCGTTGAATTGCTAAAAATACTTTGCTGACGCACTGCATAGTCAAATATGAAGCGCAGAAGTTCTTCGTCGTTGTATTGCAGCACTATTAAAGATTTTCCAGTAACAATAGTATTCCATTCTTCATGCCCAGTTTCGATATCACCGATATAGTCAGGTGGAGTCATACTTTCAAGATTCAGCATTAACATATCAACTAAAATACTACGAATGTGTGTTTGGGTTAGGGTATTGTGTCCTCCTAATTTTCCATTTGACCACAGGGTCACATAGTCCAAGAAATATTTCCGGGCTTTGCTTGAAAGTGCTGCAGCATCCACGTTTAAAAATTTAATGATTTCTTTCTCGATTAAGGAGTCCAACTGCTTGTGCCCCTTTTGATTTCCAAAATAGAAAAAGTGTGCAAAAAAATCGTTCCATTCTTCTGGAGTACTGCCACTTCTATTCAACGTCTTTGCATCGACAACGACATGCTGGCTTTCCTCGTTACCTGTGTAATCCCCTTGATTTACCTCCATATGTGGGTCTTCCTCATCTTCGTGCTCGTGTTGTTCCTCATCTTCTATGTTTTGAACATTGTTACTATCATTTTGTTCTTCTTCTTTTTCGCGTGCAGTTTCAAGTATGTCTATAAATTCATCAACCGGTTTGTCATCAACCTCGAGCTTGCCAATGATATTGGTAAACAACACAAATTGAGCGTTGTTTATGTCGACATTTTGAAACAGTTCGTCAAGCGTTCCTTCCGTCAAATTCTTTTTGATCGTTTGATACCCTTCGAACATTTTTTTCAGGTCATATAGAGTTTTGGTTTTGCTCTTGCCTTTGATTTTGCTTGCAGGAGGCTCAAACATGTCCACGCGCAGAACAGAGTTGCTCGCGCCCGTAACATGCTTCAGCTGCAAACAGTACAGCTTCTTGATCCCATTCTCCTCTAAAACTATCACGATATCGTCCCACCTGTCGAAGCCCTTGACATTGATTAGTATGTGGAAGTCTTTGTTTAAATTGCAGAGTCGCAGCGCCAAAAGTGCTGCCAACTTGTCTTCGTAGATGTGCCCTTCGCTAACGTTGCCTTCGCTTGGTTTGTAACTACATACCTGCAAAAAGAGCGATCTTTAAAGTAAAAGTATTTAGCAATGCATAGAAGTTGTCTGCCTGATGAAACATACTTTTCATAATGTACTACAGTAAATTATGTCTACTTAAGCATTTCTGTTATAGCCTATTTTGTATTTGAGCATTTCAAAATAACTTAGGGAACCACCGATATAGGTATCTTTTGCAGGGTCTTACTTTCGACTACAAATGCAAACCACATATTTTACTAATCCATATATATAATAGACTTGTCCGTCCGTCCGTCCGTCCGGGACGCTGTTTCAGCAGCCAAACCGTAAGAGATAGAGAAAAAAGTTATATGTTTGGAATGGTCATGTCAGGTCAGGAACCGAATTTCAGTCTCTAACACTAATTATTATCGTAATTATCCTAATCCGAACTTTTTAGGTTAGATTCTAGGCAAATTTTATCAAGGCGAATGCGACTGGTAGTTTGCTACCAACAATGACGTCATATACGTACGTGTGGTGAATACGCGTTCTATTTGCAAAACGGTCTTTTTTGTTTTATTAAATGAGACATTTGTCTCACTGGACTGCTAGTATGTTATAATATGTTATATTATGTGGCTAGGTATGGCTAATATTCGTACCTTTCCCCCACCCAATATCAGAAGACCGTGACTGTTTTATGTCAAGATTCTTATAACCAGAGAAAGTATCGAGAAGGGGTGGCATATTTAAAAGGCCCGTACAAAACACTAGCATACATTTCTGAAGCTAAATTATGACGATCTAGCCCAATTACCTTAGTCCAAAAGTCGATAGTTTTCGAAATACAGGGCGTCAAAGTTATTATGTTTTTTCAGTTTTTTAAATATGTATCTTAATAATAGCAGAATCTGCACGAAATTTGGTATTAATGGTTTTTTAGGATGAGAAACCAGATCTCTTTACAGTTTTAATGTATATATTCTTAAGCAGAAATACCAAGAAGCTTATTTTTAATAATAAAAAACTCCTTAAGGGTACCAAAATACTAGTAAAAAAAGACTTAACTAAACGCAGAGCGCAAATCTTAAAAGAAGCATCTATTAAATTTGGAAACAGAAATGTTTGGTCACTAGAGAGAAAAATATTTGCGAAGGTGGATAATAAGATAATTCGCTAATCAAACTTCGAAGAACCGTCGCAATATAATTTAATCACTACAGCCAGCCAGTAACCTGGTCTTTAAACATACGTTTGAGGAACGTGTGTTGAGTCGTGCAGCACTTGTACCCAGGTAGCATTTTCTTCATTTCCTTATGGGTACTCCTTTAACAGTCATATTTATGTATGATTATAACTGAACTTGGCTATCTTATATGTAGCCTTGTTTATTTATACATAGCATTGTTAACTTAAAATAAATTTTAATTAATTTGGATTTTAATTAGCTTACATAAAACAAAATGTTTATGTTGATATTGTAATTTACGTGCATTTATTTAATATTGATTTTTAATTTTTGGTTGTATTACGCTAAGGTTGATACTATAATTAACTTATACCACCTACCATTTTTGTTATTATGTACTATGTTATTTAGTATTCGATGTCATGAGTGTGGTAGGGTGGCACATCTAAACATAACATCTCTCATTCCAAAAACGCATGAACTGTCTGATTGTCTCAGCTCCAACGAGATTGATGTATTTACTGTCTGTGAGACTTGGCTCACACCAGCTGTAAGTGATAATTACATTTTTATCAAGATCTTCTTCTGAGAGGAGGCGATTTTATACAAACTTAAATTTAAAAAAAATAAGTAATTTGAGAATAAAACATCTCTGAAAAATGCAAACCACGAACAAAAAACAAACACCACTTTATTGTTAGTCGAAATCCCAATTTTTGTTTTTTTGCGTTTATTACAGATATTTTAACACAAAATCAATAATAAATTTGACTATTACCAATAATTTGTGTTTTCATTTTTCCCTTTCAAATAATTAGCACCCTCTATCAACCAATGTCCAAAATACGACAAAAAACTAAGATAGGAATCTGTAAAATCATATCAAATCTTTCTTGTGAAGTCCCGAATTGGTTCGTACTAATTCAAGTAAATCCCCGGGTGACGTATTTTACCGAGGGTATAAATATCACCCGACGAAAAAATGCGTTCATTTGTGAATGGTGGAAGCAATAAGTAGGTGTAAAATACTGAGCCCCATTGTTATTTTTGTGCCCTTATATGGAAATAAAATATTGTGGTACTGATTAAAGATCTATATTACTCAGTTACTTCTATCATACTTCATCATAATAAAATGTGTGTTGTAGAGCCTGGTTATTAAAGGTAAGTTATTGATATACGTTTTTTTAATTTATATGATTTTCACGTAATAGCTGCTTTGATAGTCTATTAAGACTGTAATCTAGAAGTAAATTAAAACAAAACTTTTTTTAAATTTATTCAGATGTCAAGCTCGGAACGACGACGAACTAAAAGACTCTCTGGAGCCGCTTACAGAAAAAGACAACTGTCTAAAGAAACTGAAAAAGAGAAGTTGCGGTAATCTATAGAACAATTTTTGAAAACTCCTGGAGCAGAGAAAGAAAGTGGAAGCACGACTGGAGATCCTTTTGTTTCAACGCCTGACAGTCAGCAAGTCGTCCCCATAGAGCCACAGATTCCACCGACTTCGGCAGAGTCTTGTACTCCAGAAGAACCAGAGGACATTGAAAGTGGGAGTTTAGAAGATCCAGCTTCATGGCCTAAATCACTTGATAATTCAACAATTGAAGTATTAGTAAAAATGGGACCTACACAAGTAAAAAAATTTTCATTTCCTTTAACAGAACAAGGGCGCTTTTCGGTTCATTATTATACACGAACATTAGCAAATGGTGAAAAAATACCTCGTATGTGGCTAATTTATTCCATTAAGTTAAATTGCGTTTTTTGCTTTTGTTGCAAAATTTTTGGGACCAAAAATATTCAGTTAACAGATGCTGGTTTTTCAGATTGGAAACATCTTTCTAATAATTAATCCAGACACGAACGATCAACTGATCATATTCAAAATTATAAATTATGGACTGAATTAGAAAAAAGATTGAGTACTTACACAACAATCGATCACCAAGAACAACGTATTTTTAATTTGAAACAACAATATTGGTGTAATGTTTTAGAACGTATTGTTGCAATTATATTATTATTGGCAGGACAGTGTTTAGCATTTCGTGGGTCATCCAATAAATTATTGGAATCAAACAATGGAAACTTTTTGAAGACGGTTGAAACATTTGCAAAATTTGATGCAGTTCTTTCGGAACATCTAAAAAATATTCAAATCAGTAAAATTTCACATAAACGTATGCCTCATTATTTAGGAAATAGATTACAAAATGAATTGATCTCACTTACAGCAAATAAAATCAGAGAACAAATTAGGGAGTTATTGTCAAAAGCAAAATATTATTCAATTATTCTAGATTCAACCCCAGACTCAAGTCATACCGAACAAATTTAATTCGTTGTTCGATTTGTTATAATAGATGATAATAAACAAATTAAAATTTGTGAACATTTTCTCGGATTTTTTCCTATTATTGATGTGACTGGTGAGGGTTTATACGATTTTGTAATAAAACTTTTGAAAGATTTTAATATGGATATCTACAATATGCGTGGACAGGGTTATGATAATGGTGCAAATATGCGCGGAAAACATGTAGGATTGCAACGCCGAATTTTAAATATCAATCCTCGAGCAATGTTTGTACCTTGTGCTGCTCATACCCTAAATCTAGTGGTTAATGATTCTGCCAATGTTACCTTGCAAACATCGGAGTTCTTTAATTTTATACAAGAATTATATACATATTTTTCTTCTTCGCCATATAGATGGAATGTACTTAAAACTAATGTACCAAATTTCACATTAAAAGCTGTTAGCTCAACTAGGTGGGAAAGTAGAATTAAAGCTATTACACCTCTGCGATATCAATTAGGGAAAATTTATGATAGTCTAGAAGAACTTGTAAATGACAAATCACGCGACATTAACACCAAACAACAAGCCCAAGCATTGGCCTTAAAAATTAATAGTTTTAAATTCGTTTGTTCTGTAATTATTTGGCATGATGTTCTGTCTAAAATTAATTCCGTCAGTAAGATGCTTCAAGGTGTGAATACAAATCTAAAAGATTGTTCAAATGCCTTAAAAAATTTAGTAGATTATTTGGAACAGAAAAGAAATGACCACAGTTTTGAAGCGTTTATAGAAGAGGCGAAAATACTTGCTACAGAAGAACTTGATATAGCAACGGAATTTCCCCCAACTAATATAATTGGTCCACGTCGAAAAAAAAGACAATTTGATTAGGAAACCCCTGATGAGCCTATACTTGACCCAAAGTTGAATTGTAAGATTAATTTTTATTTTACTATTTTGGATACCGCCAAAGTATCTATACAGGAACGTTTTGAACAATTACAACGTTACAGTGACAATTTCAAAGTGGTTTATGAATTTCCTATAATGGACGATAATTCAATGAAAAAACACTGTACAGATTTATCCTTAAAATTAGAAGACACTGTCAGAAAAGAGGCTGATGTAAACGCCGTAGAATTAAGTGATGAATTAAAAAATTTAAAATTACATTTCCATTCTGTTGAAACACCATCTAAAATTCTCAACTACATTGTTACAAATAATTTACTTGCGACTTTCCCAAATACAGCAATTGGCTTAGACTTCTACTGACTTTACCTGTCTCAGTTGCGTCAGCAGAAAGGTCTTTTTCAAAATTAAAAATAATTAAAAACTTTTTACGCTCGGCCATGAAGCAAGAAAGATTGTCAGATCTTTCTATTGTATCTATAGAGACTTGGCAGAAGCAATTGATGTCAAGAACCTTGTGACCACTTTTGCGTCTGTCAAAGCTAGAAAAGCTAAATTCTAAGATATTAAACTTTGTATTTGTTTTGTTTTTTTTTTGTATTTGTACAATTTTATTTTATAGGAGTATTTATTTTTATTTTATTTTATAAAATTGTTATTAATAATTTTTTTTTAACGTACATATATTTTTTAATTGCTTGGAGGGGGGGCGGCTATTTTATTTTTCACGCAGGCGGCCAAGAAGCTAGGAACGGCCCTGATTCCAGGTATACAGTCTGGTTTTAGGCAAAATTATAATTGCGGTACTGCTTTGCTGAAAGTCACTGATGATATACTCGGTGCTAATGATAAAGGTATGTTAAGTATCTTAATTCTATTAATATCAGCAAAGCATTTGATACTATTTCACATTCTCTTTTAGTAGCTATCCTTCACTTTATTGGTTTCAGTGGCAACTCAATTGCACTAATTAGCAGTTACTTGAATAATCGATCTCAAACTGTTGTTTTTCAAAATAGCTGCTCTCATGATATAAACATCAGTGGAGGAGTTCCTCAAGGCTCGATTCTGGGTCCATTGCTGTTTACTATTTATACTAACAATCTTTATAAGTGAATCAAAAGCGCCAATTTACATATGTATGCTGATGACATCCAGCTTTATTACTCGTTCTTGCCGTCCACAAAACTTTTAACTGTAGTGGACGCATCAGTTCGTCATTCCCTAATAATTAATCCTTCTAAATCGGCTATTACATTATGTGGAAACAAACATGAATGCAATCTGTTAAAAACTACACCTACTTTTTTTATTGATACCACACACATTCCTATAGTTGACAGTGCAAAAAATTTAGGGCTGTTTTTTGATAATACATTAAGATTTAAACAGCAAGTTACTAATAATACAGTACGATCGAAAACTTTTAACCTCTAGAGGGCTGTGGAAACAAATTTTGTTGGAAGTCGTGGTAGTAAAGGTCACATTGGCATTTTATATCTGCCAGTTTAAGGTTATGTCAGGATTGTCATTTCAACAAATACAAACATTCTTGTTAAACACATAAAAATGTTAGTAACAAAAACAACTACAGCTATTCAAAATGATTTGCTGCATTTTCCATACACAGAACCACCTAGTGCTCGGCATTAAACATCCTGTAAAAGTTAAGTTTATCTGTCAAAATTGTATAGGTTATATTATTAAGTAGCTTTACTCATCACTGCCAACATAAATTCAATTTTAAAAAAATCCACAGCCCTCTAGAGGTTAAAAGTTTTTGATCATACGGTACCAAAAATGCTTCTTACATCAGTTTTAAATTATTATACCCACACAGAGCTTATTTAACTAAAAAAAACAAAATAATGTTATGCGAATCGTTTGTTTTATCTCAGTTTTCCTACTGTGACGTAGTCTATGGTCCTAACATAGATGGTGATACTGCTCAGAAAATACAACGTGTTCAAAATTCTTGTCTAAGATTTCTATTTGGCATTCGAAAGTATGACCATATTTCTCACACATTACGAGAATTACAATGGCTCAATATGATTAACCGCACAACCTTACACTATGCTTGTTTAATTATAGTTATTAATGATACGAGTGCGAAAACACAAGCTTAAAGTTCGAGGGTGTTGTTGCATAGACACCCGAGATACTTGAAGCGTTTTAGCAAGAGTGTCATTCAATTTTTTTTTTGTTGATCAACCACGTTGGTCCGGAGTCGCTAGGGATATGTTGTTTATTTTATAAACAAAAATGTCAAAGTCAAATCAAATTCCTGAAAATATTTTAAAAAAGGGAATCTATTGCGAGAAAATTTGTTGCCCATGAAGTCTAAAGCTGCTTACGAGAAGGTTTATTAAAATTTCTGCCTTTGTAAGTCTTCTCGGTAACAGAAGAGGTAATTATTGCCTATTTAGACGAGAAGGTAAGTCTGCGATTATTTTCATTTCCATTTATAATTAATTCATTTGATTTGCAGCAAGAAACGTCACATGCTTCACTTTGGCAGCATTATTCGATGCTGAAGTCATCCTTAAAAGTGAAAGAAAACCTGCGCATTGAGCAGTTTGGGAATGCAATTGCCTACCTTAAACAAATAAATGTAACACTTCAAGATACAAAAACGCATTTAATAAACCCTTAATAATAATAATGGTGAGGCCCTAACACCCCATGAAGGAGCTTCCTTATTGTTGCTATATTTGTTTCGTGTTTTAAAATTTTTACAACACGTTGTTCCGGGAAACGTGTTTAAAGCTGCTGTTTTTATTCTAGGATTTAGATATTACAAAGATGACTTAAAATATGACCAACAGAAACATAAAATTATTAGCACTACTAAGTCTACGTATCTCTACAACAAAATCACTTTCAGGACTGATGTTTATCATTTGAATTTAAGAACCATTAACTTTCTATTTACACCATCATTACATAAAACAGCCATGTTTGAGAAATCCTTTAAATATGTCTTCAAAAATGTATAATTCCTTACCTAACTCGTTAAAGACTATGCCATTTAATGTATTTAAGAAAAAAGTGTTGTATTTATTATATGTAAGTCAAAGTACTGTTTAATAAGTAGCTTAATGGCTGTATGTCCCACTATTGCACTGAGCAAATATTAGGTTAAGGTAGTTTTAGGAATATTATTCATATTTTAATTCCTATTCATTTTATTAGAACTGAAAATAACAAGATAATTCAAGCTTAAGACACAAAATAAACATTCTAACAAAAATAAAACCAAACATTAAATAAACTATGCATACAAAAATTAATTCTATGCATACATAGCGGATGCCCGGATTACTACAAAAAGGGCCCACAAAAGCAGAGCAGAAAGTCATAAATGTGAAAACTATAGATTGACAAGCTGTCTAGAATAAATCAGCGAAGGCTCCAATGGTAAACTGCAGTTAGTAGTTAAATTCTGTTGGGAGAATAGTGGCCGCTGCTTAAGGATCGAGGGAATCCCATCTACCGCCGGCAGAAAAAGCGACACTTTCGCCGAGAAGCAATAAAGCAATTTCAACTCTAAGGCAAGGGAATGGGGCATAATGCCTAATTGCATTTTCGAGAAGGCCACTGAGAATGTATACATTTTTCACTGACGCAACTAACGAGAAGCTATATAAGTACCTACAGGAAAGCACGAAACCAAAGTAATTTCATATTTAGTCAGATTTCTTCAGTGACATTCATTCAGTCTGTAAGCACGATAATAACTTTATCGAGCAATATACAGAATGGTGAAGAACTAGATCATTATATCATTACTGTGCTTTTCCACAATGTGCATAGAGTTATTTCTTACAAATTGTTTTGCATTCTCTTAGAATCGATAAAATAAAATGAACTTCTTTATCAAAAATATGGCAACGCTTGTATAGCCCCGTTTCAATAGCGCTTTCTAGCAATTATCATCTTCTTTCGGATCACTTTATATTTAAATACGAGTAATGCAGCAAAGGAATTCAGGCTTATCACATAAAGCGTCCGACATTAGAGATAAGGCACCTGCAAGGTTTTTCTGGTCGAAACACGCTCGCTTGGCTTTTCCTAAGTAGGCTCGCTAGCAAACAGTCGAGTTTCTCGATTATTGATTTTTCACGAAGCTCCTTCTCGGATCTGAAATTCTAAGAGCAGGCCGAGACAGCCCTTACTTAAACAAACAAAAACCGAGAGCGGCGTTGTTTTCTTCACGAACGGCCGTACACAGCTTTGGTAAGAATGCCTCTTCTAGTTAAATTTTGCATACTAATTTCGATATTTAGGCCATGCGGCGTCCATAAAGTTATTCTACAATTGCTCAAAGAATATTATAGCCTCCCATTTTTCGCTTCTACGTGCAAGCTGGCTAGAAATTCCAGAATGCATAGGCCGCTTTTTGCCGCATTTAAATGATTGATAGTGGCGTCCTTGGATTCTATAAAGTAGGCAGCCAAATGCTGCTTAGAAGTCGAATTTGTCAAGATGCAACATACCAGGATCTTCCCCCTCACGATCGCTGGACGTAACATCGAATTATAAATGTAAGTACATGCATTTCTCAACGTTTTATCGACCAAGGCAGTTGCCGCAAGTATAATCAATTCTTGCTAAGGCCTTAGAAAATCAAATTGAAGCGTCTTTAATTACTCAATCAGTCAATAACGGTAAAGAGCGAGTGATTAGTCATTTCCAAATTGCTGAAATACCTATGTACCCAAAACTAACTTCGGGCGCGTCCCTTGAACGTTGTGCTCACATGTCAAATGCGCTATCACAGGTGACGATCTTGAGATGTAACCCGAGCTATTAATTGGCATATTTTGTGACTAAAATATTCGGAAGTTGATTCCTATTTATGGTTTATATATTTGCTAGGCAATTGTCCTACAAATCTAAGTTGCTGTCATTTTAGTCTTCATGGCTTATGTATATAATTCATATGTTACTGCGATTATTTGGGTTGGATTAAATGTCTATATTGCTGATAATACGTTGCGTTCTTTCCGCAACACTTTTACTTGTACAATTTATATAGGTATGCAGCGAAGCAATCAAGGTAGGTGGTGTGTTATTAATTAGCTAGATTTGTTTTTATTTTGTGAGTAACGACAAAGTGCCCAAAATTTCATAATTTTACTGTTCAATTTAAAGCCTGAAGCATTTTCTTGCCTAGTCCTTACACCAAGCCATGTTCAACGTATTCTACCGAGAGTTAATGAGCTAGCCCAGGCCGTGTCCATTGCTTGTCTTAGAGAGCGGTACACGCTGTTGAAGTAAATATACTACGTATTGAACTGTTGCTATGAAACATGGATAAAGTGCCGTGGATTTTTTTCGCAATGCTGCAAGATTTAATGTTAACGTTTGTCTACAACCTTTACAAAAGGAAACTTCAAATATTTTGCATATAAATAGAATATTTTGGTTGTAGGGCAATTAGCAAGGTATTTAAAGATAATCTTCTTCTTTCTACCTCAAATATAAAAATGTAGCATTAGCTGCTAAACTCGATGGCCAACAACTTTCTATTTAAACTGAAAATTTTAAATTAATATTCAAATTTGTTGGTGACGGCCTATAATGCAACGTAGACATAATGCCCTATTTTTTACCAAGCTGTGTATATGTGCTTTTGGTGTATTCCGTTCTACGTTTTTGTACATTTATCTGTGAACATCATTAAATTGTCTTGAAATAAATAAATAGTTGTTGTTTTCCATTGAGCATTATGATTTTTAGATACTCTGGATATGACCATCTACAAAGCGTGGACCAGCAGCAACTAAACATAAAACATATATTTAATTCAAAGTGATCTGTGGGCTTGTCTGTTACTGACAATTCATGGATTCATGGATTCATATATGTGATCACAGAAATATAGCATTGTACTTATATGTACGTAAAAGATGAAATATGAAAACACTGAATTAAACTATTATTAAATTATAATTAGTTTGAATGATTGCTTGGTTTTGCTCAAGTGTTATTTATATTCTTGACAACTAGAAACGAGTTTCCATGGCTTTGCAGGTTTGGAATATTTTTGGCCTGAGTCATATCATTAGCAATAACAGCATTATTTTACTAAAAAACAAGGTTTCTTGAAAACTCGACAAGATAAGCAAATTATAACAAAAATACAATGTACAATATTTGCCGATGTAAGGCTGCAGTTTGCTAATCTTATCAGGCTTGATTTACTTGTAGTTATCTTTAAATATATTAGGAAAAAAATCGGTGACGTGTTTACATATCTACTGCAAGCATTATTTACTTTAAGTCGAGAGCGCTGTGGAGATAAACACTTACAATAATGCTAAACTTTATAATTATAAGACGCTGAAGCACATAGTTATGACAGCAACGAGGAGGTTATTAAATTTTTCAAATCGAGACTAGCAGTTCAAGGGTGTTGGGAAACATCGAGGTTCGTTTTTAAAAAAAAAAAATCCATGGTATCGAAACAAAACGCAGTCTCACTCAACTTTTAATTAGATGTCACATGTTGGATGAATCTTTTTATCAAGACTGAAAAGCAATTACTACAAGTATATTGTGAGGTTTACAGCGAAGATATGTAAAAATTAAAACAACAGCTGCCCATCATATACTACCTTTCAATTTCAATTTATGGAATTGACAGGTTTTGCGTGAGTGTATGTAAGTATAATCTTAGAAAATATTAATTTTTTTAACTAAGACATTGAGATGAGTTGTATTTGATTATAGCGTTTGTAGCAGTTAAGTAAGGGATTTAGCAGTACTTTCTTAACAAAGGTCGTTAGATAGAACTGCTTTCTCTCTCTTGAATAATGACAGGTTTTTTTTTACTAATTACAGAATTATAAGTAAACAAATTAATTTATTCAGTAGCTAATTTAGTAGTAAATTCATTTCCTGTGACTGTGTATTTCTGCTTTGAATCATAAAATTGTATTTAGAACTAAACTGACGTTCAGATCTGTTATGAAATAATTAAGTTAATATTCCAAATTTAAAAAGTGCCTTAATAACTACTATCAAAATCACTACGTGCAAATGTTGATTTCTGTGTCTTTGCAAATAATCGTTTCTTTTTGCATTAGCTTTGGCGTAGTCATTCGATATCTTATCTATTTATATTAGTACATTATTATTCCTCAATAAAATGATAAGATATTAAGTCTAGGTGTGACCAACATGTCTTACGTTATCACAAATGAAATTACAGTTTTTCCTGCTTACTTATTAAAAAATATTTATGATCAATTGCAACTTCTTTATAAAATAAGAATTTAACGTCACTCTTCTTTATAAATAGAAAATTAAGTTAAGTGTCAGTCTATCTATGTATTTGCTATCTACGCTAAAATACAATTGTCATTTGAACGTGAGGAAAGTGGAAATATACAAATTTACCTTCAGTAAATGTACAAAAAATACGTTTGGTTTAAAATTAACTACATTTGAAACATGCTACAAAAGAAATTTATGAACATTGAACAGGCAGTAAATATGACAACTTTAGAACCTTTAAAATTTACTTTTAATCTTCTGTAACGTATTATAGTAGTACAAGAAAAATTAATATATGGACCTGCAAAAATGAAGAAATTACAAAAATCGTGTACTTAGAAAACTAAACCTACTAAAATAACTTTGGAATTTGAAGGAAGCTTGCTTTTCAACAGATACAAATCTGATATAAAAAGATATACAGGGTGTTTTATTTAAAACATTGAAACGACTAAATTTGCAAAATTTGAGAACTCTACGTATACAGGGTGTTCAAAAAATACGTTCGGATATTTTACCTACTTATATATCTCATCAATGGGTCTGCAAACTCTTCGATTCCGAGATACAGTGTTAAACGAAAAAACTCAGGAGACAAAAAAAAATGCATTTTCATTTGCTTTATTAAAAAAATATATGAAAATTTCAAAAAAACCGTTGGGCGTTATTTTTTTGTGAAAAAACCTAATCGACATGCCTCATGGGCACACCTCTGGAAGTACTGGATCAACTGTAATAGGTCCAAAAGATATCTCATAAAGTTATAAACAAACTATAAACATTTCATTAAAATTGCCCAAAGCGTTTTTTAGATAACAATAAAAAAAGTATTTTTTTGAAAACTTGTAACACCCTGTATCTCGGAAATGAAGCGTTTGTGGACCCATGTTTATTAGGACTCTTTTGTTTGTATTAATGAGTAATGGGTAAAATATCCGAACGTATTTTTTAAACACGCTGTATAGCTTAATACCCAGAGAACGGAAGTTCAATATTTGAACATTTAACGCAATTAGTTATAAGTTTTTGTGTTTTTAGATTTTATTTGATTTAATACTACTATTATTTTATTTATGCATTTCTGGTTTTTGATAATTATTATTTCTTGCATCAGCAATTACTAGATCTTTGACTTTTAAACCTGGCTTTTGTTGTGCTCGAAGAGTTAAGGTGCTTAACTTAGCACTTTAATGAAGCTTGTTTGTTATCTCTTTATAGAAAGAATCTTTATGGGCTAAAATGGTTTTTATGTTCGAATTAGCATATCTGGAAAGCAGCTGAATTTAAATGAATGAAGTGAGATATCAAAAGAAAGCGCCTTAGAAAGGGTTTTCCAAGATCTGAAATTATTAAATTAGTACATTTGGAACACCCCGATTCCATTCGCCGAGGTTGCGGAAAAATTTCAGTTCAAACCGACGACTTGCTTAATGCAAGCCTAGCGGTTTCTCAACTACACTACCCGGCATCTGTTATTTCATAATTATTGACGTTCATCAACTAGCACAAATTAGGATTCAACAACTATAAGTAGTAAATAGCATAAAATACCTAGGTTGTCGAAATAAAAATAAGAATGGCACAGGCAAAGAATACCTCTATAAAAATTAAAAAGCTCCCCTGTAGCAAAGATCTCAGTCTAAATCTTACAATAAAATCAGTTAAATGTTCTGGCTTTCCAATACTATAGCACGGAGTAGAAAGATAGACAATTAATAAAACATGTTGAAAATCAGTTTTCAAAATGTAGGTCTATTCTAGGCTTCTAAAAATGTGATAAACAGAATTGGGAATTAAGAAAAGATAACTGTACCTACTATTTTGGGCATGTTATGAGGCTGGAAAGATATCTCAGAGTCAAGTAATCATGCAGAGTAAAATTGAAGGCGTTAGAAGTCGATTATATATCATTGTTTCGTGCAGCAACCCCCAAAGTAGTGATATTTAACCTCAAAAATGGCTAGGCACTGCAAGAAAATGCTCATCTAGAAACATATTGACTTTAACTTTCTCGTCATTCAAAATTTGCTTAACTTTAGCAGACGAAGGCACAACTTATAGATTCAAAATATTCTTCAATCTTAAACAGGAAGACGAGCGATCTTGGAATTTGATTTGAGTTAAATAAGAGATCCACACAAGGATTTGTTGTTGCCACTGGTTTTCTATTTTTGCAGAATTTTAGAGCTTTATGAAGCTTAGCACTAGGCCAGAACAATTTGTAAGTTTATTATAATAAGGACTTTTTAACCACGTACTGAGGTAAATATAATAAGAGAGATCTATCTGTGAAGGTTCTATGAAGATAAAGGCGAAGGTAAAGCTTTTCTTCTCTGACTGTGTTATTGGGAAGGCGTATCAGTCTACATACAAAGATATTTTGGGGAACCACATCTTGAACCAGACATTAGTAAACAAAATCCTGTTTTTTTAAGCAACAGGGCTTAATGGGTTCATAGAATGCGACCCCAACCTCGAAGTTCATTTACTTTGACAAATTGCTACTAAATCAAGAACTATTAGGCAATTATTGACTTAGTTACAATATTATTTAGTAGCAGATTATACACTGGCGCGAAGTGTCTAAACTTTCATACCTATCAGCCGCAGCTGTAAAACTACCATCTAGTTCCAAAGATTACTAAAAAATGTCTGTAAAATAGTGATTGGGCGGTTCCCCAGCATTTTACGTGTCTTTATACTTAATTGACTAGTTAAGGCAGATTCTTTGGGTATAAGGAAACCTTACTTACCTTCGCCATTGTTATATTCACATTTTAACACAAAGGAATCTACCACTACTTTGTAATATGGCACAGCAAACCACCTGCTTACTTGTATTCCGAATTAACAAAGGGCGATTTCTTCTTTCCTGTACGTAGCTGATAAGAAGTCATGTGAAATAGATAGAAGATAATTATTTTATCAGTATTAGTAATAGTATAAAAGTGTAAGTATTGATAAGCTTCCTTTATGTAAACGGCTATTAATAAATAATAAATTTAATCTGTATCGATTAGCTAAATCGTCTTTAATAAAATATACATTTAAACCCTTAACATTTTACTTCCTTGTTGCTATTCTAATTACACGAAGTTTACATAACTAAGTTTTCATTAATCAAGAATCTTCCTGCCGTACTAGAAGTATAATAAAATTCAAACAAAAGTTAGTCTACAATACGCCAAATCTGATCAACCGTTAGTATTTATGTAAATTTTGTAACAAATGGAAAGTGTTCGTTAATTCTTTTTATATGGTGCTTTTCAGAAAACTTTCCAGACTGAAGCTGTGTGTGCTTTGGGCTATAAAGTGACACATTACGCCCTCAAAGATAGGGTATAAAGTGGCCAATTCCGCCCGGTCTTACATAAAGGAATTTTGTCGCCATTGACGTAAGAATTGCACTGTTTTTATTGACAACGGTATTAGATAATCTGGGTTTCCTTTTTAAATTAAATTTCGATCGAACGTAAAGCTTTGTATGTACCTCAGACCGTTGTCTTGTTATAGCCATCGGTGCTCCGCAATTCGTGGTATCACTTTCACGTCGAGGGCCTAAAACTCTATTTTACGAACTCGATACATGAATAACTATTTGGATCGTATTTGATTCAGTTTAAATGAATTACTAAAAAAAATGCAAAAGCCTTTAAAAGAAACGGCGAGAAGAAAAGCGTGCACAGTGACGCCACTCGGCTGTCGCGCACGAACGAGCTAGACGGACTATGCTACATTGCTAAAATAGTTTCCCAGATTAGCCCCCCCCCCCCCCCCCTTAGAGCAAAATCTTAGTTACGCCACTGGTGTGGAGAATGGCTCGATTTAAGCTGGGCCACAGCGTGCTGAAGGCAGGAAAGGATTAAAAGGGTCTGATGAATAAAACTGCACCCTCGAGCAGGCTGACGTGTTGAAGTTTTCAACTAAGGTCCTTCGTTCGCGCAGCGAAACAAGGGTTATTTTGTGGACATGCAAAATAAATTCCGAACTTTTTCGGATTTGTCCCCGACGTGAGTGTCGTTTCACTCGTCCGTAAATTTAGCCCAGGTGTGCGAAACGTCGATGTCCGTGTAAAATAAAACCAATAAAAGGCGATTCAGAGATAAATGCTAGAGGTTTTTGGTCTATTTGCTGTAATTCGGCCATTGTAGGTAATACGCTTTAGGTTGTTTATCAGCGTAGATTTAGTTACAAGCACCTAATACGGTACGTTAGATAAACGGATATTTCCCAAGTACGAAGTTATTTGATACGTATTTTTATTATTATTATTTGAAATTAAAGATGTCCGCGGTTGTGGAAACTGCTGTTATTTAGTAACTTTGTTTTCTTCATGGTTTGACGCAGTAATTCATTGTCTGATTGGGCGTTTTTCAATTGCTTCATGCAACAGCAATTTCAAATCATGCTCTTTTTCAGTAATTGTCGTGCATACAGGGACAGTTTTTTCAAGTTGTCTAAAGAGATTGTTACTAGACAAAGAAGTACAGTTTTGTGAGCTAGTGTAATTTATCCATAACCTACCATATTTTTACTAATAATTATTTTCTAATTTCCGCTAACTTAATTTAATCTTTTCGTTTTTCACCTTGAAAATATCCCATAATGTTATAAAGCTTTTTATGTTTAGAATAATGAAAGTTAAGTACCCGATTGGAAACAGTTTTCCTGAAACACAGGCTCACAGCAACTGCTATTTGTTATTTTTCACGGTTATTTTCGTAATGCTTAACAAGTGTAAGAAATCACAACTAAATGAAGGAATATTTTCCAGAAATTACACAAAGCATAAAAAATTCTCAGGCTGTTAGTTATACATTCGTATGGCTTGGTTGTAATGGATTCTGGTTAACAAATGCATGCGCAACTTATGCGTAAATAATTTAATAACAAACAAACTGCGCGCTACGCGCAAGTGAAATAGGATACGCGAAAGGTCAAGCTCCGATCCGAGCGCTAAGATAAGAAAAACAAAACCTAAACAAATATAAACATCTGTGAAGCCGGAACGTGAGATTTTATTTTGTGCCACAGACACACAGACACACATTAAGGAAAATTATATTATAGATGCTTATTGTATCAAGGCATTCCAATACTTAATTATATGTATAATACTAAAAAGCTGAAAATTTTAGCTTATAAGGAATGTTACTGAAGATTCTGATAAATTGTGTTTATCGAATGACAATGACTAGAATGATTTTATTGGCATACGAGTAGTTGAATAAATAAAACTCAAATAATTATTAAGTTTACCCTTACTCGTTGAACTTGCATCACAACTGCCTTGGATTTGATGGTATGGCAAGAAACGTTCAACCTATAGAAGTATGCTAATATTTAAAACATTTAAAAATAATATAATAGCATTAATGTCAGATTTAGTGATACATCCAAATTTGTTGGGAAATAGAACAACCTAAATAACTTATTTTAATTGCATATACAGCGAGGTGCATGAAAAACAGCCAGAGCTGTTGGATCGTTATTTGTCTTCAGAATTTTAAAATTGAAACACGAAATTAAATGGTTTAAAATCAGCTATAACCTGACAGTAAACAATATTTTTTAATTCAAAAAGCCTCTGAGAAACAATAGTCAACTTTATTTTTTCAAATAGCGACCATATTTTTTAAATCTCTTTTTGGAGTCCACTGACTTTTCTGAATAGAATAATGTGAGAACATTATATTTGTATTCATTCAGACCGAAGAAAAAACATAAAAGTTACCCAATTGTTACACATCGCGGTGGCATCAAATCACCCATGAGATGCAACCACTAGGCGGAGTACAGCATGATGTTTAAAAATGAAAGTCAAACCCGTAAAACTGCAACTGCGGAACATCTACTGTACCCAGACTATTTAATTGCAGTAACAAACGACTTCCGGGATTGGACCGTGTCATTATTGAGGCCGCCTACTTTCGTAAGGGGCTTCATCAAGAGGAAAAGCAAAAGAGAGCGGTAACTCAACGTGTAAACCACGCCAGAGGCGAAACTATTTTGCAAGGCAAGTGCCGTCGCAGTTGAGTGACAGTGGGCGGGGCTTACTAATTAGCACTTGCCACACAGAAGGAAGGAGAAAGCCTTCGTCTCGATTGAGATTGTTAGGGTGTGTGTAAATCTCAATTGCTTTGCTAATCTTTCTGCTAAAGAATGGGGATTTTCAGATAAGGAAAGTTTTATCAAAAATGATCTTATGGACGGTATCGCGTTGGTGTTCGGGGATGGTTGACGATGAAACGAGACCCGACTTGAGACAGCGCTTGTGCTCAGAGATGCAAGTTTTCAATGAACGTCCTGTTTCACCAATGTATGTAGCATTACAAGAGCAAGGGACTCTATAAACGCCTTTAGATGACATAATGTTTAATTTATTTTTAGGTGTAGGAAGATCCTGTAAGATTTTGCGGGGGGGGGGGTTGAATACTGTTTTAATGTTTTGTTTTCGAGGAAACTTTTCTACGCGATTGGTGACTTGGTGAATATAGGGAAGAAAGACTTTTGCTGCAGGAGGATAGGTTTTTGGAGGTTCAATAAGATTACTTTTCATTGGCGCAGGCTATGACTTTTGAAAATTTTGGATTTCCGTTTTGTTTCGGATTACCGTGGAGATTTAATTCTGACTTTCCAATCGAATTTAAGAAGTTATTTACGCCCCGCACTCCAATAATCACATATCGTTTTCAGATTCCGGTGCAGCCCTCGAAATCGTTTTGATGTCCGACTGCCGCCCGATGTTCATTGTGCGAGGCCCGCAAATTCAGTATCCTAATTATTTTTAACCTTATCCGTCGTCTGCATTTTGAACCGTAGCAAACAATTATGAGTATGTAAGTTACTATTCGTATTTGAATATGTTTTGACAAGTAGATTACATTTATGAAATAAATATTGGGTATATCCCGTTAGCATCGCATGTAATGTTATTAAGGTCATTTGAATTATGCAACCGGTTTAGGAAATTGAACTCAAATCATTTATCTGAGCCCACTAAAATGTAATTTTATGTGCATTTTAGTTGAATAGAGATTTGAAATTACTGATCAGTGATTAACTTTCAATGCAAAGCGCAGTGCAGATAAAGCTTTCCAATATTAGGACTAATGAAGATTCTGAATCGAGCACAACACCATCTTCACCTCCACTGGCGAGGTCTTCCCTATTGAAATCTGTAGAACCTTTTCGACGTTTATTAAATCACTATGGTGGCGCCTAACAAACAATAATAATCACATTCTATGCTCCTACCGAACTGATGTTTTATATGTAAACATCTATGCTTTCAGAGTAAAACCCCGCCCATTTCTTACTGCAACTAGTTGTGTAAACTTTTCAGATTTGCTACGGGTTCTAATTAACATTTCGCCTGAAACAAATGTCCAAAAACAATACTGATCTTTGATGTAATGTAACCTACGAATCATATTCTCCACTGTGTTTCTTTTAATGTTTATAGTTGTCCTATCATGCAGAACCGAATTATGTTTAAATAAACCGCACCTGTTAAGATTTGTAGAACCATTGTTTTATACGAGCGTTTTCTTATATCCCTAACTGTTTACTATCAGTTCATAAGCTTTATTCACTAGTCTTATTTTAATCTTCCGGTCCAACATTTCCCAAAGCTTGAGTTAATATTACCTCTGGTTCACAAACCCCGTTTCAGTAGTTATTTATTCATTTAACTCGCGAAAGTCTCTGATAATAAGTTGATTGCTTTTCATAAGTATAAAAAATACTCTTGTAAGTTTTGCTTTGCCAGTAAATGACTGGCGCTCTCGTCATAAACCTAATAGAAGGTGCACACAAATTTCCAGCGTCTTAATACTGGACTATTGTTTAGAAGAAAAATATCTCGGTGTTTCTTAGTTGGGGCTGGATCGTAAAAGCTAGCAGCCTTGCTTGCATAAAACTAAGGGTTTGTAAAAGTCTATATTGCAGTTTAGAAACAAGCCGGATTTATGTTAACGACAAAGGAATATATAGGGATTAAAGATAAAACCGGACCAGACGGCAGAAGCACTCAGATGATTTAGTATAAACGTAAATAGTAGTGCTAATAAAAATTAAAAAGAAAGATTAAAGATGAAAAAAATTTTGCAATTGTGTTCCCATATGTTCTAGTGCCATATTTGATACCGGACTATTATATTGGCTACTATCAGTTTATCATCGGTTGCCGTGAAGAGAGAAGTGGATGATAGGCTGAATCACCGAAGAGGGTTTTTCAACCAGGAAATTCTGTTTCTATCCATTTCATGCCTGCCACACATTTTCCTTTGATGAGGAAACCATGTCTCTCATGACGTATTTATGTTGAGCAAGTTACATTCAACTGGTTTTATACGGTAGCACAGCATCTCCAATACTTCAATTCTTTTCAGTGGGCATTTATTTACGGTTGAAGATTTTCTGGAGTTTACGACATAGAAATTCTAGCAAATAGCTCCAGTATTCTTCAACTGTATACAAGGTAGCAAGTACCTAATTCAAATACATATGTTAACTCGTAAAATAAACGCTCTAATCTATTGATTTCATTGATAACTATGGAAGTGACCTGTATGATTAAATGCTGACATAGAAACGAAACTGCTATGTTAACCATGAAAATAAATTCACTGTATACGAGGTATTATTACCGCCAAAAACATTACACCGTTTGTTTACCTTGTGTGTGTATGGTTTTACTAAGCGGATTAAAGTCACTCAATTTCAGTTCTACAACTGACATTCTGTCTACAAAACTTAAAATGCCGAAGCTTGTTCTAAGCGAGGCCGAAAAAGGCTTTGCTGTCACAGAAATAGAAGACGGATGGTCACGGTAACATGTGGCTGATGAAGTTGTTGCGGAAGAAGCACCATTGCTCAAGATAACCTGAATACGCTGAATAACAATAACCCCAAAATGTGAAAAATGACAAGCAGTTAGATGCACACTAAGGCACTGTGGATAAAACCAAGTAAGTAAATTAAGTATCGTGCGAAATTTTTTGGCCGCAATAGTACATCATTTTGGCTGCTTACCACTACCACTACCATAAACGCGGTGTTTCTTTGATGCTGATGTCACCATCCGCGTCTTAAAAAACTTTTCCTGAGAATGTGCTATGAACACATTTTAGTAGCCTTTATATTACGCATAATAATTAATAGTAGTTAATAACATAACCAGCAACACAAATATATATTTTAAGAATGTTCAGTAAATCTAATCATTTGAATTTCAGAATTGTTAAAGAATAGCATAGGCCATGAAAATAATTGCATGCTGTTTTTGAATGGCTTTATCTTTGTTTAAAACCAAATAAAATCAAAGCAGGCTTGGCAATTCATGTAACAATGTGTAAACTGTAAACAAAAAATGTGTGGTAGCTCCTTAGAAAGCTTTGGTTGTGAAATTTCCAAGCTTTCCCAAAATTCAAGGTATTTTATGTGTTAATAAATACCCAAGTTAATTAAAAGTGTTGTTTAATTGAGTGATTGTGTCCTGCGTTACTTGTGGAAGTTTTGCCTTGCATTGTGTTTCCGCACAGCTAAAATACGAAGCGGCGAAACAGTCCAGGGGAAGCAGTGGTGCTTTGGGCATATTCTACGAAGGTCCAGCCAGGTTTATAAGTTCCTATGCCAGCGAATAAGAGATCAGGGGCCGTGTATTACAGCGCAGTACGAGATTTGAGACCCCAGCTTTACTGGAAACGGTTTCAGAAGTCTCCGATATCATCAGCCATTCACCAGGTGGGTTCCAGGGCAGATTTGAGTCTTGCTAACTGCAGGCAAACAACGAGTGGCCCAGAGCATCGTAGAAGTTTCAGCAAAGGGCAGATTTGCCTCCGAAAAGTGTTAGTTTTGTGAATGTGCTTCCTTAGCGTCTTTTAGCACGTCACTTCCGGTTCGAGGCGTGGGTAGAAGTGTTTGGTTTATGACACAGGATACTTACGTTTGGTTATGATCGCATAGCAACAGCTTTAATTGCGTGGACATCGAGAAATTAATTAAAATTGTGCATTCTCGAAGCAAGGACACCATTTTGGTTTTGTATTAGTCCCATAAGTTGAAATATAAGCCCATTGTATCAAATCCCATTAGATAAATAGATGTACAGACCGCATACAATTAAATGTTTATTTTAAAATAGAACCTTAAATAGTAATTCATAGCCAAACGTAGTTAATTGGTAAAGATAGCAAAAGTAAGTTCGTATTCGTTTTTTAAAATAGATGTAGCGACATAACCCTGCGATGCAAGTGAATTAGAATTAGAAATTTAAGTATTATTACAGTATAGCCGGGTAAATTACAAAAAGTGTGGTAGTTAGGGCTGTCAGTTTAGTCAAATAAATTAAAAATCAAATTCAAAGGTTCATTAGATTAGCTCATCACAATATACATTTATGCCTCACTCCTCTCGATAATTCCGACCTCTTTTGTTTGTTCTTCCTTTTATTATAGGCCAGTGGCCTGTTATAACTACAAACTGGTTCTATAAGCCCTCTTTGCCCTTAGGCCGGATAGGTGGCTAGTCTTGGTTGTCGAAATTGAGAAAGAATTCCCTTGTAAGGGGTTAACGACTACCACAAGTGTTACCGTGGTAGCCGGGGAGCGTACAATTTTTAAAATCCGTCCGCCGGGTGACGAACCGGGCCGGCCGCCTGAGAGGCGAGCATTTGCTCATTAGACCATCCACTCACTTCTTTTGTAGTGAGACTTGTGGTCCTGACTTTGGCTCTTTGATAGCAGTTGGGTGTAAATTGTAGATATTTCTTATCGAAGGAAATAAACTGCATCACTTCGATCATCTCTCCGTATCGGTCCGTGTCAAATATCTTGTCAACTCAAAATCTATGAAGCAGAGAAAGATATTGATATCGCGCCAACGATATACCAGATCCTGGATGCTAAAGAGAGTTTCTCGTGCCTTCAGCACGTTGCGTTCATGTATGAGGTAGAGTACATATACATATAAGTGCCAATTCTAGCGTTTTAATACTGACGAAAGGAAATATATCAAGGCGCATTGGAAACTGAGAACAGATAAGCAAAAGGCGACTGTTCGGTAAAAGTTAGGAATTGTAGTTTAATATGAATATACTCTTACCTGAGGGGTACAGAACGCTAAACTGGTGGCCCATGCCAGCCAGACCATGACCTTCGACCGCCGTGAAGTCCAAGAGCAGTACGTTAAGGGATAGCATATAGCTTGATGTCTATCGATCGCGGTGGCCATGAGCACATAGGAACTTAAGTAAGGTCCGAGCGTCTGTCCATATTTCACGAGTTTACACAGCACAAACCCTCCGTTAAACCTGTACGTCACTTCCCACCCCAGTTGCGGTAACACACTCAAAAACGCGGTGATTAGGTCCGCTATGCTCAAGTGGAGGATGAAGAAGTACATTCTGGAGAGCTTTTTCCTGCCGGCGTAGCGCCTGCGCGTCCACAGCGCTAGCAGGACGGTGCCATTGCCCAAGACGGTGACGAGGAAGATGATCGCGAGGGTGGCGATCTCTATCTTCGCTAGGTTTTCGTCTCGGTCTACCGCGTTTTCAATTCCGACATTGCCTTCAGTCTTGGAGTTGTTGTCCAGCGTCCAGTTCATAGCGGACCCTTGTGCGAATACCATTGGAGGACTGCCGTGTTTTCAGCACCTGCAAAGATCAATTCTGCATTAATCCTCTGTTGCTTTGACATGGGAGGCAAGTTGCATTAACCTTAACCAGTTTCTACACATAAATTTTTAATTATAACTCTATGGGTTTGAGAGGGTGACGTATTTTTGCAATAAATGTGGATGCAATGGTGTTTTAACTTTAGTTTTTGATGTTTTGAATCGCTTTTAGCTAAGAAAAAAAGGTAACAAATTAATATACTTTGTTGGTACTTTAAATGACTCTCACTGAAGGTGGGACTATAACTGTAGTTGAACTAAATTTAGTTGTTATATAGAACGCAATGGCTATGACTCCAACCCCTTCCAATTAAAATTTTAAATTACTTATTAGAAGAAGAAATTTACTGAATGCAGTCTACATGACAACATTATATAATACATAAACACATTTTAACAAGCAAATCACAACCAGAAATACTTAATAAAACAATAAACTGTTAGAAGGCACAAGTCTTCACAAATCTATATTCCACAAGTCGTTGATATTTTGTAGATCAACAGATTTAAAAAAAAATAGAGCGTGCTACCGCCTAAAACAGCTAGCGTTAGCTATGAAATAGCTAAAAGTTATGTTACAAGGGAGTGGATACGATCCAGCTAATACATTTCTTGAGTTAAACAAGGTTAAAATTATATGGGCGCCGGGAACAATGTTGATCATATTAACAGCTTCACACTAATTGGACCCAGAATAGCGGTGCACACAAAATCAAGACAGCAACTTACCGGTCGAACGCTTTCACAACTACAATATTAATTAGAAGTAAACTAATTGGCAAACAAAGAAAATGTAGGTAATCACTTTTATGTACGAATCTTTAATATATAGATATAAAAGAATCAGCATCGTAATTAATAATAAATTGGTAGATCCTCAACAATAATTACGAATAAATCCCAAATATCAGACACACAATACATTGTACAAATATGAAAATATACAATTAAAGTTGATGCAAATTATCGACAAGATACATAATGGTTCAGAATTTGCTGAAACTCAGTGTTATTTCCATCATAGTTTATAAAGGTTAAAAAATACATCAAAGCAAATTACTAATTAAACAATGTTTACAGAATATTTATGGTCTATTTTAGATTTATAGTGCACTAAGTACAGATTTGTATACCAAAGTTCGTAAGATTCAAGCTACTAAACGAAATAGGACTTGAAGCAAACGTGCGGGCATAAAATATTCAATGTAATAACCTAAAACAGCTAACCTTAAAAACCAGTGTAAAAATTACTACAAAAGTGACTGAGTTGCTTTAAGTTTAACCCGTGTGCGCGCAACTAGTAAAATTATATGAACAATTAATTACAATATTTTAAGCAAAATGTTTAATTGACAATTGAATGAAACTAAGCACGGCTTACAAATGGTAACATATAAAGCTTTTTACCAGTATTTAAAATTTCACAGTTTATTTGTTCGTGAGATTAAGCACAAAATTCTAATTCAAACTATGGTTGTACAATGTAGTTCTAATGCAATATAGCATGAAACAAATACATACAAAGGTATCTGACTTTATAAGCACAGCGTTAACACATAATATGAGCGGTTTGAACAGTTTGTTTTGTCACCCAACTCAAGTCCTTATAGCTCCAACTCGAAAATACATCCCACAAGTACTCTAGATTAGTTCTTCAATGGACGCAGCATTGACGACCAAGTCGAATTCATGATCAAGGCAGCAAACAAAAGCCAATTCACAATTTTGATGTAGATAAATTTAAAAGAGAGAGAAATATAATACTCCTTAAAGAGTAAAATAGCAATTACGTAATTAAATATAACGTAGCTAATCACATAACTAGGGATGATTTGCTAGCCTGATTTTTACCCGGTGAAACCAAGAGGTAGCATAAAAGATTCCAATTGATACAAACCAATGAAAATCACAAATATTTGCGTTATAGTCGCCTAAAGTCTGACAAAAGCGATTAATCACAAACTAAGCTAGTTCTTACAATAATTGTTTTCATAATAATTAAAATAAATTGATATTATAAACTACATGTAAAATCATATGATAAAATAAGAGAATATATTTAAAAATGTCAAATCAATATCGTTACAAGCGCTGCACTATTTCCTACTATAATGTAGAATATTTTCAAAAGGTTGCCTATTTTATAGTTCTTGGATCAGATACACCATTTAAAAAATTAGTGCAAGAGAAGTTTAATAAGATTCTAAATAAATCTGGTATCTACAATAGCTAGACGTATTGCATGCAAAAAACGTTAACATCAAGCTGAAATTAAAATAATGTATACAAAAAGTGCGAAATTGAGGTAGATACCGGTGCGCCGGAAATGTTATCTATACATGTAAAAAAATCGTTAGCCAAAATGACATAGTGTAGATAGCGACGCCTGCTCGAGTAATATACCGGAGAAACAACTTCCCTCTTTTTGTCGCAAGAAAAACATCTGCTGCTCGATAATCTTGCTGTAATATGCTCATGCAAAGGATTTGGCATTCAAAATCAGCTCTCCAAACAGCGAACTAAAGCTTATTAATTTCTATTTAAGTCTAACTTGAGCCTCTATTGTACTTTAATAAAGATAAAGAATGGCCTGGTACAGGAGAAGCTTCATTTGTGATTAAATCTGTTAAAATAAATTTAAAATAGACAATTCAACTGCTGGTAGGTATATAGGAAGCCAGGCAGGAATTTAATGTAATAAATGAGAATTTCAATATGTAAATTCCTTGCAACATTTGCGGATTGTCCTTGCCTTTTAATGTAATTGAAACATTTTTCTTGACAAGAATGGTACTTAATGTGGCAGTAAAAAAATATGTTTTATTTTTTATACTTTATTAAGTTTTTATGTCTCTCTAGGGACAGTGAAAACCGAACAGAAATTGTAAGAGAATGCTAGAGCATCGAGCTTTTTAACAAAATTTGTTAAGTCCGGTCATGTTGTCATATGCGGCACTCGACAAGTTGTTTATCAAAGCTTTGACTCTCGCAATAAAATTATCTATAAATCAAGTATTAACTATGATAGCGTCACTGACGATCTCAATTTCATCAGCTAGTGTCAAGGTATCAATTCTGCAGGGCTCCGAAGAATAATGTTACCATTTTTAAAACTGTATACGTTTGCACAGGATGCAATGATCTTAAAGATCAAACATGCAATGGACGCTACATACCTTTGGATTTGATTTGTCAATACAAATAGATCGCTGGCTTCTTCAAGCAAGAATTTTGGTGGTCCAGCAATATGCAAAGTTAAGGTGAATCACTGTAGTACAATGTGCGTTTAGGTTGGACTTTTGCGGACATCAGTGGCAGAGGTGATGCAACACCTCCATTGCGAAAAAATGAAAAGTATACCATTTGCAGCTCGTTCAGAAAATGGCAAGAAGATGGATGTGTTGATAACAATAAAGTACTGGGTAGTGCAAGATCTATTAAAAATGAAAAAAAAAATGAACGGGTAGGAATTACATTTGAATGTTTCAGCGATATTTCCTGGGTATCAAGTAGACCAGAGTTGAAACCCCAGATGAAGTTAGCTGAAAGAGAATGTTTTTTTCCATACGTTTTAACAACACAGACGACTGCAAAAACTGAATTCATGCCAAAATTGAAGCTATCACCGACGAAATTTTATGTTGTCATGGTAAATTTCACTGAAAAATTTCGGGCTTGTATTGAAGAAAATGGTAGTTATTTGAAAGGTTTCATAATAGGAACATAAAATTAAAATATTTATAGAACAATTTGTGATAAGAATAAGTAATGTGTTTTCTTTTGTTCAAAAGTCACAATTATCTACTTCCCTCAAAACTAACTCCACCTTGAAACATATCAAAGTAAATCTTTGTAAACCGTGATTGGAAAGTAAGATATTCACAATGATATGGATTAAAAGCATTAATGGAATAGGTAGTGTAAAACAAAAGCCATGGAAGACTACCATAACAATCGACAATACTCTAACCACCTTATATTAGCGATCTATCTAGTAAAAAGGGACTACGAAGATAAAATCAGTAATCCCAAGAAGTCAAGGCAATTTTATAAATATGTACGGATATCCCTTTCATCTACTGTTCATGTTCCTTCTGTTAAATGACGAAACAATTGCAAAAAATCGACACGAATGCTCAAACATACCTTTCTAAATGCCTATTCCCATGTACCTATTCCATCTATTCGATTTCCGAGGACTACCAGAAGCATAGGCGTAACTTGGGATGGGCAATGGGCGGCAGCGGTCCCCTAAAAATTTTGATTTTAAAGTGCAAGTGCAGCATTTTTTCAATTTAAGTTGAAAAATTTCGTGAAGTCTTGATCTTGTTCGCCCCCCCCCCCCCCAAAGTGATCCCCAAGTTACGCTCATGACCAGAAGTCAAACCAATGTTAACTCCTGAACTAGTTGAAGAAAAATTATATGCACTGAAGTTTTCTACTGTGCCAGCCCTGATCAGTTATCTGTTGTGTTGCTGAAAACTTGTGCGCATGTTATTTCTGAACCTCTAGCAAAAATGCAAAAATCACCATTTTACGTAGCAATTATTTCTGTCACATTAAAAAATTCAATCCTGAAAGGCCCCAATCGAAGAGATCATTGAACAAGTGTGGTTTTAGATTACGTTTTACGACTAGTTATCGGTTGAAATTCTGAGAAACACGTTTGTTCGGGCTTAAAATGCCAGGTGCACGTCTAGTCGGGGTTTTTACGCTATGAGAGCAGCATAGTATTGTGAGTATAAAAAGCCATGGCTATAAGCAGGGTAATGGACAGATGTACAAGGGGGAATAGACGAACGCCGAATATGTCTGGTTTTGCGTAAAGCACTTGCGCCCCAGAACTTAAACAGTCAAAACGAGATTCCCCTACTTACTCATTAGCTAAATACCTAACTACTATCCTCAGAAAGTTCACTGGTAAGTCTCCCTCGTATGTTCGCAATTCAGCCCATTTCGTTCAACTTATATCCAATATAAGCGTTGAACCTGAGGATTTACTTGTGAGTTTCGATGTCACTTCCCTTTTTACCAAAGTTACTATTCCCGATTCCATAGTCATAATCCAACAGTTGTTATCAGAGCATGGGGAGACGTCTTCAAGTCTACCTGCCCTGATAGAAAAATGCCTCTCTTCCACTTATTTCCTATTTCAAGGTGAGTTCTTTAAACAAATCTCTGGTGCGGCCATGGGTTCTCCTCTTTCACCTGTCGTTGCCAATATCTTCATGGAAGCTTTCGAAACCGTAGCTCTGGAATCTTCAGAATTAAAACCCAAGGTTTGGTTCCGATACGTTGATGATACCTTTATTATTTGGCCACATGGTAAAGACACGTTACCCGTCTTCTTAAATCATCTCAATAGTCAACATCCAGACATTAACTTTACCATGGAGATAGAAAGTAACGGTTCCCTTCCTTTCTTAGATGTACAGGTCTCTCGCCAACCCAGTGGCAAACTTGGTCATTCTGTATATCGCAAACCTACTCACACTGATCGCTATCTACATGCCGATTCCCACCATCATCCTACACAAAAACTTTCCGTTATCAATTCGCTTGTACACCGGGCTGTTTCCATATCCCAACCCGATAATATCCACGATGAATTAAATCACATTCGGAAAGCTCTTAGGAATAACGGTTACCGTGCTAGGGATATACAGTCTGCCATCAATCGCCATCTTCACCCACGGCCACCCAAACCTCCAAAACCCGATCCTTCTGCAGCAATAGTCTTTCTTCCCTATATCCACCAAGTCACGGACCGCATAGGAAAGTTTCTTCGAAAACAAAACATTAAAACAGTATTCAAACCCCCGAGCAAAATCTCACAGGTTCTTCCTTCATCTAAGGATAAATTAAACACTATGTCATCTAATGGTGTTTATAGAGTCCCTTGCTCTTGTAATGCTGTATACATTGGTGAAACAGGTCGTTCGGTGAAAACTCGCATCTCTGAGCACCAGCGCTGTCTCAAGTCAGGTCTCGTTTCATCATCGGCCATCGCCGAACACCAACACGATACTGGTCATAAGATCCTTTTTGATGAAACTTCCATCATCTGCAAATCCCCATTCTTCTTTAGCAGAAAGATTCGCGAAGCCATTGAGATATGCAAACACCCTAATAATTTCAATCGGGACGAAGGCTTTCCCCTTCCTTCTATTTGGAAAGTTCTAATTCCTAAGCCCCGCCCTCCGTCACTGAACCGCGACGGCATTTGCTGAATCGCTACGGCGCTTGCCTATAAATTCTCGCTTTTCTTCTTCCGATAGTCAGTCGAGTTTCGCCTCTGACGTGGTTAACACGTTGAGTTACCGTGCTCTTCTGTCCCTTCCCTTTGCAAAGAGTTTCGCCTCTGGCGTGGTTAACACGTTGAGTTACCGTGCTCTTTTGCTTTTTTCCTCCTGATGAAGCCCCTTACGAAAGTGGGCGAAACGTTGAGTTCTTCGATCTCAATCATGACACGGTCCAATCCCGGAAGTCGTTTGTTACTTAATGACAATGGCTGTGAAAGCCTCAAAAATCATCAGTCAAAACGTGTTTTGTGAAAGAGTAGCCTCAGGCGGCTCAATGCGCTCGGGGTGGGTTAAGTTTTAGTGACCCCAAGGTTAATTTGTGCAAGCTTCTACCTTTCGTTAAATGCAGTTGCCACGAAGGCAGTTCCTTCTGTAATGTATTTGGTCACGTTGTCAAACGATAAGATAATCGAATGCCAATTGCAGTGTCGTATTTGTGACACTTTATACGTACTTGGGTGCTACGCTTGAATACAAATGGATGTTTTTCGGGGAGTGCAGCTTTAGAGTCTGGTGTCGTCGAAATATCATGGGTCGCCACGTAAAAATTAAAAAAACGAGAAAATTTTCGTGTTGTTGATGTCGTATTATTTAGAAATACCACTTACTAGGGTAAACCTCTAAAAACCATTTACAAGGACCTATTTATAGTGGAGCTATTAGCAATGAATTAAGCTTTTCATTAGGTATATACTTCCATTATTAGTAAGTGGTAGATGTATGCAGGGGTCGGCATAGCAATGTTACCATTTTTAATACTAAATATTATTTGAACCAAAAGCAATACATTATTAATTCTTATCATAATTTGATCTACATACCTTTGGATTTGATATGTCAGTAGTGATAGTTAAAAAATGGATCGCTGGCCTTTGCAAGCAAGAATTTGCAATTTGCAGTCAATCACTGCAGCACAACGTGCTTTTCGTGCGGAATTTGGAGACAGAGGCAGAGGGCAGAGCTGGGCAGTAATTAATTACTTTGTAATTCAATTACTAATTAAATTCCTTTTTGTGTATTTGCCTTGAAATTGAATTACTTTTCAAAATGCGGTAATTGTAATTGGGAATTGCCCTTTTTGTTAAAAAGTACTTGAAAATTACTTTTTGAAAGTACATAATTAATTACTACATTCAATTACTCAATTACTTTTGTGTAATGAAATTACTCTGAAGTATTTAAATTACTTTACAAGTATTTGAATTACCGGTGGTAATTGGAATTACTGAAGGTAATTGAATTACTTTGTGGTATTTTAATTACTGACCTCGATTGAGTGCTATATTTCCAGAACGCAAAAAAATACAATAAGGTCTTATTAAGTTACATATTAAACAAATTGGGATAGGGTATTCCCCAAGCCTAATTTATGATTTCCTCTGACGATCGAATAGCAGCAACTTTTGTGCAACATTTGCATTCTGTACGACGCGTTCACGAATCACGAGTAAAGAGTGCATTGGTGCGTGTATGTAGTAGATGTGATACGTAGGTTGTAACAGTAAAACTAATATTTATTGTTGAAGACGCTAAAACTATATTTGCGGTAAGTACGTTATAGATTACAATACCTACGGTAAAAATATAATTTAAAATCGCTTCATTAGACGATATTGGTTCATAATAATTATTTATTCCTTTCAATTTGCTGCTTTTAAATGATGTACTAGCATAGGGCTATACTGTAACAGGCGTTAAGTTCAGACAATTGCGTTTTTGAGTGAGTAATTGAACTAAACGGTCAAAATCCGATAACATTTAAAGAGCCTCTCTCTCTCCTCTCTCTCTCCGTCGTAAACTTCTTGTCAGAAGCGTCGTGACCCAAGAACTACATGTTCTGCATGCTTCTTTTTACGATGTTACGCCATCGACTTCTGTTTCGGGCTGTTCTTGTAGCCTGCTCAATAGTGTGGCCGGTGACCTCTTTGATCTGGTCCGTCCAACTTTTTGGTGATCGTCCCCGCGGTCTCGATCCCTGAATTTTGCCCTGTACAACTAATCTTTCAAGGTTGTCTGAATTTCTTCGCTGGACATGGCCAAAGTATCGTGTAATTGTTCCATATATGAGTTTGGATAATCTTATAGGTTCTTGGATTTCTTCAATGATGGACACCCCTTCAAGGGGTGTTAGTGCCTCACCATCATTATTATTACACCGAGTTCGTTAGATACAAACAATCCGCAATGTTAAATTATCAATATTTAAAAATTACACAGGACTTGTTATGTTCAAAGGGCACCCCCACATGGTTAAGTTTAAACTAAATACATAAGTACGTCGCATTCGTAAAGCTGTTATATATGATTTACTAATAACATTTTGTTATGAAATATTATGCGGGTTAAGTAAATAAGCAAATAAAGCAACTGAATTAATTGTTGGCCTAAATACGAAAAGCAACGATAATTGAAGGAGTCCTCGCAGGTACTCTAAAAAGCTAACGTAATTCGCGTTCGCGACGTTTATCAGAAAGGCCTTTGGATAATGAAGCACCTTAAGCGACACGCTAAAAGCGTGAGTGAAATTAAAATGTAATTAATATGTGCAACTAACAGTAACAGCAAAGGCCTATAAACAAATGAATTATTGCAAATGTAACGCTTGACAATATTAACGTAGATCCACGATTCATGGTTGGAACCCTGTTACTTTAAAATTATTCCAAACGCGAGCCCGTGTATCTTGTCTGCATTCTATGCCTGGTAGTTTGAAGAAAGCACGAATGGTTAGCGAGACTTATCGCAAAAAACAAACCCTATCTCTACGCAATCGACTTTTTCAGGTCCGCAAGATCAATATGGAACACTTAAGCGATTACCACAAATAGCGGTTTCATCACTGAAGAAAACACATTATTCTTCTCCAAGCCACGTGAGACAAAAGAGTACAATCCATACGAGCCCGTGGAAAACGGCGATAGGAAAATGCGATAAACCAGTGCAAATCTACACGTAGCCCACAAAAGAGGATTCACTCTTAGACTGACGTAAAAATTGACATTTGCTAAATTTTCCAAAATAAACGTAGGCAACTAGCTTCACTCAAATGCGTTTGTGGAATCCTACGCCCAAGAAGACAGAATTCTTATATTTAAGAGGAAAGTTTACCAGAAAAAGGGTTTTACGAAGGCGTAACGGCAAACGAAAACCAACTTGGGCCGTTACACGTTAAAATTGGAACTTAATTAATATTTTTAATGTGGGTGGCGAAATACCCAAAAGAACAGAATGAAAGTGTAAAGGTTGTGGACACAGCAAACGCCAGTAAAAGGCATTTGAAAGAGCTAACTATTTAGTCAATAGCATCGTAGTTTTTCGAACAAAGCAAGAATTGATTGAAGTTGAGGGTTCTATTACAGAAGTAAGCTAAGAAGTATAGATCTAAATATTTATGCGAAACAACGCTCTTTACCAAGCGTAACAGCTGCAATTTGGGCGAAAACACATAGAAAGAATAATTAAATTTTAGGTTTTTAAATACTACTGGGGAATCCTATATGCCGAACATAAAATTAAAATATAAACCGCGTATTTAGCCGGGGCATTTCCTGTTGGGGATAACATTTCGGTAATAAATTCCGAAAAGGTTTTTTAAGGTTTGCTTTCGTATCCTGTGCATTTATATTAATTGATTTCCTGCACAATAAAGTTAAGGGTAACCGATAGTGCTACAGGGGATGTGACATATATCCAGATCACTGTTCAGGAGTTTAAAAAATAATTCATGTTTACGTTATATTGAAATAGTAATTTATCTAAAGTATCTAAAGCGCTCATTTCTGCACGCGTGAGACAATTTAAACGACCTAAAGAAGGCAAACGCTTTAAATTTAATAAGTACAAAAAATAAGCTTTAGAGTTATTATTGATTTAAATTGAAAACTCTCTGAAACTCAAGTTAGACATACTTTCTGTTTGACAGAATGTATAATAATCGTTATTTATGGTGCAAGTGTGTTATATTAGAAATAATCCATGAGAGAAAAGTTGAACCCTCGAAACCGCCAGGACGAATGGTTTTTTTTAGAGTGAATAACAACTCAATAAAAACGAAAAACGTAAGTTTTGCACTGAAAGCTGTGAAAAGTCAAAGTGACAAATTAATTGGGAGTGAGCTAAAGTACCGAGAGATGAAATAAATTTATAGAGTCGCCTGTGCTTAGTGTTATACGTTTCGCAGTACCTCTTGCACCTTAAATTTGTGTATTTAAAGAATGCTAAACTCATAAAACAACAACTTTTGTGATATAGATTTGTTTGCGCTAAATAGAAATCAATTTAAAAATAAAATAAAAAATAAGTGATAGTTTTAGTAAGAAATACTTAAACTCAGTATATAATTTTACTGTTGATTTGCTAAGGTTACATTGTTATATATAGAGTAGCTCCTACTTATGTTAATTAGTGTATCCTTTGTTGGGATTTTATCCTGTTTGGATATGTCTGTATAAATAAATAAATAAATCTGCTGGATGGGGTGATTGTTGTGGAAGGTTCTAGACACATTCTGATTGACAGCAGGTGGGAACGGAAGAAAGTCAGCTCTGAGAACTATTTTTGGAAGAGGATATCTGTGGCGTAGTTTAGTAGACAAGCTCGGAGGAATACGTGATCTAACGTTACCCATTTGTGGGTTATCCATTGAACTGCGGTGATGCAAGGTAGTTATTTTTCGGCTGTAATTATGACAGTAAACGGTGCACTAAATTGCATGCATGCTTTATTAGTAGTAATATGAACTGTAGTTTAATTCAATGGTAGCATACTTTTATATTTTTTTATAAAAAAGTTAGGCTATCGTTGCGACATAGACATTAGTGTACTCCATTCCATTTTGGTTGTATAAATTAGATAAATCTAGGCTTGACCCCGTAAGATCATAGTTGTGTAATTATATTTGTAGTCGCATTTAACACGTGACGAGCAATTCGTGCTTAGAGCTAGTTTATGTAGCTAAATTAAGTCGCTGATTAACTAACCTGATTTTTACACTAGTACTCAGGCAGATCTTCATATGTGATTGATGCTGCCACCCTGATAGTATAATTTTTTATTGGTGTGGGGATCATATACAGAATGCGGCAGGCTGCTAGTACCATTGCAAAAGGAAGAAGAATATGCATGTGGCCGTCGTTGTGTTTAAAAACGAACAATCAATGTACGATAGCGGTAGGTCGTTAGGATCATTATAAATACAAAATATATATTCGATTTTTAAATTTTTTAAATACAATGACGGCCATGTGTCTTCTTGCTTTTGCTATAGTCCTAGTGGCTTGTCGCAATCTGTATACACCAAAGCCGGCGGCTGGATGAGATAAATCTTTTACGAAGAAACTCACATTTACTTCGGGGAAATGTGAAACATGATCAGTCAGTGAAAATATCTATTCTACACTGTTCGTTTAAAAAATTCCCATTATTGCTTCAACTCTTCGGACTACCCTCAGTAGCAATTGCAGTAATTCCTCCCAGTGAGATTAACGATAATACAATACAATACAATTTAAGTAAGCTAAACACTCGAATTGAGGCTTCCAATAATATTTTTTAAGTATGGTTTTGTGATATTAGAGTATTTGTCTGTTAGTTTTAGCCCTTATACAAATAATGTTTTATGGCTGTTTGTTGAATACCATTACTCATCGTTATTTACAGCTATTATTACCCAGATTTTATTACTGTTATTATGTGATGTTTGCTACTCTTTGGGCTTTATTTGATGTTTGGTATCGTTTGAATAACTGAGTGGTTTGTAGTCTCAGGTGTCACTTGATAGTTCGAACTCAACTCATTTTCTCGAATTAGCCGGTGTACCGTTTGAGATCTGTCAAAAACCTCGTAACAGCATATCAACTTATTCTTGAAGAAATTTAATGTAATTCGCACGAAGCTTTTTGCTGCAACTGCAACCCTATTTCAATCATTTAGCTTTGGTGGAGAGCGATTAGTATACTTGGCCAAGATATTGATCGACCGACTTTCAATTTCCCTTGATTATTGCATTTTACCATTGATCATAAAACTACGCCCCGCTAAGTCGCATTTATGTTTATTAATTTACGTTGCATGTGTGATTTACCTTCAATTTGAACTCTGTCTTATGTACTTAGAATAGAAATTTTACAAGGATAAATTACCGTTCATTCTATTATGAATGTTAGTAACAAAAATAGATGTTGCATATCCTTGTTCGTAGTGCAGTAATACCTTCAGCATGCTGCACCAGTGTGTCAAAATTATTCTCTTGTGTGGAATTTGTTGGCCGAGATCAGAGGTGAGCATTATCGGTAACGCGCGGATATAATTCTTAGTAATTGCTTTGGGATACTCTTGTTTTAGCCATAGTTACAAGCCTGATTTGCTGAAATGTAATACGAAGAATGTTATTTAAATAGAGCTTATGAAAAGTTTTGCCATTATTCATATTTGCAAAGCGCAGTGCAGTTCTGCATGTTTTGCAGCCAAGTAGGCATTCCCAAATGTACAGAAATGAGGAGACGTCAAAATCCCGGAGTTTATCACCGTACATATTTCTTATCGCCAGGTAGTTTTCCTAGTGAAGCTTCCATTCTGCATCCACTTTAACACTAACTGTCCTTGATTTTCGGATTTCAATGTTGATCAGAGCTATGTCTGATTTATATATTTGCTGTATGAATGCATCTTTGTTGGTAATTCTAAGTACTTTTGCATGTGTTTATTCTTAGTTAGTGTTGTGAAGTAAGATCCTCGTTCATACTATGCTGGCGCCTTCGGCCATACTCATATACGAGTATTATCTTCTGCTGTGGAATTCGCATGCTATCGACTGGTCTTGCTGAACGAGCAGATATAATTCTAAGGAATTGTTTTGGGGAGAACCTTCTTGCGGTCACAGCTGCTAAGCAGGCTGGCTGGAATGTAATATTATGAACATTATCTTAATAGAGTCTCTTCAAAGAGACTGGCAGAGGTCCGACCTTCAAAGCTGAACAGCGTAAGGTAAGCATTTTCAAAGGTTCAGAACTGGTAAGGTTCAAATTTCGGAGTTGAACACCATGCACACTTACAATCGCCAAGAGATTTTCGCAGTCAACTTCCATTAGATCATGTTGTGATATTTTATCTGAATCGATCTTGTTGAAATCTTTTCACACGTTTCTACTATTGTGCTGCATTTACCAATAGGTTGAATTCATCGCATAAATTTTTCATTCTCACGTGGTGATTTATAACATCCCTCAACAGCTCTGAGAACTTACAGAACTTATATCTAGTGTTTTCCCTCGAATTGTTTCATAATTTTTTATGTGTTATGCCGCACCTAGATCAACATTTATTAGTTTGGTTATGTTAACTAAAGGACAGGGATAAGGAAAATAAAGTTTGTTATCGATAAATCTCCGTCTACGACATGTAACAAACTTATAGGGTGAAATTAAAACAAGAAGTTAAAGGCGATGGACATGAGATCAGGTAAGCGTGCCACGACGACAAAGATGGAAGTTTTATTTGACTTAGATGGGTGCAACAATATGACAATAAGATATAGATACTTACTACTCAGGGTATCCCACTGCTTTTGAGTTAAGTAAGCGAGTTGTCTTTTATTTGCTTCCGCTTCTAGAAAATGGAAAAGTTACATTTCGAAATGTGTGAAAGCTTTCTGAGTGGTGGGAGGCTTTCAACTGGTATTAACAATACAAGTTGAAAGCGAAAGCGCATTTCCATCAGCCGTCACCTGCAGCAGGACTAAATGCAATAAAACGGACGCTTCAAAGGAATCTCGTGTGTTAGCTTTTATTCAATTTTTCTGTGCTGGTGGATAATAGGAACTGCGGTTGATTAAGAGCGCGCGAAGCATTGCCCTTACAAAGGAAATGCGACATCGATTATCCATTCCGTTGCGTTGAAGTCAAATCAAGCGGAATTTCTTTGCGATATACGTATCTATACTTAGCCAATTTCTTGCAACATCTAATCAGATAATAGTGCACCACTGCCATAATATCTTTTCAAATGTCATAATCCATCATTAGAGAATTGTGCAATTTTTATAGTTACATTCTGATTTATTTAGCTTTAAATGATTATCTAGGATTAACATTGTTGTTACATTTACAATAGATCAGCTCTACAGTTTCATAACTAGTTAAATTGGTTAAAACACTGTTAGTTGGAGCCTGTGGTTTGAGTTTGATCACAATTGGTTAAAAACCTCTAACCACATAAATATTTAACAATCGCTAAATACGTATTTCGATAACTAAGCTGTCATTTTCAATATAGCCTTGGGGAGAAACTAAAGTTGGTTAGGGATTTTTAAGGAATTGTGGTCAGTTAAATTGGATTAATATATTTTCAGTATCTGAAGGTTTAGAATTTTATTATCTGGTATGATTTCCGCTTCAAATTTATTGTTAGTTTAGACGTAGTTCTAAACGATGGCAACATGGCTACTTCTTTACATAATTAATAGCTTCCAACATAATTAAACCACACAAACCTTAGTCGAGAATGCAAGTAAGGGTCGACCTCTAGGTCTGACAAGGCGAGTAACCGCCAATTAAGTGAATCTTTTTAACAAATCAGTTAATAATTAAGAAAGATTCAATTTCCTAGCAGCTTTTTTACTAATTTTCAGTGTGGAGATGAGAATAAAGACTTAACGATTTAATTCAGTCTAAGTTGTTCCTTTCAAGCTTCTCTATTACTTTTCCATAAACAGTAATGTAGCTGCTATAATATCTCTAGTTTTCTGTTAATTTTTTTAAATGGTTGTTTTCTTGAATTCTATGTAATATTTTAGGACGGTCAACATATTTTAACGTTAGCTTATAGTTGTGGTATACGTATTCTTAAAACTAAGCCTCATTTGAGTTGCCTTAAATGCACGTAATTACTATATGAAAAGAAAAAGTATATGAATCATGATTTCCGCTAAAGTTATCATTGAATAGCAGTTTTGCTTATGGTTGGGACTACTAACTCCGTTTATACATCGAGTTGTGCATGCTGTCTCTTGCTGCTCTTTGGCCTTCTGAAAGAAATGTGCCGATTAACGAGTTCAGTTAAGATAATTACTTGTCTGTTGATTTTTAACGTTTGATGGTTAGGTATTTGACGTGTATAGATTCGGCTGTTCCTTTCGTCTCATAAAAGTGACCTTAACTGACATGTGATGCTCGTTAAGATCTAATTTGTGTTACCCATCTCAATTTAGACGTAATATTGCGAAATTGCCGTAGCTCATCCGAAGTTCGGAGTATTAATTACCTGCTTCACGAAGCTATGCGTTTTGCTGCCGTAGATTTAACGTGCATTTGTAGTAACTTCCAGTTCAATCAGGGATTTTAGTGCCATTGCATCACACTAATCTACTCTTGTTTTCGTTGCTTAGGAATAGAAACAATAATATGTGCAAAAAGTAGCAAATAATTTTTCGAAAGTTTGTGGGACTTCATTTTCAGCAAAAATTATGTGGGATTTGTGTTGCGATAGATATCTGAATATTTATGATTGTTTGTGGATAGTTTCTAGATGGCACCTATACGGTGGAGTTAAATGAATCCAGCGATGTTTGGCAAGCCGTGAATATCCATGTTGGCGGCTTAATTATAATACAATTTCATTTATTGAGTCAACATTTCCGTAGTAGGCTGCATAAAACTGGAGAAAGCACGTTCCGTTGACCTCAATAATATGTGATTTTATGGACGCATTTACGTATGAAGAACGTTATCTTTTTCGACACCATTAATTTTTCGTTCGCAAACGCTTTCCGTCCGCAAATCTTTTTCGTTCGTAAGTACTTTTCATCCGCAAACCTTCTTCACCCTCAAAGATTTTCGTCCGCAACAACTCTTATAATTCACACTTTAATTTTTTTTCAAATTATGACGGTCGACGTAAAAATTTAATATGCACCTCGGTCAAATACTGTTTTTATGGCATTACATGATTGTTTGCCTTGACCATAAAATAGCTAATCTTTCGTCCTAGACACATACATATTTCATCTCGAGTAAGCTTTTTAAATGAAAGACGCACCTGTTAGCTAATGACATTTTTATTATAGGGCTTCTTATCAGTAGTTTTTCTACTTCTGATATATGGTTTCTTGGCCATTTCCTTGTATCCTGGGATCATAGTTCATCATTTTTCATTCCAATAGTTACGTGACCATTTGAAGCAGTTTTGGTACAAAGTTGACGAGTTCGCTTGTATATAGGTTCCTTTTCAGTCATATTTTCTCGTATAATACTTCAGCTAACTGCATATAAAAATTTTAAATTGTTACATGCATGCACCTTTTAGTTTTCAAAGAGGTTCAGCGTAGCCGTTCCGGGCTCTAGTCGTCTGAGTTGCCGCTGCATTCGTTTCGCCACGTTAAGGGCGCTTGGCTACAGCAATTTCAAAACATGGTCAATTGGAGCAAGCGAGATATTTTCCTAAATAATTTAAACTTCTGTCGCACTCTCCCAACTGAGGGCCGTCGCGCCCGCTGGGAGGTGCGATTTGAATGGGTGCGGGTATTTATTTACTAACGCAGTGCCGACGGGCCGAGGCGTTTAATAAGCAAATTCATGCAACTGTTCAGGCCTACTTTATAAGATTATTTGCTGATTCATAACTGCCTACCAAGGGTTCTTGTAAAACTAAATTTATTCAGTTGTTCGCACATAATTTGTGTGTTACTTGTTGAAACATTACCAGCGTCTCTAAGGCCGCGGTGAACTAATTTCATTTGCTTGTTTAATTATAATTAGAGTTAAAGCAACTCCCAGCTGGGTTATAGATTTAGCCCATTCTTTATGTGTTTACATTGTGTGTACCAATCTTAATTACAGGTTTTTATACCAATCGATCGGTTTATAGAACGCCTTATGATTTCCGACGAGTCTGTGCATGCTTATTTTCAGGTTATGTTATATACTATGTAAAGATAAGTGTACGGCGAAGCCTGAATGTTTAAGCGTGACAGGTAAGTTGGCGACGCTTGCCTCTGCAGCGTCGAGAGTTGTTGAGCCGAGCACTTGTATCATACCCCGTTTGGCCCTCGAGGTTCTGTTAAGCGTGGGTTTCCAGATTGAAACTCGTGGCGCCCATTTATTTTGCAACACTCTATATGTATACCGTTACGCTTGCCCTGTAGTGTACCGTTTTTAGGACCACGCCCATCTCCCTGAGCGTATCAAGCCGTGGCCTTTTAGCCTGTTTGGTGAGATTTCCAGGGTAAGTGTTGCCGTCTCCCGGGTTTGATTAAACATTTGGCTCTCCCTTACTCGTGAGTGTTTGATACTGTAACAATTTGCGTGTTTATTTGTTTACTCGGCGTAATAGATTTTGATCTGGTTTTCAGCGTCTCCGGCAAATTCCTCGAATGCAATTGCTGGAAATCAATTGGTCGAATGTAACTTTTCTCGAAATACAAGTTCCTCGAACCGCAATTTCTCGAAAATGTTTTGCTCGAATTTATATGGTGTTAACATCTGGAAATTTATTGCGGCATTAAAGAGGAGGCAGAGTTTGAACGAATTACGGATAGAACAATATGTCAGCGGTCGAAGAATATATCGTGATAGTGCACAGAAACTTTTAAGATTAGTGAATAAGCAATTGAGCAATTTACCTAGAACCGGTTTTCAGATAGGTGTTTCCACTTGCTGGGCCTCTTGCCTTCCTGCACATTTTGCAATTGGAAAATATAGGGACGTGAATTGGTCTGATAATGTTCGTTATTGAAATGCCTATGCCGGTTTTGTACTTCATATATCAAAGCAGTAGTACTTTATTCTTCTTCTTCTATTGTTAAATGCTAAACTTAGGATTGTAAACTTCATGTGATCACTTATTTAATATTTCTTTTATGCAAATTGTATAAAATTTAACATATATTATTTTTCGGCACAAGAAACTGTATTTATCTATGTACATTGTACATGTTTTATTTACCCGCATATATAATATACCGGGTGTCCGTTCTCAAAGTCGAACATAGGCGATTAACATTGTATTGAACGTTTTTGCCAATTCCTGCTCGCCAATTCAACTTACAGGGAAGGCAATGGTATCAATGGAAAGATAAAATTATTACGCATCAAATGATACCAATAATAATATTCAAGATGCGGTTTTTATTTTAAAATATTAATTTAAAGCTTGAGAGTTTTTAAATATGTTATACCTTGCTTCTCAAGTTCGATAGCTTTTGTCAAAAAAATTGGTAATTAATTAGCGTAAATCAGGTATTTTCTATCAACGTCTGTTAAAATTATTTCAATGAAGAACGAGTGAATGCACTAATGTTCATTCTCTATGTTCGACTTTGAGAATGGACACCCGGTATATTAAACTAAACGTCAATGTAATTGAATCGAATTGATGTCTTGTTATTGCTATGATAAGCTGTAACTTATCAAGGATTCTGCACGTAATAAAGGTAACTTTTGAGGGCTCACTTTTGAAATTTAATAGTCTTTATAGGTATTGGTACTCAGTATTATCGGAGAATTTTCCAATTTAAATTGCGCGAATTGTTGGTTATTTAAATTCGTGTCGCTTTACAGTTTCATAAGTAGTTATGTGCGATAAATATATTTGCAGTATTTAAACGTTTGCAATTATCTAGTATCATTTGCCCATCTAAACTTGTTTTTGGTTTGGAAATTTTTCTAATCGATTATATTCTCTTCTTAAATAATGCAATATGGTTATTTGTTACATAATTATTAGCTTTCAACATAATTACACCACACAAAGCTTTAGTGGACAATCCAAGTAAGCGTTGATTGAGGTTTGACAAGGGAAGTAACACCAATTAAGGGGGTCTTTCTAGCGAATCAATTAATAAGCTGGATAAAATAAAATCTCCTTTAGCAGCTTTTTTACAAATTCTCAAAGTGAAGATTAGAATAAAGACTTGACGATTTAATTCAGTCTACGTTGCCCCTTTCAAGCTTTCCCATTACTTTTCAATAATTAGCGACGTAGTTTCTATAAAGCATTTCTAAAACATATGACCCTACAAGGTTGTTATCTTTTTATACCTTATATAATATTTATTCCAAAAGTTAAGAAATAAGGACTTCGGATCTAACTGCTTGTACACGTATTTTTCTTTACTAAACTGCTGTAAGCAAATACAGTCGTGTTCATTAAAGTGTTCTACAGAATTTGCGCTTTAATATAAATTAATTACACAAAGTTCAAATAAGGTTGTATATACAAATATTTTGAAAGAATACATCTAGGTCTTCATAGTTAATGATACAGAGTGTGTCGTTGTTGAGTAATAGCACAACCACCAATAAACTTACAACTGCCTCTGTACAACACATTTTAAAACACGGCTGTACATTACCCTCGAAACCCTACGCCTCATGTCACAGGTCACAGAAAACTGGGGCAAGGAAATATGTCTTCAACAAGCGAAAGCCGGAAAGGCGACAAATCTCTCCTGGAAGATAATTCAATTAGTTGGGCGGAAGTTAATTTCTAAACACTAAAATTTACAAAGATTGCGGAATCCGATTAAGCATTCCGAAAATTACGTTTCTAGAATTCAGTTCCGTTCGCTGTCAAGGGGAAGTGACGTTAATAACAATTTGCATTCTTTGGATTACCGGGAAGTGGTGTTTCCTGAAGCGTAATAAGCAACGTGTCAGTCAATTGAGCTTGGCAGATGCAATGGTCCAGAAAAAGTCATTTTTGTGTTCCAAACTTTGCAGACTTCTAAATAGAAGTTTAGAATTTTAATTCGATCGCTTGCCTTAATGGGGTAACTACCAAATGGAAAAGGTCAGGTCTAAATTAAATCATTAAACTCCCTCTTTGCTGCACACTGCCGAATCGCGTGGTGAAGACCTAATCGGTCCCAAATTATTCATCGCCTTTCCCCAAAAAACCTAATTACCTAGTTAGAGCTCCTTATTAAACCTCCCTCAATCTTGAAAGTTTAGATACCCTTCCTGCATAATTATTTTAGTGTCATTTGGAAACCCTCCACGGGTCTTTAGTTTGGACAAGGGCTAAAACTAAATAAAATAATTATAAAGAAAAGGTCTTTGGACGTTTTGGAAACGGTAGTAAATTACATAATATCCTTTAAAGCGCAAAAGCGCCAAAATTTATTACGACGGCAGTTCGCAGCGGAAATGGAAAGACAAACACTTTTTGGAAATCGCATTAAGTTCGATAGAGCAGTAACGAGCCCGAGTTGTTGCCCAATGTATTGGATGGATTTTTGTTCGTTGACGTCTGGGGCTGTTTGCTTTTCAAAATCTAGAGAGGGCAGCGTGGGTATGGCAAGAAAGTTGATGATTATCTTGTATGTTTACTCAAAACCGTTTGCTGTAAAATTGTGAATTTTAAAATGAAATTACAAATTTTATATTGTGTACTTTGAGCACTCAATAATGCTTCGCTTTTTTCAATTGTTCAAATAAGACAAATAAAATAACGCTACTTAATATACCTAATAATATCAAAATTGTATATTATAGGAAAAAAAGTTTGATTTATACTGAAAGTTTTTGATAAAAATTTCTTCAGCTTCTGTACATTTTCAATTGCATTTTTGTTTGTTTTTAGTGTAAAATAATATCATTCCATTATAGCGATAGCAACATTTCTAAATCTATAGACCTGATATAAAGTTATTCAATTTTGGATTGGTTAGCCAGTTCCAAACGAATTTGCTGCTGGATTACGACTAGGTCAAGGGCAAAGTCCGCGTCCACTAAATTGCACCTAAGTGTAACATAATATTTCTGCATCGCCATTTGAACTTCTTGAGCGCTCATGGCCCTGACATGTGATATTTTTCGCAGTAAATAAAATTTGGATCGCTATTAATGCTTCAGTTCCGGCACGTGAGCTGAATGTTCAAAAAAAGAACTTCCTGGATTCCGAATATTTTGTTAATATAGAAACCGCGACGTATGGAATGCGCCTTTTGTCGCTTCTCTTAGCAACGGAGCAAATATGAGTAGCTTTATAGGTACATTAAATTTGCCTTTTAGAAAATGTGCAGTGTAGAGTTAATTTTTTTCTAGATTTTGTTTATTAGAGTGACGCTACAAACATTACAGCAATTGAGGAAGCGTTTACTGTTTTAGTGGAAGAAGCACATTAAAAATAAATTGGCATTAAACAAAGAGTGCTGATATTAATCGGTCATTCAGACCAAATACGCCCAACAATATTTCCAAAGCTGTGTACAATCGTAGTAAGCATTTAAAAACGATATTAGCCGGCCTCAATCTATACTCGGAATAGATGAGTTTAAAAATAAAGCAACAAAAAACGTAAAAAGATTATGACAAAGTACAAATTGTGTTATGTCGTTTTAAATTTAGAAGTTTCCGCGCCTATGATTGGTGGTAGGGGTAATATTTTAGTTCGGTTTGCTGTCGCGACTGTTAACGGCCGGATATTCACAACTTCTAAGCCGCTTATGAACGTCGGTGGGTGTCCTTGTCGCTAATTAAATTTCGTCGGACTCCAAAAATTAATTCACCATCTTCGTGGGTCAACTTTCATCGCTATGTTACAGCGTCTCTGCTGTCTAAGCCTTTTTGTAGGCCAGTCGTCTTCAGTGTCAGGTTTCAGCATTTCTGCCGTTTACGTTATTTTCTTGTGAGATAGATCGGCCCTTAGGTGGCAGCTGGGGTACCCCGAACTTCGCTACTTGAATGTGCAGACTGGTTTTGTTTTCATGTCAGTAATTCTGTTATAATTACCTCTTTTTTGTGTAACCTTTGTATGTTATTTATTTTCTGCACGTTATTTATCCCCCCCCCCCCCCCCCCCCATCTCAGCTATAACACTTATACCTCTTTTTATTTAGAATTGAAACTAGAACGGTTTTATGTATGTGTGTTTATGCAGGTGTTCATCGCTTAGACACCCGTTTTAAACTTCTCCCAATAAGGAAAGGCTTTGAACATACGTGGGATGGATTGCAACCGGCCTAATAAGATCCACAAATCGCAATATGTTACCCGTGACGTAACCGTTAGTGTATTTTACTTCGTATCGTAGTAAATTTATAACGAACCAACTTTGGCTATCCGCTAAATACTTCAACTATAAGTAACAAACGACTTCCGGGATTGGAATGTGTCATGATTGAGATCGAAGTCGTTTGTTACTTAATGACAATGGCCGTGAAAGCCTCAGAAATCATTTCAACTATAGTTTTGTAAGCTCAATATAACGGTGCAATTGCATTGTTTTTACCTGTACTTTGTTCAACTGTATTAAGTTGAATTTATGAGTGCATTCAAGTGTAAATTCATGTATTCATCCAAAAATTCAATTTCATCCCGACGTCTTGGCCACCTTCTTCCGGGTTAGGAGACGCAACCAACATATTTTGACTAGAATTCCCGACTTGCAAATCATTAATAAATACATACTTTCTACGTCCCTGTTGAATTGTCTTAGAAACAGCTACGCATTTTGAGTATACCAGAGATAGCTATGTTGATGATAGCTAAGTTATTTTTATAATCGATCTATCCTGCAATATTCGAAAACAAACGTGTTCAATTAACGTATCCTACTAGTACTGACGTACGGAGCTCAAACCTGGAAAATAATGAAGAAACATCTACACAAATTCATAAAAGCTCAAAAATCAATGGAAATGCAAATGCTGCAGATTTCCTTAAAGGAAAGAAAAATCAATGGATGAATACGCATGGAAACTAAGATAAAAGATGTAAGACAACAATAATTTTCCTACTGGCAATTTTCCGTCCACTTTGTATTGTTTCTCTATTGTGGTTCAAGTGAGCCCGGTTTATGCGTCTCAGCAGACGCTCCCCTACTTTTAACTCTTCCAGTCTAGAGATGTTGGTTCGATGTTGCACCCAGAATATTCTCAGTATTCCCCTTCTGTCTGCCTTTTTCAGGGTCCAGGTGTGTGCTGCCGATTAATAGATTCCTTGTTCCGAAGTAATGTATCTCAAAATACATATCTTTAAGCCAATATTCCCTGCTTATTTTGTTAGAATCGGCGTGAATAATATTTGTTATAACACTATATACTGGCATAAATTACTTTTTGAGATGATATTGGTTATTACGGTGGGCAAAAAGTGAATGAGACATGGGTGGCATGACGCAAATAATTATTTTTGAAATATGTGTGGCATATCAATTTATCCACAAATAATTTTTAAATGCATAATTACCATGTAATAATTTTCCGCGACGCGATTTTCGTCTCGATAGTGACGACGTATTTCAGGCGCCCACATGTTCGGCCTGTCACAGCGTGTTTCTTTTGTTTTTCGATTTTTGACTAGTTAAGACGCGCTGGGTCGTCGCTTTCATTTGGATAGTTCTTGCGTGCATCGGGACAATTTGGGTTTGAATTTTTGTACACTCACAATTATGTCGATCTTGTTTGAAGGTGGTGTTATTGAAAAATTATTTCGGCGTTATTTTGACAGATTAGTTTAGCTGCGTCTTTTATAATCCTTACTGCGTGTGGTCTGTTGGATGCCCCCCCCCCCCCCGATACGTTTGGAAGTCGTCATGTCCCCTGATATCAATCTGCACCTTTGCTTAAAGGTTTCGAAGTCCGATTCGATTGCCTTCTGTACAAGGATACATCGAGCCACTGAGGGTGCTTTACGACCATTTACTCCACGTAATCTAGCCCATTAGCCTTCAATTCAAGTTCAATAGGTGCTAGTTGTAAATAGTAGCAAATATGCCCTTGTGATCATATTAAGGGGGGCTCGGTGGATATTGGTGACTTACGCAACTTTATCGAAGGATTTCATCAAGCAGTATTGCTCTTGATAAAGACTTCTCAAGCTCTCTCGAGTTTTTGTTAGCTTGTTTATATGTTATTTATTAATTTTGTACATTTATTTACGTGTTTTAGTTATTTACAATTATGTATTACTTACGTACACTGTTTTCCCGGCCCATTATTGCTGGTTTACAGTAGTATTCATTTAGAGTTAGCATTTTTACCTATTTTATATCCTATTGATTTAATGTTAGCGATGTTTGAGTTGTATGTATTTAGCAATATATTCCTTGTATCAATTACTATTTGTTATTATATCTATTTTACCATAATGATTATCTGCTTTAGTTGCTGCAAACATTTTATGACCTGGCCGTCAAATGAGTTTGCTTCAAATTATACAGGTAGCGACTGTGCTTGGAGTCGAGGTTTAATGTGGCTGTAAAAGACGGTATATACAACATCGGCAATAATTACGATAATTTCTGCCATTTGGCAGATGTAACGCGGGCTAGTCGAGGAATTCAGCTTAATGCAGAAGGTTGCGGAAGTCGACTCCCTTTTCAAATTACTCTAATTTCACTTTCATAGGCAAATGCTGTTCTGCCGTGATTAATAGGCCCCTTTGTGCCGAAAGACACGGCCCCGGCACCAGCTGCCGCCAATTCGCTGTATTGCTGTTATTAGCGATGGCTTTGTAAGATGGGAGGCAAAAAACTGATTCTAGTGATGTAACAAGTTTAGGCTTTAGCAATCACGCGGTTTTTATTGGCTCTTTCAGCACAAAACTGTTTGGAGTGGAAATGGCGAGAAAAAGGTATAAGACGGAAATGCTGTACAAAAGCACCTCGTTTAATTTGAGCGCCTTTGTGGATATCATTTTCGCTTTTGTCAGCGGATTACATGTAAAATGCCGCTGTGTGGAATTTAAACATTAATTATTGCGTTTTTTTTTTGTGGAGCATATATCTGCCTATGCGTATTTATACATTTAGTATTTGAAATTTTAAAGAAACTTGCGTGAGCGATTGCTAATTTGCTTTGGTGTTCAATGTACTGTTGTCGATAATTATGTGATTGTAAAGTGAGTAATTCCAGTAGTTGGGGTTTTAAGGTAATATACAAATCCATGCGATGCTCTTCCATTGCGTACCTCAACGTTAACTGGATTTAGATAGATGAATTTGCCAGTACAATAATTTCTGATAAAATCAGTAGAATTTTGCAACGTTGCAATTGATATCGACTAGGATTACGCAGTTCGGGGAATCAATTATTCTGTATTAATCAAATTACAAACTAATTGAAATCATAACCCATTAAAATTGGGTGCCCATTATAGTTGTAATCTAAACCGTAAATAGATTCGAATTGATTACTAGATTTTTGTGCATAAAAAATAGGAAAATATAAAGTCCGCACTGTCAAAACAAGCAGTTGTACTAGAAGAAGTTCAATATTATGAAAGTTAAGAGAGTTTGAGATCAGGAGTTTAGAAAAATATTGATACGAGATGATTCCGTTATTTGACACAGATCTTGACTCGAACAAAAGTGCGCTTTGTTCGTCACAAAAGTTTTTCTTCAATATGCAAAAAATTAAGTATTACTACAGGAGTCAGTCTGAACTTAAAATCTTAAAGATCAGGAGATATTCAATGTTGTAAAATAAAACTGTTTAAACCTGATGTGGCATTTGCTAGGAGGACCCGTTTAGATGTATTTTCATGATTATCTTAATAGACTTCTGAAATTACTTCTAGCTTTTTATTTGTACAGTGCAGTACAGTTAGGCATATTTTGAAAGCAAATAAGCTGTTTCATGGGTCATGATCCTAGGTAAGTCCTTAATATCTGGAGGAATAGTACGTATTCTCTAACGCCGAGGAAAATTTTTCTTTTGGAATTTTTCCACTACGTCACCGCCGGGTATACCAGATAGAGCCCTTAAATAATATAAATTTGTCTTCGTATCTTGTCAGGTACAACTGTGTTTGCCATCGCTAGTGGCTACGCTTCTGTCTTAGTATAAGAATTGAAACACACTGACTGGGCTGAAACGACGCTATTTTCAATTGTCTAAGTTTGATCTGTCATTTAGCCTACTTTTTCTTCTTCCAGTAGTTTAACAATCCGCCATAAAACACTGTTCTCCCGAAGTCGACATCTTCACCTTTATCTATATATTGTAACAGTTTTAATTTGAAATAAATTATGTTCTTTTATATTGCTATATGATTTGTAACGTAGTTTATGCTAACTAGGAAATTTTCCATCTTGTTGGCACTAATCTTCGCACTATGCTGTTTTTGCTTTAGTTATCAAAACAATTTTAAAAACTTGCTTCGTTCGCCATTTTAGTTTGTTATTAACTGATTTTATCGGGATTTAGGCGAAGAATTAAGCAAATTTTGCTGCTTCGAATTCGTTTGTATTGATTAGAACCTACGATGCAACCTTTCGGTTTGACCCGGTAAAAGAATCTTACAATTACATCAGCTTGAAATTCATTCCTAGGCTTATATTTGTTCCCCTTTTAAATTGATCTACAACAATTGGCCGTTGCTGCATTGCTCATGAATTCGGCCTGGTCGTCAATATTGTCATTGAGAGTCTGATATCCAGTACGTATGTATTTTCAAGTTGGAGCTTTCTGAAGTTGTGGTTAGTGACAAGGCGGACTCATCGAGCTGCATATTCTGTGTTACCCCTGAGCTCATAAAGTCCGATGACCCAAAAATGTTGGAATTGTATTTTCATAACTGGGAGATCGTTCCTGTCTGCCCTGAAACTTATTTTTTCCCATAATTAATTCAGCAATAACTTTTTCCGTTTCGTGAAATGTACTATAATTATTAAAAATATTGCAAAAGTTTAAAAGTTTACTATTTTCATGTAAATGTCCACTGCGTTTTTTTCAAACATAACCAATATTTTTCAAATTTTGCATACTAGTGTTTGAGAACATTTCCGGCTACTTTCTTTAATACATTTTTGCCATAACTTTAATAATTATAGTACTTTACATGAAACTGAAAAGTTATTGTTGAGTTATCAAGGAGCACTTGATTTCAACTGAATTTAAATTATGGGCAAAATATGTTTCAGGGCAAGCAGGGGCGATTATGAAAATACAATTCCAAATTTGTTGGGTCATCATACCTATGCTAAACTGAATCGGAAAACATACTGTCTATATTAAAGTATTCGTACTTAAAAGTTATTGAGTACATTTTATTTGTTTGCTATAGTACCGGGTGGCCATAAATATCTGATATCACATTACCTTTGGAATCAACACCGCTTTAATAAAGTGATGGATCCAACTCAACTAAATGTCATTAATGTCATCACAACTAAAATTCCTATCTGTCAAAAATTATTACAGATTGCAATAAGTAATGGAGTTAGAGCAGGAGATTTTTATAATCGAGTCGTAGGCTAAACTGCAGAATCCGGGGCACATTCCCCTCCTCCTATTGCATTTTATTACATTACATAGGTACCAATACTTATCGTAATTGAAATATAATGCTAACCAACATTTATAAGTAGCTAATTCCATGGCTACAGGGATCTCAGATATTTATGGCCACCCGGTATATTGTATGTTAAGAGCTGAACGTGCATTCTTGCCACTTGCGCATGAATATTTCTGGTTGAGGCAAAGCCGAAACCAGCAATCATGCAAAAGCGGCAAGCGCACTTTTAGCTCTAAACATACATACTATTTTTTCGACGACTGAGCATATTATTAATGGAAAATATCATATTTCATTTTATTGCAAATATTAATTGACAATCAAGTTAACATTACTCGTGCAGTCTATTAGACATGTGACGCGATTATTTCGACAAATGACGGGCGTTGTCAAGGAAACATTCGGACGTGGCTACCTATTTTCTTCACGCGGAAACCCAAAACGCCCGACGAGCGGCAAAGTGATGAAAACGCATGCTCAGCGGCAAATGTCAACTTTCTGTTGTCAAATGACAGTGAGAAAAATCTACTTTAGATGTCAGTCGTCGAAAAAATATTTTACCTTTAATTAATAGCATAGTTGTGAAAACCTTCGACCGGTAAGTTGTTGTTTTGATTTTGTGTGCACCACTATTCTCGAACAAATTAATATGGATTAACTTTCTTCCTGGCGCCCTTAGAATTTCAAGTTTGTTTAATTCAAGAAACGCATTAGCGATCGTATCCACTCCCTTGAGTTAGACGAGCACCTTATTTGTAATTTTAACACATTTGAAACCAGCAACATTGCTTCTAGGTGTTTCATAGCTAAGGCGAACTGTTTTAGAATCTTTATAAATAACATTGTCCCAGCAGTATGTTCCGAGTCTTCCCTTGACTCTTATTTTAATACTACAGATTTGACATCTCCAATCAGCCTAGCACAGGGATAAATTAATAATACTCAAGCGTCCTCGAATACCTGCTGATGATTAATTCAGTATACTGCTATATAGAGCAGTTTATGTATTCTTTTCTTTCTGTAGTAATTTCTAGCAGCTTCCGACTTAAGAATTGTTTCATTTATATATATGTATTATCTGTAACCTCATTTACCTTGCGGTGTCGAGGCTGGTGCTTTATGCCCTGGCATCTGTTTTTAAAGTATGCTTGGAATATATTAAAAAAGGAGTGATAACGTGCTAAATGATCTTGCTTCGTAATAGGTATGCATTAATAAAGCGTTGCCTTAACTGGAACGCGTATATAATTTTGTGTTAAAAATTGGTAAAGTTCTATATTCAAAAGTAGATATTTCTAATATTGAAAACAAAACCAATGTATTTTATAGTTGACTGCTAACAGTCTCTCCGAGTACACACATTTCAAGGATATTTCTAAATCGCATTTTAAAGCAAATCTCTTTTCAACATTATATTTAGAAGCAATAAAACGCAGTAGTCTTCTCCACGTACATTTATTAAAAAGGCGACATGTTTCGAAGCCAAACTGGCTTCATCTTCAGGCCAAAATGATCATTGGTTAAAAACAGGTGAAACCACGTGTTCAAATTTTAGGTTAAGTTGAGGTTATGCGCTGAAGGCGAGGTAGTAATACAAAATTCACAAAGAACACCACATTGGAGAAGAAAATTAATTCAATAACCAGCAAACTACGTTATAAAGATCGTTGTACTGGTTATTACATCAAAATTTAACATTTAACAAATAGCAAGTAAAATAGCGACCATTCTCTGACGGAGAAGGCACTAGAATACATTAATTCAATAACCAGCAAACTACGTTATAAAGATCGTTGTACTGGTTATTACATCAAAATTTAACATTTAACAAATAGCAAGTAAAATAGCGACCATTCTCTGACGGAGAATGTTAAATTTTGATGTAATAACCAGTACAACGATCTTTATAACGTAGTTTGCTGGTTATTGAATTAATTTTCTTCTCCAATGTGGTGTTCTTTGTGAATTTTGTATTACTACCTCGCCTTCAGCGCATAACCTCAACTTAACCTAAAATTTGAACACGTGGTTTCACCTGTTTTTAACCAATGATCATTTTGGCCTGAAGATGAAGCCAGTTTGGCTTCGAAACATGTCGCCTTTTTAATAAATGTACGTGGAGAAGACTACTGCGTTTTATTGCTTCTAATTAAGACACCTCCACTATCAGCATGATGGATCACCTCCCTGTTAACATTATATTTTAATACCAGTTAATCTTTCTATTTCTTTTTCGGCCTTACTAAGTTTTTCTTTCCTTGCTAGGATCGCTTAAAAATTGAATTCCTGCTTATTTATACGCAAAGAAAGAAGAAAACGGTTGGGGTTTTAGTTTAGTTTAGTCAGCACTCGACAGTTCAATTTGAGTGGTTTACCAAAAATTACTTTTCAAGTTAACTAGGGACAGTCAAGTTATGGGTTTTTAGTGTTTGTGATATGGGCTTACCGTTCCTAAATATCGCTATTTGGTAAAGCCGTACCGTGACGCATAAGTACCTCTCCGTACATCGCGCGTAGTTTCATGCTGAGTGCTTGCCTAGAAGATCTCTGCATCTGCAAGCCCGACTCCATTGTTTAGCTTTGGCAGAGGCCGATTGTTACCGTTCGGCATTGATTCTGCTTGATATCCCGAGGCCTGTAGCGTCCATTAATTTTCGAATACCGCTGATCAGGGACTGCACCCAGCTACTTCTGATTGATGTTTATGATTTCACGTTGGAAGTATTATGCCCTGTTATATTTAGGTATGTTAAGATGTGCTAGATTAAGTTGGACTTGTATTGTTGATGCTTTCATAGGTTTATACGTATTTGCCGTTGGAAGCGTGTGTCCCTTCGTAGTGCAGTAAAGCCTTCAGCGCGCTGCACCAATGTAGCAATTGTTTTGCGTTGTAGAGTTCTCTTGCATACCGTCGGCCAGCCTTGCTTCTTAGAAGTTGTTTTGAGGAAACCCTTGTGGTTGTCACAGTTGCTAAGCTTGTCCGCTCGAATGTAAGGTTTTACATGTTATCTTAATAGAGTTCTAGCAACTAAGTGATAGGCTCGAATTCCGGAGTAGAATGCTGTAAAGTAAGTATTTTTAAAGGTTCAGAACTGAGGTAAGGTGCAAATTTCGGGATAAAAATTGAATACATTTATTTAGTGAACATCCATTACATCATCGGCTTCAATAGTAGGTGCCGTGTAAACAACTACAAACGCATTTATTTACATATCTCCCGTATTTTTTAAGTTACAATTGATTTGATTTTAACGAATGATAAGCTTGTTGCTTGTTACATGTCGTAAGCGGGGATTTAGTAGTAACACTCTTTTCTCGATATTGGAAATATACTAACTCTACATATAAAAATTTATAAACAAACCATAGGTAGTTTGAATACTGCGAAACAAAGCTAGTATTTTTTAAAACTCACTATGCAATACCGACAATGTAACATCTTGTAGGTGTAGCACTAAAACTTTAAAGAGTTACGTTACTACCGCTGAACGCTCTAATACGCAATAGCAATAGACTAAATTACTGATAATCGTATGCCACTTTAATATAAGCAGGATAGCAAGCTGCATATACCCAAACAGTCTCGTAATCAATATCGTTCAACGGGCTAGCTGAGCTACTCAGTAGGAGGGAGTGAGTTAACACTAAAATGATTAGCCAAATGCGGGCGTCGCGCCACCAACAGTCATCGAAGGCGTGATGCTAACCACATGACCCAGTACGCCGTTAACGGTGTGCTAGATTGGCTGGGTTTGTGAAAAAGCTATTTCGGCGACCCTGCCTCGCCGTGTCTCAGGATATATTCCCACGTGTGGAATGAAGTGCCCTGAACTTTATTTTTTTACTGGCGCCACTAAATTGATTGTTCAATAATTCGCGATTATAGGTTGAAACATTCCTTGGTGAGTGGTAATCGTAACTTAGATTGAAATGAGCTATCTCAAAATTATATTTATCACACGCAAGCTTTTTGATAAGCTATAACCTGTAATAGAAAGGAAAAGGCATAAATACGGCGCAATTAAGTTGATATTTATTTCCAATGCCTACATGCAGACAATAATATAAGAGGGTACTTCTTCGGACCGAAATAGAATATTGTATCTAGAGTATTTTAAGACAAGGTATGTACGTAATTGAGTCAAATCCAATAGTAACGCCGTGGCGTATACACGCTGCATTCGCAGTATAACGTATATAATTTATAATAGGTAGTTTTTGTACAAAGTTACGTTAAAATAGCGTTACGGTAAAATTGAAAAAAATATTTTTGATAGGCGCTATCGTTGACTTCGCTAGCGTGCCTCTACTTTAGCGTAACAAAATTGCAAAGACTCCGTAAGTTCAGATGTGAGTTTAACGCATAAATAAATAAAGCTCAAGAGAGTTTAACGCATAAATAAATAAAGCTCAAGAGAGTAGAAAATACGCATGTGAATCACTAGTGTATTATTGCATAAATTGTAAAGCCGGCATAAGCAATTTATACACTTATTGACGCCGTATTTTTTTTTAATTACGGCAAAACTATTTAGTTAGAGTATAAGGTCGTAGCTTTTTTGTTGAATTCAGCGTACACCAACGTAAATAAATTGTACAGACTATGAAAACGAAGTCAATTTTAAGAATTTCGCCGGAATTCATTAAAACAAAAAAATTGATAAGCTATTTTACCACCACAGTGTGATAAAATAATACTATAAAATTTGACCGTGGAAGAAAGTTCCTAAGCGACCGCGCTATCATTCACGGTGGCAATACGATAAGTTCTAGAAATAGAGCAAGCGAAACGCCAAAACCTTAACAGAACGTGTCTATCAACCAAGATTGCATGGGACATGAGGCTCAGATTTGACTAAATACGCCAAACGTTGCTATAACGGGAATGACCTTGAAAATAAATTTGCAAAAGTTGAACAAGAAACACTGTCTTACAATGTGATGCAGGCCTCCAGACTTGATAAATAAACCCAAACAGTCACTAACGGCATTAACCTTTGAAAAGTTATAAATAAACACTTCGCTTATATACAGGTAATAGTAGTAGTAGTATTATTTTCAGGGAGACTCATGTCTAGGAAGTATGCCTTTATAGGCCCTTTTTGCCAACCCCATGAGCAAGGTCTAGGCATGCAGAGTACCAGGTACCTTTGTCGTACTTAGAATGTTCCAACCTTAGCAAGGGATCTTTAACATGCTACACATCGTAGTAACAACATGGGACCCACGGCTTTATATCACTTCCGAATGGTGGCATTCTGTAGAGGTTTTCATCCGCATTTTTTATTTTTACAAACCTCACCGGGGTCGGGGATAGAACTCTCGACCCTTAGACCCTGACCCTGACCCTTAGCCAGAATGATTACCACTGAGCTATGAAGCCCGGCTACATACAGGTAAGTGTGTAAGTTACCAGAGCTAATTAAGCAAAACGGCACTTACAGCGGGAACTTAACAAAACCAGGGAAGCTCAATGTAACCTCGTGGCAACAAACCACTTATGCCCTTTAAATTTGCTAGCCAATCAGTAGCATTTAGGAAAGCTAAAGTGAGGCAGAGAATTAGGTTAACGTTAAGAAATAACTCAAAAATAAAATTTTATGTCAAAATGGCCCTAACAACTTGCATGTAACATCATTAAAACTACTGATAGTTTTGTACTTAAGACGAACAGAAAATATTTGAGCAAACTCAATTCGCGTTACATTTTTCGCAACGATGTTACAGATAATTCAGTTTTTACTTCCCTCGTCTGAAACACGAAGAAAGTATTGTAATCACGAAAAAATCACCTTTCGAGATTTTTTCAGATCTTCACGTTTTCAAGGTCCCTAGATGACGAAAAAGAGATTTTCTCAATCCGTCTGTCTGTCTGTCTGTCTGTTTGTCTGTCTGTCTGTGTGTTTGTCTGTCTGTCTGTCCGTCTGTCTCTGTTGGCAGTATAGCTCAAAAACTATTTGTTGGAGGAAGACGGTATTTTGCATACATATTATATATCTATCTCGCATGAAACCGGGACAATTTCATACAAATATATACAGGGTGAGCACCTTAAAAAATAAAATTTTGTTTATTTTATGTTAATTTTGAAATAAAAGGAAGTAATAACTTTCACATAGGTCAGGCTTTACATTTGCCAAAAATAAGACTCAACCCATAAAGGATAATGTCACAAAAGAGTAAAAATGTTTCAACCACAATACCGTGCTCTTCAAGAGAGGCGCGCGCCGGACTTTTCTCGAAGAGACTCGGTAGCGCAGATGGAATTTCGCTGTAGTTATATCCGCTGCGGAGATGCGGGATCAAGCGATCTGCAGAGCTGCAGATGCGGCGGGTTCAAACCCCAGCGGGATACATTTCTTTTAATTTAAAAATGTATTTAATTTATTAGAAACTCCTAACTTAATTTGATTTTAAAAATTATTTAGCGTGACAATGTCGACGAGGGAAGTTCTGCGTAAAGCCTTTTACAGATTTTTCACTGAGCTTTAATTAAAGTATCAAGATGAAAAACATAATAATTGTCAGCAATTTAGTGAATTTGAGCGGGTATGTGCGGGCTTACAAGAAGCAGCATTATTGTTTCGAAAAATAGTAAACAGCATCCGTCGAAGTACATTCACAACTTTTTCGTAATGTAAGCTTTGCGAAACTTTAGGAAAAATGTAGAATGTGATTTTAAATTGTAAGTTTAAGTGCTTTATATTGTATTTATAATAGCATTAGTACCTAGGTGTTCACGATATAATAAGATGAGTATTGGTTACTGTCCATTTTAGTTAATTATGTATAATCATACTTAATTAATATTTATTTTACTGATATAGAAGTGCGCCAAATCAACTTGTTAAGTTTATTAAAAATCCTGCATTGCTCAGCAACTGCAAACTTGAGGCGTTATCAGAAGTTGAAATAGAAAAAGAATTGATAGATTTACTAACGCTCAGGAATTTACTATAGTGCTGTATTTCTGCTGCGTTACGATACGATGTGGACCTCGACGAGGGGATGGGTCATTTGTGGAAGAGTTAATACCTAATAACGAAGGATATTGCTCCAAGCTCCAATACTCCTACTGGGGTCGTAACTTCTAAGGAAGTGACTTCAGGGTTAAATATATTGAGTGGAAGTTGGGGTTTTGTCTTGTAATATTGTATATTTCTATACAAATAGATTTATTCAATTCTTACGATTAAAGTTGTAGTTTAACTACTAATTTCAGAACCATGAAATAGAATTTTATCTTTTTATCATTGTTGGTAGCACTGTCAAGCTATCTCAAATTCGAAATTTGCAGGTTAAGTTTAATAGCCTTCGCTCAGAAGAAGTTGCTCGGAAAGAACTTTCTTCAAAATGCAAACTACAAATAACTAATAGCGCATTACGGCCGAAACCTTAGAAGCCCGGGCCATGGCCAACTAATATTTAGGTTAGCTTACGCTAATACAGCCATTACAATCAACATAAAAACATAATTCTATAATGTTATTCTGAACTTTCAATCAGGACCTACCGCGATATTCAAATTAAAAACAAATACTGCTGAATAGTAGATTTGAAAACTTGTCATATTTCAATCAATTATAACCTCAAATTCATATTGCCGTAGTTTGAGTCAGTAATTTTTATATAAACAGGTTCTTTCAAAGCTATTTAAAATGGTTAGAAAGTGGTTTATCTGTGGAAATCAAAACAAACCACTTTTTGAATTTCCAAGCGATATGCAGATTCGTACCAAATGGCTCAAAGCTATTTCAGGAGTGGTATTGTTAACACGTTGAAGGACACTAACGCTGAGCAGCGTCCTTAATTGTATCTACCAGTATAACTGAACGCTGCACAGCGTCTAATTTTCCGTATAAAATAATAGTAATCCAGTCATATCAGTGTCACACAAACACGAGTTATTTGCCCCAAACAGCTCTCTTACAGTTATCTACCTCTTTGCTCCTACTTGTGCAGAACGCTGATAAGCATCGCAGCGTGTCACAATACAGCCCTATGTGAAGTCGGCAACTGTCCTTCGTGTTAATTAATAATAAAACTAATTAAATTACCTTTATTTATAATATTTAATCATGTATTACATATATTTGTGTATTAACCATTTCGATGAGAATCCTCTAAAAGTACTTGACAAAAATACTTGTTTGATTAAAAACGCTACACCAACTGGAACTGTAGATAATACATATTTTTTATCACATTAATTAGAAGTACCATTATGTACATTTCTTAGCAAATTTCACCTAATTTTGAAATTAATTAAGAACAAGAACATTTACAAAAACCATTCAAAAGAAACCCAAGCTGAACTTATATTTCCAACCCAAATTGCAGATCTTCAGTATATGTACCTACTATTAAAACGTTCTGGGGTTTTGGCGGCATCGTTTTTTTGGGGCAGGAAAGGTCAAGGGCCTAATAATACTAGGAAAACTTTAAAAGAGTTAATATAGTAATGAGTATTGGCGTAAATGTTCCCCAAAACCTCAATAGCCTTTAAGAGGCGCGTCACTGGAGTGCCGGTATTCTATATTTTCGTAGCAAGAAAGGACCAATAGCCCAGTAATACAAAACAAATATTAAAGCAAATCTGAATCAAATAATGTGGATTAATTTATGGAAAAATATTTCTTAGTGCCCTAGAAGTAACGCTTCAAAAGTCGACGCCTCGGGGGTGTCGGCGTCGTAGTTTTTGGGGCAAGAAATGGTAAATACTAAAGTTTATTAAAAAAGTGTAAAAGAAACTAGAAACATATAATACAGTAGGTACTGATTTTTGGTACAAATGTTCCCTAGTACTCTAGCAGCCATTAAAGTTCCCGCATTTAGAGAAGGGATTTAGAGTCCAGTAATATTTCAAAAATATTAGAGGAAACCTGGAACAAATGATTTAGTACTGATCTTTGGCACAAATGCTGATTAGTACCCTAGCAGCAATCCTTCCCCTACTTCTAGAGTGTCTGAGTCGTAGTTTTTTGGGGAAAGAAGGGGCCAATAGACCAATAATATAAAAAAAGTAAAGGAAACCTGAAACAAATAATGTAGTATTGATTTTTGGATAAATGTTCTTATTGTATCCCTTTAAAGGTCCCCGCCTCTGTGGTACCGGCGTTGTAGTTTTATGGGAAAAAAGAGAGCTAATAGCCCAGTAACATTTAAAAAAAATAAAGGAAACCTGAAACAAATACCTAATGTACTGATTTTTGGCACAAATGTTCCTTAGTACCCTAGAAGTAACCCTTTAAAAGTCCCCGCCGTTGGGGTGCCGGCGTTATAGTTTTCTTAGATAGGAAAAGGGATCATAGCCTAGAAATAAAAAAAAAACAGTTTAAAGGAAAGCTGAAACAAATAATGTAGTCTTGCCCAACAAAACTATAACGCCGGCACTCTAGAGAGGGGACTTTTAGAGGTTACTCCTAAGGTACTATCAATATTTATCAAAAAATTAATACTACATTATTTGCTTCAGGTTTAATTTACACTTTTTTCATATTACTTTGCCATTGGCCCTTTCTTGCCCCAGAAAACTACGACGCCGCGCCGGCACCCCAGAGGCGTGTTTTAAAAGGTTACTTCTAGGGTAGGTACTAAGAAATATTTTCCTAAATATTAATACTACATTATTTGTTTCAGATTGGCTTTAATATCTATCTGTTATTACTGGGCTGTTAAAGGGTTACTTTCATGGTATTCAGGAACATTTGTGCCAAAACTCAGTACTATATTATTTGTTTGAGGTTTTTAAAAAGTTTTTCCAGTAGTACTACCGTACTGGGCTCTTGCCCTTTCTTGCTGCAAAAAAGTATGACGCCGATATCCCAGAGGACAAGAGTAGTAAGGAACATTTGTGAAAGAAATTAGGACTAAATTTTTTTTTAGGTAAAAACTTATTATGCCTGTGCTATTATAGTGAAGATGTACCTACTCCATTCAAATACTAGAAGATGTACAGACAATGTTGATGTAGGATCATATGCCAGCTTTGTTTAAAACAAATAGATTTGAAATATAAACAAAAGCATCCAGCATTTTCAAAGAAATCAGTTTGATTGCCGCAAATAAATAATGAACTTTTTTGCTGATAGTACAATAAGTGCAATATGATTGCAGGAGTATAAATGACTAGTTTTTTAGATATTAATTCGCGAAAAATCCGTTTTTAGGATAACTGTGATATAATTTTTAAGCTATTAATAAAAGTTACCTTTGTATCTTCTAGGTTCTTCTCAACTACAGTATTCTACTGAGTAGATATTGCTATGATTATTGACTTATGTTCGTTTAATAATAATGGTTTTAACCTTAATAAAAAAGAATAGCATGTATCTCAACTCAGGGGTAGGTTCTGAACTATCAAGTAATCTAATTGTAATTTGAATTATGTTAAAACTTCAATAAATTTGACATTTATGTCATTTGCAATTGCCTGTGCAGATAACTAATCAAGATCCTTTACAAATTATATAAAATTCATAAATCAATTCGTAAGTATGACTTTCTTTGTCTTAATGAACCAATTCTAAATGTTCTTTGTTACAGATAACATTAGCATGTATTTATTATTAACTAACCTGCAACGCTCAAACTTCCAAGTAGCTTGAATCAGCCTGTTTCCTTCAGTTCTATCTGTAAATAAACACTAATCACCTCACTTGTAAACTCGCTGCATCCATCACGTTGTCGACTCAAACTGTCCAGCTGTGAGTATCCTCAAAATAATCTCGTTGTTTAACAATCCAAATCCTCATGTATGTTCCCTCAGTCGTCAGGAAGTTGATCTCCGTTCAATGGGACCCAGTCTGTTGTGACAAAACTCCAAACAGCAACCTCGTCCTAAGCTGGAAGATGACAGTTCTCCACCAAGTCCAAACACTCTCCGGCACAGCACACAGAAACTCCAAGCAGCGTCAACACTCCCAAAAGAACGTCCAATCGTCAATCCTTTGTATTAAAATTCCAATCAATTATATCCAAATCGTTACTCTTACTGATGTTTTATTATATAGTTCCAATTAATAATCTTGATCCTCCATTCTTGCTATATTTTATCTTTGTATTTACTTGCACTCCTGTAGCTACACCATGCAAAATTCATTTACATTGTCGAGTTATATTTTCACTTCAGTACCACGTAAATCCCATGTATAGTCCATTTATCATGCCAAAATAGTTCTTAGATAAATAGGACTAGAGTATATTAAAGTTTATTAGTCGAAAAATACCTCACATTTCAGTTTTCAAGTTTGTTTATTTAATAATCCCCTAAAACATATTTTTCTATCTCTTGACTACCATTATTTAAATTGAATGCCACACTCTAGACATTTTATATTAGGACTTTGATTCGTTATCCTGCAACATTAAGTTGTTTGCATTATAATATTTCCTAGCCTTTTTCAATGATCACTATACTACTACTATTCCATTCTTTGCACTTAATTTTCGATATATTTAAATTATTTTCTCTCTCTATGTACCATAGCATAATTCCTCAAATTGAAAAGAAACTTTAGAATAATTCAAACTTATTATAAATTTTCTTTTCAATTTTCCACATTCTCTGTGAACAAACATTAATAAATAAAACTTTTAATAAACTCGTAGCAACAAATCAACAACAATTCTACTATCATTATATTTCCATAGTAACATTTTAATAAAACTTAGAATAAACAACAACTCTTTCAACATCTACAGTTTTTATCTAGTCACGATATGGGTAAATCATGGTTACATGGAACCTTCCTCTTATATGTCCATCTGTTTCGCTTATCAATTCGTACGTATTGTTATTGTTGAATATTTTATGTATTTTGTATGGACCCTCATATGCACATAACAGCTTTGCACATACTTTTTTTTTCGATCACCTATTCTCAGTTTTTTAACAACCACTGAATCTCCTACATTAAATCGTACCCGTTTTGAAATTTTTCTATTTTGCTTCTCTTCATACCTATCATTAATTATCTTCAGTCTTCTCCTAGTTCTTTCCAAAAATTGTATTATTTCAACATTTCTCTGCTCTTTCCTCCATGGTCTCGCTGGTACTATCTGTTTACACAGTGTAACTGGGCTGATTTCTGTTGTTGTATTAGGGACATTGTTTATAAAATTTTCCACTTCTTCCAAATATTGTACCCATCTATTATGGTTTTCATAAGTTAAAATTCTTAAATATTTAATTACCTCTTTAATGTATCTTTCTGCAATGTTACTTTGAGGATGTCTTATACTACAAAAACATATTTTGATGTCATTTCTTTCCAAATTACTTATCAACCTTGAATTTTTAAAATAGGTCGCATTATCCGCTAATATCCTCTTTGGTTTCCCCACTTCTTGTTGAAAATATTCAATTGATCTAATAACATGTTTCGTATTGCAACTTTTTGTCGGATATAATTTTACAAATTTTGAAAACGCATCTACCATAATTAAAATGTGTTTGTACCCATATTGTCCTGTTACTAAATTACTTAAGTAATCAATAGCTACCAATTCCATTGGTTCAGTTACTCTGATACTTTTAACAATGTTTTGGTTTTTAAAGTTTCTCTCTTTGGCAATTTGACAAATGTGACAGGTTTGTATTAATTGTTTAATTAATCTAAGATCATTTTTTCTATAAAAGCATTCTCAAAACATCAACCACGTTTTCCTTGCGCCACAATGTCCAAATATTACATGTATTTCCTCAACAACTTCTAACATGTCTTCCCTACTTAAAACCATCAACTCCTTATTTTCTACGTCTTTTACTAACAAATCCTCTTTAATTTTGTACCCTTTATAATTATTCCCTTGACTTTGCAAAACTAAATTTCTTAACTCTTGTATTTCCTCTAACATCTGTTTGTTTAAAATTTCTTGTCTTGATAACCTTCCTTCCTGATAAATTTTTTCAATACCAATTAAAATTTGTTTTGGTTTTTCATAACTCGGTGTGTCTTTTCTACTTAAAAAATCAGCAACTACGTTTAATTTTCCTGGTCTATGCTTAATTTCAAATTCATATTGTTGCAAGTATAAAGCCCATCTATACAACCTGTCATTGTGAAAAGTTTTATTCTTAAGAAACGATATTGCAGAATTATCTGTTTCAATGTCAAATTTATTACCAGTTAAATAAAATTTTAGTTTATTAACTGCGAAAATTATTGCTAACATCTCCTTCTCCGCTATTGTGTATCTGATTTCATAACCTTTCAAAATCCTTGAAATAAAACATATAGGTACTTATATCCCATTTTGTATTTGTATTAGCTCAGCTGCGATTGCTTGGTCAGAAGCGTCAGTACGAAGTACAAATTTTTCTTTAAAATTAGGATATTTTAACAATAGCCCTTCATGAAACCTCTGTTTGATTGTATTCAATGCTGCTTCACGTTCTTCGTTCCATGCCCATTTTGTATCTTTTCTTAATAACTGTACCAAAGGTAACGTTAATTCTGAATAATTATTAATGAATCTTTTATAATAGTTAAAAACACCTAACAGACCTCTTAACTTCTTCAAATTCTTTGGACGAGGCAAATTCTTAATTTCTTCGATACGTTTCTCATTTATTGTAACTCCATTTTTACTGATCTCATAACCTAAGTACGTTACATTTTCTTGCATAAATTCACATTTTGATAAATTTAATTTTAATCCATTTTTATTCAGTGTTTCTATTACAGTCTCTAAATGTTTTAAATGTTGTTGTTCATTCTTAGAAAACAATAAAATATCATCGATATAGTGCACACAAAAATCCTCAAACTGATTTAGAATTTTCTGCATTGCTCTAACAAGTGCAGCACATGATGTTGAAAGTCCAAATGGTACTACTTTAAATTGAAAAATCTCCCCATCAATACTGAATCCTGTATATTTCCTTGACTCTTCATGTAATGGAATAAGCCAAAAAGAATTCTTTAAATCTAACTTTGTAAGTATTTTCTTATCCCAAATTCTGCTTAATAAACCATCAATCGTTTGTGGAGATTCATATTGTTGTTTCGTTATTTGATTTATTTTGCGTGCATCTAAACATAAGCGAAGCGAACCATCGTTTTTCTTTACAACTACTAGTGGATTAATAAATTTGCTTTTGGAAGACTCTATTACGCCATCTTTTACCATTTTATGTATTTCTTTCTTTACTTGTTCTCTCAAATTAAAAGGAATTGGATACGTTTTACTGTTAAAACCTTTTGACTCATCTACCTGCAACTTATGTAAATATGTCTGAGCTTGTCCTACTCTATCATTGATAATCTCTTTGTTTCTAGTAAGTATTTCTAATATTAGGCCCTTGAATTGCAAATTCTTTTCACCTATCTTTAAATCATCCAACAAAATCCCTTTATAATTAATATTATTCATATTTTTTAGTACATTATTAATAATTATTTTATCATTATCATACATCAATGTGTCTCCAATACTCTTTGATTGGCTACACTTATTTTCTTGGCAGACACTTCTGGTACTGTTCCAAGATTTAATTACCCCTTTTAAATGAATGCATTTTTTCTCTCCATTTATCTGAATTCCCAATTGTTGAATGATATCGACCCCTATTATTAAATCAATACTCAAGCCTTTTACTACAAATAAACTAACTATGCCTTCCCATTTATCAATTATTATTTTAATACTCAATATTCGATTAGTAGTTGAAATTTTCCTTTTCGTTGCAGATAGTAAATCTGTTTTATTAACCTTGATTAATTTATTATGTAAAACGTCTATATTTTCTAAAATTATTTCTTCCTTTATTAAAGAGGCCATTGCTCCACTATCAATTAATGCTAAATATTCATTATTATTTAAAATAACTTTTAAAAATGGTAATGTTGAAATTTGGCTATCTTCTTCTTCCTCTTCTAATAAAAATTGTCCATTATTCTCCAAACTAGTGTTGATAAACGTATGGTTCTTAACTAAATTAATTAAAATTGAAGTTTTTTTTTATCTTCTGAGGAATCTTCATAAACCTCATCCTCTTGCTTTCGGTCTTCTTCCCTCGGTCTTCCTCTATCATATTCTGTTCTATTCACTGTATTAATGTACTGTCTGTTAGCGTATTTGTTCTTATTATCATCTTGATTTGATTTCTGATTATTCTTTTCGTCGATCATTTGTTGATATCTTCTCCGTTCATTGCCATTATAATATCTGTCATTAACATTCCTTTGGTAATTGTTTCTATTTTGGTAGCTTCTCCATCTATCATAATTCCTGTTGTATCCATTATTATTAAAATTCCTCTCACCTTGTCTGTAATTATTAAAATTATTTTGGCCTAAATTATGTTGATTTTGTTGTATTTCCTCGAATTTTCTTTTACTAGAATTTGGAAAACTCGAAACTTCTCTTCTGTAATTACTTCTATGATTTATAATTGCCATATCATAATTTCGAACTATCTCTAAAAAGTCCCTCATGGTTTTTTATATTTTGTACTGCAACAGCTCTCGTAATCTCCTCCTCTAAATGTCTTGATAGATGTTGAACTATTTCTTCTTCGGATAATTTTGGAGTAAGATGTTGTGCTTTGTTAAATTTATTAATGACATATATTTCCCGTGTACTACCTCTTTCCATGTATCTTCCAGTTGTTAACTGTGTTCTTACTCGCGCCTGATGTGCATTACTCAAATATTGTTCTATGAATAATTTTCTAAACTCTTTGTAACTGTCATACCTTGATTTTATAATACTATGCCATACATCTGCATAACTTTTCAGGCTCATATTTATAATTTGCAGCTTCTTATTTTCATATGGTATTGTCCTCATAATATCATCTAATTTAATCAAGTATGTCATAGGCTGTTCACCTATTCTCCCTTCGAAAATTGGTAGCATTTCTGTCTGAAATCCCAGATAACTCCCTCTTGAAACCCCATTTAAATTTTCTGTATTATCTTGTATCCTTTGTAACTTATCTTCTACTTCCTTGAATTTTACTGTGCTGTTCAAAATCTCTCCTTGTATTTGTACTCTATTTTCATCTACCTTCCTTCCTAAGACATCTACTTTTTGATCCGTATACTCTAATTGTACTTTCATTGTATCTTCCAATGTTACTTTCATCTCCTCTAGTTTTCCTTCTAGTTCTTCTTTATTGAGTTCTAACTCTTGTCCAATAGTTTGTTTCAAGGTCTCCTCTAGCTGTTCGTTGGCTTCTTGTCTTTCCTGTCGCACCTCATTCTTTACTTCAACTTTATAATTTTCTAATGTTAAACAAATGTTATTGATTTGTGCTTGTAGTTCTTCCTTATTTCCAATTTGAACTTTATAAAATTCGTCTTTCAATTCCTTCATTGCTTCTTTCATCTTTTCTGTCTGGACTTTTTGATCTTGCAACTTCTCTGTTAATCTTTCTGCAGTGTCTTTTATTGATTGTTGTAGATCCCTCTTTGTTTCTTCAGCTAACTGTTGTGACCTTCTTTCTCTTTCCTCTGCATCCTTCTTTGACCTGTTTTCCCTCTCTTCTGCATCCTTCTTTGACCTGTTTTCCCTCTCTTCTGCATCCTGTAGTAATTGCCTCTTTGTTTCATCAGCTTTTTCCTCAATTGATTGCTTTAAATTTTCCATTGACTGTTGTGATTGCATTTGCATTTGCATCATCGTTTCCATTATCTGTTTGAACCTGTCTTCTTCTGCTGTTTGTTTTTGCTGAAGCCTTACCTGGTCTCCTTGTATTTCCATTTCCGCTTCCTCCACTTCTACTTCGGTAGGGATTGTAATATCTTCCATCTCCTGCTGTTCTTCTTCTGTCCTTTTACTTTTCCGTGTGACTCTTTTATCTGCCATATTTATTATTTAACCTTTTACAAATTATTAAAATTCTAATGTAACACCTTTTATTAAATTGTAAATTTTGCAATTTATTTGATAATTACTTTTTATCCAAAAACTTTAACAAGTTTTATTGTTGTTTGTTCTATCCTTTTATTTATTTATAAGGAACAATATTTATAAAATGAAATGTTACTCAACGTATTTTTTTATTTTAAACTTGTAGCTTGTACCCTTATTATAGCAATAAATAATTAGCAAACAGCAAACCTGCAACGCTCAAACTTCCAAGTAGCTTGAACCAGCCTGCCTTCTTCAGTTCTATCTGTAAATAAACACTAATCACCTCACTTGTAAACTCGCTGCATCCATCACGTTGTCGACTCAAACTGTCCAGCTGTGAGTAGCCTCAAAATAATCTTGTTGTTTAACAATCCAAATCCTCATGTATGTTCCCTCAGTCGTCAGGAAGTTGATCTCCGTTCAATGGGACCCAGTCTGTTGTGACAAAACTCCAAACAGCAACCTCGTCCTAAGCTGGAAGATGACAGTTCTCCACCAAGTCCAAACACCCTCCGGCGCAGCACACAGAAACTCCAAGCAGCGTCAACACTCCCAAAAGAACGTCCAATCGCCAATCCTTTGTATTAAAATTTCAATCAATTATATCCAAATCGTTACTCTTACTGATGTTTTATTATATAGTTCCAATTAATAATCTTGATCCTCCATTCTTGCTATATTTTATCTTTATATTTACTTGCACTCCTGTAGTTATACCATGTAAAATTCATTTACATTGTCGAGTTATATTTTCACTTCAGTACCACGTAACTTTCATGTATAGTCCATTTATCATTCCAAAATAGTTCTTAGATAAATAGGACTAGAGTATATTAAAGTTTATTAGTCGAAAAATACTTTACATTTCAGTTTTCAAGTTTGTTTATTTAATAATCCCCCAAAACATATTTTTCTATCTCTTGACTACCATTATTTAAATTGAATGCCACACTCTAGACATTTTATATTAGGACTTTGATTCATTATCCTGCAACATTAAGTTGTTTGCATTATAATATTTCCTAGCCTTTTTCAATGATTATTATACGAATACTATTCCATTCTTTGCACTTAATTTTCGATATATTTAAATTATTTTCTCTCTCTATGTACCATAGCAATATATTTACCCGTAGGGTGTTAAGGTATTGCAATTAAATCTATCACTTCCTATGAACATATCTTGCCCATTCTTCATTCTTTTTTGTTTCTTGCCATTCTTGTTCCTTCATTCATGTTACTCCTTGTTTTGTTAAAATTTCCGCTATCACCCCGTCCCATGTTTTTCGGGGTCTTCCTCTTAAAATTTTTTGTCTGTCCTTCTTCTTCCATGCGAACCAGCTGTCCAAACCATCTTAATTGTTGCTTCACGATAATTTCCAAAATAGGTTCTACATTTAGTTCTTGCTTTATCTGCTCATGCCTTATTTTATCTTTTCGGGTAACTCCTTTAACTGCTTTCAAGTACTTCATTTGTATGGCTTGTATTCTGCTCTTCATTTTGTTATTTAAAATCCAACTTTCCGCTCCATATGTTAAGACTGGTTTGAACACTATATTATATACTGTTATTTTTGTTTTCCTCGATATTTCCTTTATTCTTATGAACTTCCTGTTCATTGCATAGTATAGCTTTGTCGTATTTTTTATTCTACTGTTTATTTCCATGTCTTCTTTTCCATCTTTGTGTATATTTACTCCTAAATATTTGAATGTCTCTATTTGTTCTATGTTTCGTCCATCTATTTCAATTTTTACTCTTGTATCATTTCTTCCTATTGTCATCACTTTTGTCTTTCCTGTGTTTATTTTCAAATTTCTCTTTTTTAGTGCTGTATTCCAGATATTTAAGTTTGATTGTAAGTCTTTTTCATTCTTTACATATACTATTACATCATCAGCGACGGCACTTTCAGCTATGTCCATCATCTGCATGTTCCTATACCCTACGTGTGATTTTTTTGTTTATGTTTTTGTTTTTTTTTAAACACCATATTATGTTGAAGAGTATCGGACTGAGTATTCCTCCCTGTCTTAGCCCTTCCTTGGTCAGACACTCCTCTGATTTCATATTCCCTGTTCTTACGTAATTTCTAGTTTTCTTGTATCGAAGCCGGACATCTTGGCGCCGCCATCTCGGCACCGTTCTTCGGCGCCGCCAACTCGGCGCGGGGCCAGCTCGGTGCCGGGACAACACGGCGCGGAGCCATCTCGGCGCCAGTCAACTAGGCGCAAGGCCATCTCGGCGCCGAATTCAAATTCGCAAACTACAGTGTGCACTACGTAAGAAAATTATTATAAACAAATAATAAATCAAGTTATCGCCAAAAAGCTGGCATCAAATGAAAAACTTTTTTTTAGAATTTCTTCGAAAATCAAACACTGACGACCAGAGGTGGTTGCAAAGTGATTACAAATGGGCCAAACAAAAGTTGTCACGTGACTTCCGTTATCAGTAACATTTTACATTTTTTTAAAATAATTACGAAACATGCATTTACTAGTCAAGATAGAGACAAATTTTACGAAAAAAGTTTTCTGGCTTTGAGATTGTTCAGTCAGCTAAAATTAACACACAATAAAGAATCTCATTGAAATCTTGCGTAATTTCCGAAAAATATCACTTTTTGGATTACACAATTTCGAAAAACGCCATTTTCTAACTAAGTAAAGTGTTTTATTATGAACTAAAACAACTTTGTTAAAATTATTTCTTTTTCAATGGCAGTCTGTTAAAAGTAAATAGGTTTTTTGAAAATTTCGAAGGCATACTTGATTTTTCAAAACTGAAATGCTGTTAGAATTTTGCTTTTAACCAACCAGGGCTGAACACCAAAAAATGAAAATTTAAATCGAGAATGTTATACCTTTTACAAGAGTCGTTTCACCTATCCGGGGACACATCAAGATATAAAGCTAAAAAAGTAAGCTTTTTTTTCATTTACTACTTTTGCAAAATATCAAAACTAACGCAGGTACAGGGTGTTAAAGTTTAAAATTAAAAACTAAACTTTGGAGCAAAGGCGGCTGGACAATTTTATTTTTGTTTATCTCTGTTGTCAAGCAATGACCTGTCAACTAGTCTTCCATTGTAATTTTCTTATTGTTACTGCTACAATAATGGCTCATGTTTATGAAAATAATGAATGAGTGAATATGCTCATTTTTTACTGGGAGTGTCGTCAAAATGCCCCTGCCGCATCGCTCTTATACGCGGAACGTGTATGTAGAATGCTGATAATTTTGTACATATCATTTAAGTTAGATTACGTTTAGTTTAATTTTCGTTAAATAATTTTAGTTCTTAATTTAACACTTTAACACCCTGTACCTCCGTTAGTTTTGATATTTCGCAAAAGTGGTAAATGAAAAAAAAACTTTTTTTAGCTTTATATCCTGCTAAAGGAAAGAATTAACTTAAAAATTACCCTGTATACAGGGTGTCCGGAATATACGTGTACAACGAAAGACCACAAGTTCCTTTGCCAAAAATATGATGATTTAACTCAACTTACTTATATACAAAGTTGCTTAGTTTAGCCTCTAGAGGGCTTTAAAAATGATTAACTTTTAAATGTTTCAACAATTTTTTTTTCTAAATAATTACTTTAATTTAGAAGCTATTTCCTCTCTTACAATATTGTAGTTGGGTGAACGGTTTAGCCACAAAAAATATATTCTAAATCCCCACAAGCCTAGTGTCAAATTACAATTATTACTGATTCAGGCTTTTAGAAATTTAGAAAATATTCTTTGTGGCTAAACCGTTTACCCAACTAAAATGTTGTACATTGGTAGTCATTATACGGGGGGTTAAAAAATATGGATGGATAATTTATTGTGACAACGTTTTTAAACACCCTGTAATTTTCGAGATTAAGGTTTATTCCACAAAAAACCGTAGTTTACTGGTAAAAACGCATGGCCAATAAATGAATAAAATCTATCAAATATTTTTCGACTTACTTGAACAAATTGAAAAAGCTAATCATTTTTGAAGACCACTAGCGGCTAAACTAAGCAACTTTGTATATAGGTAATAAGTTGATTTAAATCATCATATTTTGGGCCAGGAACTTGTGGTCTTTCGTTGTACACGAATTTTCGGGACACCTTGTATGCAGTGTGTTCCCGGATAGGTGAAACGACTCTTCTAAAAGGTAAAAAAAGATCGATTTAAATTTACATTTTTTGGGGTTCAGTCCTGCTTGATTCAACATCTAGGCTCCAATAACAAATTTCAAAATCATCGGCCAACTTTGATCTCTCACATTTTCTTTTATGTTTAAGCCCCATATCAAAGAATGTTGCTTTTAACAAAGACTGCTATGGAAAAACAAGTATTTTTAACTTACCTAATAAAAAAACTTTGTTAAAAATAAAATTCTTTGATTTGGGAAATAAACATTAAAGAAATATTTGTAACATAAAAGGCAATTTACTTAGTAGAAAGTAGCGTTTCTCGAAATTGTGTATATCCAAAAAGTGTTATTTTTCGGAAATTAAGCAAGATTTCAATGACATTTCTTATTGTGCGTTAGTTTTAGCTGACTGAACAATCTCAAAGCCAGGAAACTTTTTTTCGTAAAACTTGTCTCTATCTTGACTAGTAAATGCATGTTTGGTGTTTATTTTTAAAAATGTAAAATTTTACTGATAACGGAAGTCACGTGACAACTTTTATTTGGCCCATTTGTAAACACTTTGCAACCACGTCTGGTCGTCAGTGTATGATTTTCCAAGATATTCTAAATAATTTTTTTTCGTTTGATGCCAGCTTTTTGGCGATCACTTTATTTATTATTTGTTTATAATAAATTTCTTACGTAGTGCACACTGTAGTTTGCGAATTTGAATTCGGCGCCGAGATGGCCTTGCGCCGAGTTGGCTGGCGCCGAGATGGCCCCGCGCCGAGTTGTTCCAGCGCCGAGCTAGTTCCGCGCCGAGATGGCGGCGCCGAAGTGGCGGCGCCGAGTGGCGGCGCCGAGATGGCGGCGCCGAGATGGCGGGTAAAATTATTCCCACTTCCCAGTCTTTTGGTATATTTTGTTTCTTCCATATCTTATTAAACAATTCTTGTAAACTTTCTATCCCGTATTCACCCATGTTTTTTATCATTTCCGATGTTATCCCGTCCTGTGCTGCCGCTTTACCTTTATTGCACCTCTTAATGGCTTATGTTATTTCTTTCTGTTTAATCTCATCATTTTCTATGTATTCGGTGTTTTCTGTGGTTTCCTTGTTGTCTTCTATTTCGTCTGGCGTAATTTTCATTATGTCCTCCTCTTCTTCTAATATTTCTCCGTTTAAGGACTTAATGAACATTTCTATTTTATTTCCCTTTCCGTATTGTTTTTAATAGTCTATAGAATAACTTCTCATTTCCCTTGCTATCTCGCTCCATTTTTCCCCAAATTCTTCCCAAGATTGTTGTTTCGCTTTCTTCACGATTTCTTTCACTTTTACTCTTTGTTATTTATACTTGCTATAATTTACGTTATTTTTTTCGCTAAGACATTTTTTCTCTTTTTGTTTTTTCAGCTTTACTTCTTTTTTAATTTTCTCGTTCCACCATCTTGTTTGTTTTTTGGTTATGTCTGTTTCTTTTCCTATTTCTATTATTTTATCTTTAATTGTTCTCCACATGTCTTCTATTGTCATGTTATTTGTACTTTCCTTGGTTTTATTCATTTCTGCCTCTATTTTCTCTTTATATAATTTGGCTGTCTCTTCTCCTCTAAGCTTATACGTCCTAATTACTTCTTTTACGGCGATATCCTTATTCGTAATTGTAATATGTCCTTTTTGTTTCTATTTTTGCTAGTACCAAGTAGTGGTCTGAGTATATTTCACACCCTCATCTCACTCTTGTGTCTTTCATTTCTCTTCTATAATTCTTATTATCAATAACGTAATCTGTCAATGATCTTTCTTTTCTATTTACTATTTCTCTTTAAATTTATGCGTATCTTTGTGTTTATAGAATGTATTTGCCACTATCAAGTTGTTTAAAGTACAAAAGTCTATTAATCTTTGTCCATTATTATTTCTATCCTCTTCTCCATATATACATATTGTACTTCCGGTTTCATCGTGTTTTCTTCCAACTCTTCCGTTTAAATACACCAGGATTAATAATCTTCTCACACTTTCTTCGGTCACTTCTGTTAGGTGATCCCAAAACTCATCTTTTATACTGGCCTTTTCATCCTTATTGGGCCCATACACAACTATAATTGTGGTTTTTACTGCTTCATATATTTCCATTTCTATTTTCAAAATTCTTTCTGATACTCCTTCCCATTGTCATATATATTTCAAGTTTTCTTAGTTATTGAAACATCCTACCCTTTCTCTAGCTCTATTTTCTTCTTTTACCCCACTATATATCCTCCTTTTAATAATGTTTCTCCTTTACCTTTCTTTTTCGTTTCGGTAATACCCACAATATCTGCCTTTACGTTTTCCAATTCTTCCACTAGTTCCTCTTCCTGTCCTGTTAGACTCTTAACGTTCGACGTTCCTATTTTCCAAAGTTTTTCCACTCTCTATTATTTTTTCTTGTAAAATATCTTTTTCCTTGTCCATAGCAGAGTCTTCTTCTGTTTTATCCGTCCTAAGTGTTTTATCTAGTTATTTTATTTTTCCAGTTTATTTATGTGGGGATTACATTGCCATGTTTCGTTTCCTATTTGAATTTTGCCTGTTTCAATCTTAGAGTTTTGTCCTTGCCTTCTTACTTCCTGTAACTTTAATCTCAGCTGTTTATGCATTTCTCTATCCTTCTTTGCTAAATCATTATTAATGATTCTCTCAATTTTCTCAGTTTATGTTTGTTGCTTAAAGTTTGTTCCTTCTCATGTAAATTGTACAACTCTATCAAGCATGCTTTCTCTCCTAACTTCTCTTCTGCTTTAATATTTACTTGTGTTTCAAGAGTGTTTCTTATAATATCATTCATTTCGCTTATAAGTTCGCTTTGTGTTTTGATGGGAGTATCTGTTTTTGTCCTATTAGTACTACATTTGTTTTTCTTTTTTCTCTTTCCAGGTTTTCTACATTATTTTTCAAATTTTCCAATTCTCTTTTTATTTCTTTGTTCTCTTTTGATGTCATTTCGTATTTATTTTTAAGTTCTTCATTTTCCATTTTTAACATATTTATTTCTTCTTTGTATTCTTTCAGCTCGTCTTTCATTTCCGTAATTTTATTTATTATTAAGTCTAACTTATCTTCTTTGTTGTTATCGTCCATGTTGACTTTTATTTTATAACTGAATTTTTTCTTAATACAGTTCTGCTTTCTCAACTACCGATAACGACGTGACGCGTAAAATGCCCGATCTCGGCTGTCCCGTCGGAGGTCAAAGCCTTTATCAGTGCGTCGGTCGGTTTACACACTTGCTATATTTTTACTAATGTTTGCATTTACTAATTTAAAATAACTCGCTTTAGTAACTCCTCTACTCCCTCATAGCCCCTGGGGATGTCTTCGCTCGCACGCGTTTCGGCGTACGGTGAGTTGCCTATCTCCGAAATTTTGACGTGGCCCCAATACGTGTGTTGTTATTGTCTTTATCAGTTAGTTGCATGCAATTCTCCACCTTATTAGTTACCTTCTAACCTTCACCCGTTTTAAATATGGCAAATAGCTCACTGTTCGGTGCTTTGTGTTGCGTATATTATCTTGCCAGGTTTGTACTACTCATTATTTCCTCACTTCACTATCTTTCCGCGTTTTTGAGTAGCTCGATATGACCCAATTTGAACTTGAACTTTTGTTAATAAGAACCAAACAAGCCTGTGAAATTTGTGTTGGGGCCAGATTGAGCTCCTTAATTTATCACATAAGGTTAGAAATAAGAAGTCTGTTTTATACCATTTGTGCATAAAGTTATTCATCAGTGTACAGGGCATCTATGGGTATACTTTGCGAGGTGTTAAGAGTGCCAAGTGTAGCAGTTTAGCCAGCAGTACGATTCGTTCAGGTGCGAGTGACTTCGGGGACCCATTTCTATAACTAAGCAGCATCGCCCAACAAGAATAGTGCCTTCTAAGTGTAGAGGGGACCTTCAGAAGCCCGTACGTGTAGCAATTCCAACAAACAAGCCATTCCCAAGTGCATAATTCCCGTGGCGTCATTGCAAAAGGTATCCAGCATCCAAGAATCCTCCAATTAAAGTAAGATTTCACAGAAAGCGTTTGCTGCAGCCGCAGAATTCGCGGGGTTTATCAAGTTCAGACTATCTGCGAGGTGTAGCGCTAGGTTTCAGTGGTCCAGATCCGTCCAACTTCGAGAAATTCAATTAGCGTCCTTTGAAAATGCAAGATGACGCAGCATTTTTCAGTTTTGGCCCGATGTAGAACAAAAAACAATCGCGCGTGGGTTTCTACGTCACACTAAAAACAAAACCAGCTTAGCAGTTGCTACGTCGCAGTATTAATATTTACCTGATGCTTCATTGCTAGTTTGGCGTATTAAAATTCAATTTACGCTGTTTCTTGCGACCACAGATCATTTTGCTTGCTGAGTAAAATTTAGAGGTTATCTATACGTCAGATGGAAATTGTGCATTTTCCCGAAATATTTGAGAGTATTTGTCATACAACGAGTTATTTGTCGTACAAAGTTTTTCTTAATTGTATGAACCTACATCCAGAACCAAGTTTGTCTCATGTTCTACGGAGCTAAGCCCGAAATTACTGCGGATAGATAAAATAAGGAGAGGGCAATACACCATTTCTTTGTAGTAATTACTATTACACTTATTTAATTTACCCTGAGTTTAACAGGCAGGTTTGTAATTGAATCCAATAAAGTAGTAGTACCCCTTGCCATTAATCATTTTATTTAGAAACTATTATATACTTTATTAGGTGGGACTATTACAACATAAGTGTTATAAGCTGCGTCTATATGTGATTTACTGCATCATTATTAGGCGATTCTTCAATTACAATTCGATAATTTACCTCTTGAGCATTTCTGTCAGTACATATTATCTTGCCCAGGTGATTTTTCATAGCTTGTAATGTATGTTGAACTTATTTTTCGTCTATGTGTGGGATCTCTTCTGAACCTATATTAGATATTTTTCGTTTTTGATTTTGTGATGTTTCATCTTCTTCTTCTTATTGCCATTATGGGCCATGTAGATTCTTAGCTTATTCGATGATATTTCGTCTTCCCATCACTCCGTCACTCCATGGTTTTCTCGGTCAAGCTATTTGTCTTCTCCTTTCCGGTTTTCCTATATAAGCATGTTTCGGTCTTCATTCATCTGGAATTCGCATTACATGTCCCAACCATTTTAGTTGCTATGTTTTAATTGTGGCAATTATTGAATCTTTGCATAGTGCTTGTAACTCGTGGATCATACGTATCCTCCACTCTCCTACGTCAAGCATTGGCCCATATATTTTTCTTTGTACTTTTCTTTCAAAAATACTAAAGCTGTTTTGATGGCTATTGTCGATACCCAGGTTTCACTCGCGTACGTTACTGTAGGTTTAATTATTGTTCGGTACGTTTTCTTTTTTATATTTTGCAACAGCAACAGTTTTTTGCATGGCAAAATAATTTACCTTATCAGCTATGATTCTAGTCTTTATACATATCTTCGCTTGCCTCATTATTCTGTGTCATTGTGCTACCCAAGTAGTTAAATTGCTCTACTTCCTCATAGCTGTAGTTGCTTATTTGGAAGTGTCTAGGTTGATCCCTTTGCTCAAATGTCAGTGGCGTATACTTGGCTTTTTGTTCGTTAATTGCCAATCTGTCCTCTTGTGCGGTTCATCAGTGTTGTATATTTTTGATGTGTTTAAGTTTTTATAAAAAGTTTGGGTGATATTTATTCAGTTGTCCATTTAGCCATTTAGATCTCTTATTTTCTGTTTGTTTTTATTTGTTAATTATATTATTTGTTGTTTCTTATTGGTTCTGAGGCATTTTACTCATTTGTTGTTTTGAATTAGTTTTTCTGTTTCATTTTCGTAGTATTTTCCAGATCTTTTCTTAAGATGCTTCTTGTTTGTTTTGTCACTGCACTAAAATCTGTATGTTTTCATTTCCTAAACCGTTTCTGTTCTCTGTTATATATGTTCTATATTTCATTTATAGTGGTTTGACTCAATTTTTATGCTTCCTGGTTGTTCTTTTTGCAACTTATTTTGCAGTATCGTTTAATGCTGCAGTGGCTCTTTCTATTTAAATCTTTGTTCTTCCACTCTCTTTCACTATCTTTCAGTTTTATTTCTATTTTGTTCTTCTATTTGATTTTAATTTCAAAAGATCTGTGTTTATATCTGTCTTAAGTTGTTGTTTTCTTTTACATTTTCTAAGTTTCGTGTTGATATTTATTGTGCAGCCAACTAGCCGCTGATCGCTACTTATACTAAATGTTTTGTATGTGGATGTATCTTGTACAATTGCAAACCTACTCCTCGCTGACTTTCGTTTTCTGATCCTGTATTGTAGAATAAGTGTCCAGATTTCAGTATTACAGCTCTTCTACGTCTTGATTCAGATATCCAATTTTATACGTATTTGTATAAGTAACAGCTGTCATTTAGGTTAGATATATTTGTTGTGTATTGGAATAGTATATTACGTAACAAGAGTTGTAAATGGCATATTACATACGACTGGAAATGTTGCTCTCGAACCGCGTAGCGGTGAGTGCAGTAATTCCAGGAGTGCGTAATTGCTTTACAAATCGAGTTATGTACTATACTTTTTATACGGCCACGCTCATTTCGTTAAACGAAAAAGGAATGTTTTAATGACTGTCACATCATTACAGTCACACCACCCTAAAAATTAGGTGGTTACAATCATAGCTCTGCATCGCTTAGTAGAAACAACAACTATAAAACATACGTAATTATAGTAACCAAAACGAAAAAGCATTGTTACTACCAAAATAATAAGTCACTAATTCCTTAATCTTGCGATTGACCCACTTTACGCACGCTGTGCGTAAGAACACGCTTACACAACTTGTAAGTTGTACAATTCTGATAACTTACAGTAGTGATCATAGAAAAAGTAATTTAATGCAGTCCATTTTGAAATCATTGTTACTTTCATTACCTTCGAAAACACACCAAATATATCTAACCTAAAGGACAGCTGTTACCTATACAAATGCGTTTATAATTTCGAATCATAATGGAAATTTACTCCATATTCGCCTGCAACTAAACTTGTTATAATGTTTGATCCATTTCAGCGACCCTTAGCGCCTCTAGTGTGCTTCCTTGTCCAACAGCTGCCTTGGTTGGGGGTAGGCAGACTCCTGGGAACTCGGGGCATTTTTTGCAGACTTGGATTTACGTTTTCTTTTGCATTAATAGCCAGATGTACTAGTATTATATAGAAGCAAAGAAAATAAGATCAAATTTATTGACAAACAAGTACAGCAAAGGAGTAGTCCTACATTTTTTTTAACATTCGAGTACATGAAATGTTTGCTGAGTAACGTATAGATGGCGTGGCCATTGTCGTGTATACGCTATTCGAAGCACACAAACAAAAATTCGCGGTAATCTGTCTAGTAATTTAGTATTAACAGCCGGTCGAATAAGTCAAAATATTCCTTCTTCTAAAAACGCATACAGTTTACGAGTACATTCGAGCTGCGATTAGATATCATGTTGCAGTTCAAAAGCTTCAGGTAGCTTTCAGTCGAGACAAGGACGGTTTGAGCCATTTGAAATGGGTTTGCTTACTACTTGAAAATAGAAGTACGTCAAGAATTAATAAGGTGAGGGCGTCCCAAGGTTGAAAGCAAACTGTAAGGTTTTACGACTTCGCGAAACTTGAAGAAACATTAATAACGATGTTGCAGGAAAGTTATTAGCTAGGTAGTCTTCCATCACTTACCTTTGCTGTCAGCTAATAATTTGGCTGTAAAAACCAGTTTTTCTCGACTGACCTACAACAGAATATCACAAAAATACCTACTTATACTTAAATACTATAATAAACACACCAAATTATAAGAAATTCTGTTGCAGTAGTCTATGGACTAATTTCGAGCCGCCTACACAATCTGCAAAGTGCTTTCCCCACGCACTGTCATCGATCTACAACGCTACAAGCTAAAGTGATGCTTTTAAAACTTTTATAATAACACAAAACTTACAGAACCATCTGTGAGGGCGGGCTTAGCACAAAATTAACGAGACTACCTCATTTTCACAAGTGGCGTTACGAATATAAATTAAACTAACAATCTTGTAGAAAAGGGTTAAACTGTAAGCGCCATAAAATCTGATATGGACAATATGTTGGAGCCAGAGTCCCTTTCACTACAACCAGTGAACAAGTGAGTTCTGATGTTTTAAAATGGACGCCAGAACTGCGAATATTAGCCCAGGAGTATTAGGATTGAGATACTAAATATTTCATAACCAGCTAAAAATGTGCATACGTGTTCAGAATAATGTCTCGAACAACATACTAAAACTCCCCACCTGTCCCCCGCTTGCGTCTCTACATATAGCCCCCTGCCCAGCCCCACCTCGTACCTCCGCCTGCTGCGTTTAGTCTGTTTGGGAGCGCGTGCATTCCATGTGCATCGTTTTAATTAGCACGTGTGACCGTATAAAGACCCCCCCCCTTCCCCGCGGCCGCTACTAGCGTTTACAGACCGCGTACTGTACGTCATGATGTAAAAACAACAGGTGTTACGTGTGATCCAAGTTTTTTGTTTTCTTGCTTGCGTTGCCTCGTCGTAGGTAACAATGGATTACTGCTTATCTTTCACTTGATTGTAACAGTGAATCGTGGTATTGATACGTTAATAAAGGCTAGTATAGCCAGTGGAGACAGCCTAGAAGAGGTGTTAAAACAAACCCGTCCTTTTCGTGTACACGACCAATGCAGAAAGAACTATACTCGGCCCTCGTCTATAAAAGTAAGCAGAAAATGTAGTAGTGCTAATCCGTAGTTAACTACTATATCAACGCTATCAAATGTATCTATTATTGGTTTTAAAAAATCGTGCATTATTTGCGGGGATGAAGCAGATGGACAAAAAGAAAAAAGCTTCCTCAGAAATATAGACGTACAATTTGTGAGAATTAATACATAAATTAAAATCTATTGCTGGGAAACATAACGATTACTGAGGAAGCGGAGTCCAAAACAGAATGACAGGTAGTGGCAGCAGAAGGCCGTTACCACAAGGACTGCTATAGAAATTTTTTACAAGTTACATGTGAGCCTAGTACTGACCCTCCATTAAATATAAAAGAAAACGCCTTTCAGAAGCTGGTGTTAATACACACTTACAGAACTTGAAGATCGTATGTCTCCAATCCTTGACGAAAATTATGGATATATACTACTCAATACCTGAAACAAAAACTTATGAAACATTTTGGCAACAATATAATAATCACCAGCCGTAGTAGGCGAACTGCAATCGTCTGTTTTCGTGAGACTATGGACAACATAATCCACAAAAATTGGTATCAAGAGACATGCTCTGATAAGTCTGAAGAGCGTCTCAGGATAGTATCGGCAGCAGCAGCTATGATCAAGTCGGTCTATATTATTCCAGGCCATGACACTGGGCCTATAAAGTGACCTTTGGAATGGCCTACCACAATCTGGCAACATGGCTTCACCAACCTTTAACAAAAAATTACTAGTTTTGGTCACTAAATAAACAATCTGTCATTGTGCTGCATTCCCGTTAAAAAAATCTATATAATTACTGCTATTTACATCGCAGTACGTCACTTCACCGTAATATTGATTTAAAAACAATTCCTAATGGGTAGGTACCTAATTCTCCATTGCAAGCAAATCGTTACTAATTTTGACTTCATCTAAAACAGTAATTACTTCAAATTTACTTGCCTGGAAGCTAGTGATATTACAGTCAGAACAAGTCTATTTTATTACCTTTTATATCTGCTTTTCACACACAACACTAGCCTTTCCAATCTGCCAGTTCTCTAAATGCAAAATGTTATTCTATTTTTGTGCCACCGTTTCATTAGATGAAACTTCAACACGCTAACATATGGAGCAATTGATGAAGCTTAAGGTGACTTGCACATTGGTGCGTAAAACTTCAAAGGCATTTTTGGAACTTATATGACCTGTCTTGTCAAAATAGTTTTTAATGTCAAATATATTTCAAACAAACAAAACTTAGTGTGTCTTGGAATGGCCTAGCACACAATTTGGCAACAGAGCCAGTGTCATGGCCTGGAACAATATAGACCGCCTTGCTATAATACGGGAAGACATACGGTCTCAAGTATAGGAATTGACATCTTATTCTGCCGACGCGACGGTGGTGACATTGGAAAAAAAGATATTATTCCACAACCCTTGCAATATTTCACTAATATTGTCATTCAATCTAAAAGCAATTCTCAAAGTGCCCAAAGAAAATGCCAAAGTATAAGCGAAGCCCTTATTTCAGCTTGTAGTCCTAGATCATTTGTATCTCCAATTCTTTTAGGCATTGCTACATATATACATCGCCATTTTTCCTCTCGAATGGCAATTGATATCTTGTGCAGTTTGGGTTTTTGTGTGCCATATTCTGAAGTGCAGAAACTTGAGAACTCCTTAAGGGCAGCACCTACTAAACATACCTCGGAGGCATTTATTCAATTTGCTTTTGATAATGCCGATTTCAATATACGTACCATAGATGGCAACAACACTTTTCACAATATGGGGTGCATCAAAATAGATTCTCCTAAAGTCGAAAAAATTGAAGAAGTTAGAGTGAAGACAAATGTTAATGATGAGCGGCCATCAGAAACATACACAAATCCGCCGAGAAAAGGATTGCCACGTGTAAATGTACGAGAGGTAGATTTACTAAAAATGAAGTTATCCATGCAAGCTGTAGTTTTGGATTAAGTACCTGTGCATCTCCGGATATTGGCTTGATCCATCTCCAGTACCTAGTTGGAACGGTTACATGCAAATGGGTCTACACTCTGAGAGAAAATATGACATCAGTGATGTAACATTTCTTCCGTTCATCAACTTGGATCCCGGCAATTTGTGGGCTGATAACCTGACATCTTAAATTTGGGCTGGGCACTCATTAGCGACAGATATGCGTCGCAGGTGTAGCAAACAACATGTTGATATCGGCATGGTTGCTACTATATGTGATTGATGTGGCTGATGAATGCTCGGCTCGTTTATCTGAAAAGGCATTGTTCCATAATATATTTGACATTGCTTCTCTATGTTCCACCATTGGAATGGATAGGGCGATAGAATAGAAGAGAATTATTTCATAGTCATTTTCGATATAATATTATGTAAGAAAGTTCTCCCGAACACCCTGTATATCTCAGGACGCAAGCGAGGGAAGGATGGGGAGTTTCAGATAATGATTCAATACTACATATAGAATAAATGTACAAAATTTCAGCTGGTTATGACGCATTTTGTATCTTTGCCTAATTTTAATCTAATAATCCTGGGCTATATGACCCTCGCAGTAGATGCTCGTCAAGAGCGCATTATATATTTTTCAGTGTTTTAGAAACGAATAAGATTTCGTCCTACTGGATACCGCGTTTCTTGTCTTCAGGTTAAAAATGTGTTTGTAAAAATATTTCATTTCCATGTCTTGGTCTATTTAAGAAGGATTCCTTGATAATATGCCTTGATTTGTAACTATGCGCTCCGTATTTGCTAGAAAATTTCAGTGTCAAGTCCTGCACGGTTTTTTATTTGGGAAATGATAGCATGGATATTTTGACTTTATTATGAGCAAAAGATTAATTTGTCAGAGAAACCTACAGGGCAAAGACCATGTAAATTATGTAAACAATTGTTAGCAATGTAAAAATGTCAAATGTCTTTTTGGGAACATATTTAAATAGCGATTTATTTTTGATTTCCTACCGAAAATTAAACAAAAACAATTCAGTCCTACATACGAATTAATTAATATCCAGGGTGCTTCGAATACAACAAAAGTTAAACAAACTGTTTTAAATGTTGGTGTGGTTAGGGGTTTTCAATTAGTTGTTTCAAACTAATGAGAGGAAAAGCCTTCGATAAGAATAAAGAAATAGAACGTGACGCTTATTTGTGTTACCAGCAGATTAAGTAGCAATCCACCACATATATTTAACCTAAAGCGATGATGACGATCTCTAACCCTTGCTCGATGTTTATCTGCCATCTTTTATTTGAAAAATTATTACGGAAACTTAAAAGTCATGGTCTAGTTCAAAAATCGTGAAGACACCTTTTGTTCAGCTTTATTAAATAATAGGTAGAGTCCTAAAGTCCCTGTGTATTCCAGACGCCATTTTTTTTTATTAGAACGCTACGGATTACTAGCAAAACTTACTCCTAAACAAAATAAAAATATAAATAGATTTTTATTATAAAGTTCGGTCAACATACTAATTGATAACTTAAATAATTTCAAAGTCTATCTAAACATTATCAGTGTTATTTCAGAAGAATATATAAAAACCCAGTGCCTTCTGGAAAATGTTGGGGTAGAAATTTAAGTTTAGCAAAACTTTTCCAAGTCTCGAGATCCTCCATTCAAATAGAATAGTGTAGATTCTTTTACTGATTGTGAAAGCAATTATCCTTTAGTGGTTTGCGCATTTAACGGATGCACCACGTATCATTTAGTGAAGGGCTAGTATCAGTTTGGTTTAGGTTTCTCTTGTAGTGGGTTGTGCCGTTGTGCGTCTTCCCTTAGATACAATGTAGTCCAGGAACCTTAGTAAGTTAAGTAAACAAATTTGTAAACTGTGCTGAAGCTACCCATCACCGATTAAAACCGCCTTGATTCTTAACCAGAATCCACACATTTAGAACAAACTTCAAACCAGATAGTATTTTCAAACTGGGAAACTCTTCATAGAGCTACCAGATATGATTTTTGAATTGGCGCGTAAAAATGAGCAGAAAGGGTTAGCATTTTGGTTTGGTTGAGCACGTTACGCTAAGGTCACGACAGTTCAGTTTGAGCAATTGACCAGTAATCATCAATCTCATCCCGTGCCTGTTTGGGCCGTTGATTTTTAACGAGGCCGGACATCTCGGCGCCGTCATCTCGGCGCCGCCACTTTGGCGCCAAGTGATTACAAATGGGTCAAACAAAAGTTGTCACATGACTTCCGCTATCAGTAAAATTTAAAATTTTTTAAAAATAAAGACGAAACATGCATTTACTACTCAAGGCAGAGACACATTTTACGAAAAAAAAGTTTTCTGGTCTTGAGATTGTTCAGTAAGCTAAAACTAACACACAATAAAAAATCTCATTTAAATTTACACAATTTCGAAAAACGCCATTTTCTAACTAAGTAAAGTGCCTTTTATGTGACAAATATTTCTTTGCTTATTTCCCAAATCAAAGAATGTTTATTATGAAATAAAAACTTTGTTAAAAATATTTGTTTTTCCATATCAGTCTTTGTTAAAAGTAAAATTCCAAGACATACATGATTTTTCAAAACTGAAATGCTGTTAGAAATTCGCCTTTAACCAAGCAGGGCTGGACCCCAAAAAATTTAAAACGAGAATTTTCTACCTTTTACAATAATCGTTTCACCTATCCGGGGACACACTGTATAGACAGGGTGATTTTTAAGATGATTCTTTCCTTTTACCAGGATATATAGCTAAAAAGTAAAAATTTTTTCATTTACCACTTTTGCGAAATATCAAAACTAACGGAGGTACAAGGTGTTAAAGTTTCAAATGAAGAACTAAAATTACTTAACGAAAATTAAACTAAACTTAATCTAACATAAATGATATGTTCAAAATTATCAGCATTCCCTTCTACACAACGTTCCGCGTATAAGAGCGATGCGGCAGCGGCATTTTGACGACACTCCCAGTAAATAGTAAGCATTTCACTCATTCATTATTTTCATAAACATGAACGTTATTGTAGAATTACAAGAAAATTACAATGGAAAACTGGATGACAGGTCATTGCTTGACAACAGAGATAAACAAAAATAAAATTGTCCAGCCGCCTTTGCGCCAAAGTTTAGTTTTTAATTTGAAACTTTAACACACTGTACCTCCGGTAGTTTTGATATTTCGGAAAAGTGGTAAATAAAAAAAGCTTATTTGTTTAGCTTTCTTTCCTGGTAAACGGTTTAACTTAAAAATCACCCTGTATATAAATATATACAAAAAAATACTGGTAATGCTTACATTTTACTTTATACGTACAGGATGACAGCTTGTTCGAAAACCTATTTAGCCCGTATTAAATATATTGAGTGATTTTTACTTAGTTAGAAAATGGCGTTTTACAAAATTGTGTAAATCCAAAAAGTAAAATTTTTCGGAAATTAAGCAAGATTTCAATGAGATTTTTTATTGTGTGTTAGTTTTAGCTGACTGAACAATCTCAAGGCCAGAAAACTTTTTTTCGTAAAATGTGTCTCTATCTTGACTAGTAAATGCATGTTTCGTAATTATTTTAAAAAAATTTAAAATTTTACTCATAACGGAAGTCACGTGGCAACTTTTGTTTGGCCCATTTTGCAACCACCTCTGGTCGTCAGTGTTTGATTTTCCAAGAAATTCTAAATAATGTTTTTTTTTTAATTTGATGCCAGCTGTTTGGCGAGCACTTTATTTATTTTATTTTATTTTAGCGGGTTTATACTGCGGCCAACAGTACAAAACTAAAAATGGGCCACAGTTAAACAAACATAAACTGGCATACTAAATTAATTCACATCACACAATTTAAATATAATAATAATTGAAGTGCAACTAACGTGTTGCAGTGGTACACACCTAAATATATACATGTATGTATTCAATTAAATATATAATTTCATATTTCGATGAAACACCAAATGAACAAAAAAAAATGTATGTTTAGCACAAGTATTATAAATAAAACAGAAAAATTTTAAAAAATAATAAATAAATGTTATATAATAATTTAAAAACAATGGTAATGTCTAATCAGCAAACAGAGAATAACAAATTCTCCTGAACTTTATCGCAGATGGCATGTAAATATCTAGTTTTCTGGCGAACCTGTTAACCAGACTACACATTCTGTATATTGATGAATTTCGGAGTGTGTTGGTTCTGGTGCACGGCAAATAAAATACTAATTCATTACGAGCTGAAATTCTTGGAACAAAAAAATTTAGTTGTTGTATAATGTATGGATGAATGTCAACTTGAGAGTTTATAATTTTGTGAATAAATACTAGATCGAATGCGTTTCTACGATTTTCCAAAGACATTACGTCAAAATATTTCAAAATAGTTACAAACATGAAAACAAATGAATGGATTAGAAGCTATAAAATTACTTGACAAAAACAAAGTATATCTACAATAATGGCATCAGTAATCGTGAATTTGACAGCATCAAAATTTACTACGACGGTATTCAGTAAAAGCAAACCGTAAAATCTAAAATTGGGTGCACATCATACTGCAGCACATATTCCGAACAGCGTCGCACAAAGGGGTTTAAAATGCACTGAAGTTGCTGGCGACCGGTGAAATCGCAACTGTTTAAAAGGGTGTTATCGGGGGGCGGGAACAGGGCTTCTAAACGATGTTTACCACAGTCTGAAGTTGAAACGGCAATAACCCCCACAGAGGGTAAATGGAAGACGTGCGAGATGCTACACAACATCGTGCTAAGATGGAGCTGGTGCCTTTGAGAATCCGGTAATTAAATCCACTAATGCGAAAATGGAAGTTGAAATCCCAGGTCAAATGAATGCACGCAGGCGCTACTTAACTGCATACTCTCTTCAATTCATGGAAGCGAAAGGGAACCACCCATAAACAAAGCAATCTCTGGCGACGAGAACTCATTAAAAATATGGTAAGGGCACATTGCGTCACTTGGCATGCTAGAACAAAGCTTAATTTCTTAATATCTAGTTTTCTGGCGAGCCTGTTAACCAGACTACACATTCTGTATATTGATGAATTTCGGAGTGTGTTGGTTCTGGTGCACGGCAAATAAAATACTAATTCATTACGAGCTGAAATTCTTGGAACAAAAAAATTTAGTTGTTGTATAATGTATGGATGAATGTCAACTTGAGAGTTTATAATTATGTGAATAAATACTATATCGAATGCGTTTCTACGATTTTCCAAAGACATTACGTCAAAATATTTCAAAATAGTAGTATATGAAATAAATTGAGGATTTTCTTTGGTCTTTCGAAAATAGAGACATTTTAAAAATCGTTTTTGTACGCGTTCTATATCTAATATGTGTATATTGTAACAAGGATTCCAAATTACAGATGAAAACTCTAATTTGCTACGTACGTATGCATTATATATTTGCAAGGTTGCTTCAGTATTTTGAAATCCATATGTAGTCCTTAATATAAAGCCAATCAGTTTTAATGCTTCGCTAGTAATTTTAGCGATATGGGGAACAAAAGATAATTTAGCATCAAACACAATGCCTAAATCAGTTATTTCATATTTTTTAACTAGTGGTTCCCCGTTCATGCTATATTGAAAATTTATTGGGTTTATATTACGTGTGAAGGATATACTACAACATTTGGTTATGTTTAAATATAAACGATTTATTTCGCTCCACTTATAAAGCGCGTTAATATCGCGTTGTAACAAAATGCAATCATCTGCATTTCTTATAGTTCTCCAGATTTTTAAATCATCAGCAAATAGTATGTGTTCAGAGTTTAGAAAAATATTCGATATGTCATTAATAAACAGTAAAAACAAAAGTGGTCCCAAATTTGAACCTTGTGGAACCCCCGAAAGTGCTTTATATTTATTAGCTTCAGAGCCAAGAAATACCACATACTGCCATCTGCCAGAAAGATACGAGACAAATAAGTTAATCATAGATGGTGAAAATTCAAAAGAAGTCAACTTTACTACTAATAATTCATGATTTACACGGTCAAATGCCTTCGCAAAGTCCGTATAAATAACATCCACTTGTAAGTTGTTATCTATAGCAGTAGCTACGTCTTGTGTAAATGGCAATAAATTAGTAACAGTTGAGCGGTTTGGCATAAATCCTTGTTGAAAAACAGATAATTTATTTTTGACGAATGGAAAGATTTTATTATGCAATACCGTTTCGAAAATTTTTGAGACAGCTGGAAGTAACGCTACAGGTCGATAGTTAGAGACGTATTTGTTTATAATAATTTTCTAACGTAGTGCACACTGTAGTTTGCGAATTTGAATTGGGCGCCGAGATGGCCTTGCGCCGAGTTGGCTGGCGCTGAGATGGTTCCGCCTCGAGTTGTCCCGGCGCCGAGCTGGTCCCGCGCCGAGATGGCGGCGCCGATGTGGCGGTGCCGAGATGGCGGTGCCGGGATGTCCTAGACCAGATTTTTAAAGATGACAGAGACATTTAAGTTAAGGGTCTATAAAACAGTTTAAATGCCCTTGAGTAACGCTGGAATATATTTATTTATCTCGCAAGAGTATGGGGGTATGTTGTAAGATAAAATTGGTTTTACCTTAAAAATTAATTTACTTGGCTTCGCGAAGATTTTATACACTGTGCGTGTTCGCTACTTCTTTAAACTCCTGTATAATTATGCCTAACATTAAGAAAGTGAAACAGTATTATTGGGCGTTCTACGAAGTTTTGATACTACATTAGCAGATAAATGAACTATCTAGGGCACAAATAATAGAATCATGATTTCTGCATAACTGCACAAATATTTTTAAAGTATTCCTGGAAATATAAAAACGTAAAGTTGAAGCTTTGTAATTATTCACTCCATCCCCGGCTGTTTCAAATTCCTAAACAGTTTTGCGCGTTCGCGCTCGCCAAGGCATCCTGGATTTAGACAGTATTTATTCAACTATTCAGAAACTCAAGACGCGGAAAGTTTTCTAAGTGTTTATTGTACGTAGTGGGAGCTAATCTCGCTTTTTGCCCAAAAAAGCGCCGTCAAAGGGGGCGCCCAAACAGCGCTTATAAATCCCATAATTACTCTGGTGAGACCAACATGTTTGGAAGCGAGGGTATTAAATTTCATGATTAATTAAGGAAAGGTCCGACAATAAGTTAAGCCGATGACATTAATTAGTGCGGAAGGCGACTGCTAGCGCGAGTTAGCCAATATAGGCGGTGCTGCACAGGTTCCCAATTGTTGCCGCTATTTTGGCAATAATTCCTTTTTAGATTAATTAATTTTCGATCTGGGCCGAATGTGAATTTAGGTGGCCGATAATGCCCACAAATCACGGCCGCCAATAAAGATTAAAATTCACAGTTATCGAAGGGAATCGACAGGAAATAAAAACGTCACAAATGAATTACACAGCCATATATCGCTCGTGCCCGGAATGTGGCACTTGAAAAACTCATTTTGCAGCAGCATTAATCAAATATCTTTAAAAATGATTATGAGTGACGTGTTTCGATAATTTCGGGATTGAATTTCAACTCAACGACTCAACTGCTGGAGCACGAAATTGTGTTACTGAACGTAATAAAATGACTCTCGTCCTTTAATTAATTGCAGGGCGGCGTTATTTAATACTTGACAATTTTATGGGATTAAAACTTAAACATTCCTGTTAAGAATGCCCTTGACATAGTTTTACAACGACAACTTCGGGTTCTTTAGGATATCACTTTGCTTGTCACTCTATACCCCTGTAAACTAAATGGCATATCTGTTACTGAAATCTACAGTTGATACTTCTGAATTGCAGCTTATCGAAATTGAACTAATAGAGACAATTTTAAAACTATGTTAAATGGAAACGCACTTATAATTTGAAGAAAATATACACAATAGGTCCAATTAAATCTGCTAGTTTTGAAGTAATGTCCTCGCTTAATCATCTCTCTCAGAAGAGGCTATTATGCTGTGTTCGATTGGCTAAATGGCATAAACTTACCGCATATGTTACAGAACTTTCGTCCTTAATAATGTTACCTGATCCATCTGCAAATCTTGAGACATGATTACCTGAGTGTAATTAAACTTACACTACCATCATCTCGCCATGGACCTATTATTATCGTCCTAACGCAAGCGTTTAAAACACGAAAGAACAACACCCCTCTAAATTATAAGCAATGCATGTTATAAATTAGTGCTACTCTCGTACCTTCAAGGTACACTTTTTTGATTATCGCAACCTTTTCTTCCAGTCTTTAACTCTCTCCCCATTCTCACTGAGCTAAATGGACTAACTTTTTATGTTTGTTGAGGTCGTAAATCGGTTTTCCCAGTAACAATGTGTTGTAATACTTACTTTTGTGTTCTTTAAGTTGTTTGAGAATATTCTATTACTTTATTTGTATTCGTCTAATTATGGACATTCCGATAAATCAACCACGTTTTAAATTTATCACAGAACAGAAACGTCTCCGAAGATATTCCAAGGGGATGAGAGTTGTTTTTAACATTCACGGCGTTTTAAAGCAGGCAGTCTGCGGACAGGGTTGCACACGTGCAGACGCGAAATCTGATCCAGCAGCGGGTGTCACTCAACCGCGATTATGTATTTTGAAGTGAATTATAGTAATTATGTGGATTATGAGAAAGGAGTGAAATAGTGGGGTCTGTAGTAGATGTTTTGCTTTACTGGCTTTGCAGTGGAGGTTGTAATAAGTTTTATTGTACAGCCGAGTTGAAAACAGGTTTACTGTTGGTGTTGCTGCTAATTCTAGACAACTTTGTTGTTGGGTCGTTGTATATTTGTGTATTGCTGGGTTGGATCCTAGTTGAATCCGCTTTAGTGCACTATGTACGTGTGGTTAGAGATTATCCGGCGAGATGATCAATAACCCTTGATCTGTTAAGCACCTCGCGTATTAGTGACGCCAAAGAGCGCTTCTGGGTGGCTAGGGAAGCCCATTTCTCATAAATGCCTTATAACCTTTGTCTTTTGCTGCTGGAAGCGGCCACCGCAGTAAGCGTTCGGTTAATGCATACTAGCTGCGGTAAGCAGCCGTATTTGCAGGAATATTACAGGCACATCATCGGAGGTGCACCAAAGAACACAGCGGGGGGAGGGGGGGGCACACAAAACACTGTAGGTATTACAGTAATGAGCACATTACTGCTAAAAGCTGAATGTTTGTTGTTTTGCTTGCTGACTGATTGTAAAATTTGGCCGGGTTTGTGTTCGCGGTCGAGCGTGTGTGACCCCCGTTCATCTTACTCCCCCAATATCATGTTTCTGATTTACAACCCTGAGACCGCAGGGGCGCTATGGAATTTCTGGTAAGTCGCCAGTTCTTGTAAATGTATGCATGCGAACCGATCTGAAACCAGGAAAAAATAAATTAGCTCGGGGCACTGAAAATATATGCCTACAAATGGGGTTCCGGGCAATTCACCGAAAACAGTTCACCGAAAACAATTTACCGAAAACAGTTCACCGAAAAACAATTTACCGAAAGAACAATTCACCGAAAGAACAGTTCACCTAAAATCCCTTATATTATATAAATATACCTAAAATTTTAGATATGTTATATATTATTTTGGTACTTTTGTAAAGAATATCCTTCTAACATATATTGGTGTAAACTTCCCTTCACACTTTATCAAGGCTTAGGACTTGCAGCAAATGCTCTTTTAGTGATTTAAACTTTCAGTAATACAACTTAATCTACTTTTATAATATAAAGTAATACGAGTTAATGATAATTACTAATGGCCCTCATTAACTTGAACGATTAGTTTTTAACGACCTTATAAGGTTTCTAAATTTTTGTGTGTCGAAAACATATCAAGAATTGTTGGAGACTACAATAACGACAACATACCTTAGAAAAATGGATTTTAGGTGAATTGTTCTTTCGGTGAATTGTTCCTTCGGTAAATTGTTTTTCGGTGAACTGTTTTCGGTAAAATGTTTTCGGTAAACTGTTTTCGGTGAATTGCCTACAAATGAGTTGAAAACTTTTCGACTAAAAAGTAACTTACTGTTAAACCTTCACTTCCTGCACCTTAAGCAAGGGCTGCAATTTTTGTGTTGACTAAATTTGACCATCTTCTTCGAGCTTTTGCTTCGTTACTTCGTTACTTCTTCTACTGCTGCTTTCCCTTCTGCCTATGGCGACGGGTCACTCGTTCACTTCCGTTATTGGTCTCGGTTGGCTGCCTACCTCCTTAGCTGTGCTAGGCTTTTTCATTGTTCTGTTGTCATACTTATAATAATAATAATAATAATAATGTCTTATTACTTTCTATTATTCCTTCTCACGTTTCTTTTGGTCTTCCTACATATCGTTTTCCTTTTACCTCCATAATTCGTTTCGGTATACTTCTATATCCCATTTTTATTACATGACCCCACCGGATGAGTTGCCTTCTTTCCACTGGTTCTACTAAGGGCTTCACCTCCTACTATATTTCAAATTCTAACCCGTTTAGTTGTGTCTATCATTCTTCTTAGGTATTTAATTATCTCTGCTACTATTTTGAATTTTAGTTGGTTCTGCAAAACCCAACTTTCAGACCCAGACCAACTCACATTTTTCGAGTAACTGATTTCCTTTTTATTTACAATTGTATTATTTAGCGCATATTATATTTTGCTTATTATTGTCCCGAGGTAATTATAGCTTTCGACTCACTCGAGCTCCTTTTTATTGCAGGTTATTGGCATGTTCTGTTGAGTGGTATTCTTTGTTACTTCCATTACTTTGCGTTAATTTGTATTGATTGTCATCCCCCACACTTCCATTCTCCTTTTCCACCTGTTAACAATTTGTTGTAGTTTCTGGGGTAATTCGAAAAGCAGGACTATGTCATCTGCATAGACTAGCGTCTGTATATTGATTAGCTCTAGATTCCAATATCCCTCTCTTAAATTATACCTGGCTTTTTTACTTTTTGTTATTATTTGATTCATAACCAAATTAAACAACGTCGGACTTAGTGAATGTTTTTATTTTATACCATTTTCGTTCTTATAGCTCTTCAATTCGTTCCCGTTGGTTTTCAGATATATTCAGCCGCGGTCACGGTTTCTAAAAGCCAGATAAACACTGTTCGTATAGTGAAAATGTGATCATATGTTTGTCTTGGGGGTCAAAATGCAGCTTGTTCCTCTTCCATCTGCTCTTGTGTTTATTTCCGTATGCGTTTCTCCAGTATTTTGGAAAGACATTGCCCGAAATTGTTACATTCATTTGAGTTTGTTTTCTTGTATATTGGAGCTATTATGTTATCGGAAAAATCGTCTGGTATTATTTGACAATTCCATGCCAGCTCACATATTTTTTAACTCTCTCACCTCTCCGCCTCCATATTTACCATTTCTGGGATTATTGAGGAGAGAGACCCTGCTCCCTTTCCTAATTTGATCTGCCTTACCGCTTTCGCTACTTCTTTTATTTCTACTTCCCTCTGCTATTCTTCCTCTTTTACTATTCTGCTCCTTATTCTCTACCACCTTTGAATGCTGTTTTCTTTGAATTTCTGTTCGTAATGGTCTTTCCATGCTACTACGAGAATTATTTCTTCATGTCTTTCTTTGCTCCCATTTTTGTGTGGTTAACGTATTTTCCTCTTAAATTTTTGGTTGCTTTCAAGAACTGTACCGTTTTCAGTATTATACTCATTTTCTAGTTCATTGCCCCATTCTTCCCAGTATTCTTGTCTGGCATATTTTAATCTGTTCTATTCTAATGTAGCCGTTTTTCAACCTTTTCCTTTACTTCTTCAACCTCTTTCTTTACTTCTTCATTTCACCATTACTTCGTTTTTGGCAAGTGTTGGCTAAAATTTGTCCACATGCTATCCATGCCATTCCTACTAGTTCAGATTTTAATATTTTTAACTCCACTCTGCCGCCGCGCGGCGCAGTTGGGTACGCGCCAGACTTGCATTAAGCAAGTCCTCGGTTCGAATCCCGTGAGGGTCGGAATTTTGCCGTGGCCTTGGCGATTGGAATCGGGCTCGCTGAGACCATTCACAGTTGGGCACCAAATTAACTGTGCTCTACTCAGAACCACAGACCTAAGAGATAGAGTAACAAGGTCAACACAGAAGCAAGACACACATCTCACACAATGGTTGCTGGGCAAGCACCAAAGGCGCGCTTCAACTCTGTATACCGAATCTGGAGCAAGTTAAGCATTGTACCGCCAGATGCCAGCGCATAAAGCACCATTCTCTACACCGCTATATTTCGAGTTAATTCTTCTTTTTTTGCATCTTTAATTGTTTTAGTGGTGCATTTAAGTCAGTTTCATATCTTTTTGCTATTTATGGCTTCCTCAGTTCGTTTATTTGGCTTTATTCGCACTTTCTTCGCTGTCTGTGCCTTTTGCTGAAGAATCATGTGTCGAATATTAGTAAGCTGTAAAAAAGGTTTAGTCCAGCCCCTCTTATCACTTTGACATCTAGTATCTGTGTGCATTTTACATGTAATGTAGTTCTTTATGCTTCATTCCATGTCATTTTTGCTCAAATCTTACTAAATGCCCAGTTTCCAGCTTCTTATTGGTCTTGCTGTTGTCCTTTTTATAGACCAAAATTCCTTTAGATACCTATTTTTGCCCATTCTTATTAAGTTACTCAATTGCCGTTCTTCGTTTTGTTTAACCGCTCAATTATTATTAAGGTGTAGCCTAATGTGTTCGTTTCTAATTCTATCAATTATTCGCTTTCCCAAAAACCTTCTGAGACAGAAAAGTTCTTACTTCCACTCTAGTTTTTAATCTTTCATTCAGAGCTGTTATGCTATTTGCGTCTCTAGAGCACTTATTGTAGACCCATTCAGCGCTGGGTTATTTTAGGCAAATTCCGACCCAGTTCATTCGTCACTAAATAGCGGAGTAGCTCATCTCGGCCGGTTGACCTTGCATTAGTGATTTTATTTGTGATTCTATACACTACGCGCGAACCTGGAGACTGCATTTCTTGAAGCTTGGTTTGGAATTTAGTCGGGGTATACTATTCAAGCTAGTTTGTGGCTCTCGATTTCGGAGCTACCGTTTAGTGATTTAACGAGGAAGTATTACCGTTACGTTTTTAGCTGTTCAATAATTGTTTGAGTTTTAGCTGTTCAATAATTGTTTTAGTTGCGTCTGCCATGCTTAGCCTATATAAGGCCACTGTTCATTAAATTGTTAGCCCTTCAGACACTCCCTGAATAAACAATTAAAGCACTTTTAGCGCTTATTTTACTGCATTTTTCTATATTCTGTTAACACTTGTACAGCGGTTAGCAGGCAGAGTACAAATAAGGGTAAATCCCAGTCGCACAATTCTGCTAAAAAAGCGATTTGTTCTTGCCTCCGATTCTGGAAAAGAACAACAGTGAAGCTAAGTAAAATATCCGTGGCGCCAAGGATCATCTTTATCTAGCCCCAATTCATCGTCGAACGAACGGACTCTATGTCTGGACTGACTGAAAGAAATGATACTAGGGTTATGCATTCATTTGTAAGTGCGTAAATTGAAAATCTCAAAGATGAGCTTTGTCCATCTTTCCGAAGCCTAAAGCTAACTCCTGCAAGACGAGACCTTTTCAACTTGGTTAACAATTTATAACACCACGGTAGCGCCCAACAACCAATAATAGTCAACTTACACGTCTCTATCGATTTGACTTTTACAAGTACACATCTTCAGCTTCAGTTTAAGGACCCACCCCCTAATCACTACAGCTAGTCACGCGCTTCTTTTCGTTCTGTTGAATGTCGTAATATTGTTTTCATCTCTAACAGCATATCACATTGCGCTGCTTCTAACCCTCCTGCTGCCATATTTTTTAATTTCTATCTAAATTTACAGTCAACAGGAGCTTCAAACTGGATTTGCCCATATAATTAATTGCCATCATGCCCTGGAGTTTTTCCTATTATTTTTATCTTGTTCGTTGACCTTCTTCTTTCTTTTTCCGCTTACTGGTAGTTTATTTCAAGCAATTCTTGAATATATTCATTCTAAATGTATATAACTCGTTTTCATTCTCTGTGAATCCTACCATTTTGACCTTATATCGCTTTCTTAACTTTTCAAAAGTCGGAAGAATAGTTTTTAATTGTTGCTGTAGCTGTCTTTCATTCTATTCCCGCACTCTACTTTCCACATATTTTCTTCGCTCCGTGTAGGTATCATAATCTTCTACGCCTTCTGCGCTCAAATTTTTACCATTCTTTTCACTGCCTTATTTCATTATGTCTTGCGTCCACCACGATGTTTGAGTAATGTTTTTCGCTTCTATAACTTTTTCACAATTATTGTATTCCATGGTTTTCGTTATTAGTAGTTGAAATTTTCTCCACCTACGTATATTCGAAGTTATTCTTCCCAATCTCTTTTCTATGTATTCTTTGCTTTTTACATCTTCTTCTCATTTAATATAGATTATTTCAAACTCTTCCGTCCTCCCCACTCTAACGAGCTGATATGGCTCCTTGTTTTACGTGTGTATTGTAATATGATAATAATATTTCTATGTTTACACATTATATGAGAAAAAATAACAAAAACAGTAATAAAATACTCGATTATTGATTCTTCTGTCCTACTCGGTATCTTTCTGGGGAATTATTGATCATGCAGTATTCTAGCAGTCTTTTCCCGTTTTCATTCTCATGTTTCATGACCAAATTGGCCTAGTACTTTTTCATATCCATTTAGTATAGTCCCTACTCTTTCATTAAAATCTCGTCTTGTCAGCATATTCTTTCCAATAATTATTTCAATTACAACTTATGTGTTGGCAATTTTTTTTCCTATGTTGCGCACGTAGTCATTATGTCCATAGCCAACCACCACATTAAGTTCACCAATTTTGTTTCCTTCAAATGTAACCATTATGAGAGGTTCTTTGTAATATAATTTTTAAAGCTGCATTGTTTCTATTTATTTATTTGTTGTTTTCCATTGTGATTCCAGCGATGCTCCAAGAAATGAAACAATGAAATATAAAGTCTATGCTTTTACGATGTCGATACTTTCAAAATTTGATAAAAATGTCTATTCATTACGCCATTGTTTAATGTCTGGAGTTAGAAGTATAAACGCAGTCACCGGTAGAGAAAGGCTGTTTCGTAGTTCGTTAAACGTTTCGTCCAAGAGACTCAACTGACAAAAATAATATTTAAATAGACTGGTCCGCCATTTATTGAAGTCCTTTATTTCTTATGTTTTCACTACCTAAATAATTTGAAAATTAGTGAAATCAGACAAGAACTCTGTGAATATTCTGTGAAAATCTTTTAGACTCAATCCAACCCATACTGATGAGCAGTAAGATGTTATAGCTACTTTTCCGTGAACATGATTTGAAACTTATTTCTCTTTTAAAAATACGTTTATTAATGTAGTCCGCAAGAAAACTGCATACCTTATTTGCCCCCTTCTTAGCTGTACCGTCTGGGTATATGGACACCTTTGAAGAATTGTCTTTTAAATTAGTCAGGCAGAACGTAGGAATAGGACAATAGCGCTTAAAAAATGAGGCATAACCCTTCTGGTTTGAAGTCAGTGCAGGTGGTAAAAATTAGCCAATGATTGAATTTACTCCTCTTTGACTATCTCCTCCTCCAGCCTCGAGATGGAGAGGCTCAATAAATTCAATCATTGGCCAATTCGACCTACCTGTATTGACGTCAGGCCAGAAAGCTGCCGCCGTGTTTTTTACCTGGTACTGGGCAAGGGCAGGTTTTGAATAAAATCGAAAAGCAGTTGACACACGCACAAACACTTGTTGCTGATTGGTTAAATCGGTTAACTAAATAGTTTAAAATTGGTTCTAACATGGCGGATCTGCCAAATCTCACGTGAAAGTTTTCATTAAAGTACTTCACATAAAATTAATAGTTTACGTTACTGTCCGGATACTTCGCTTTCAAAAGCTTGTACATGATTTTAATATTAAGTCTAGTATCTAAGTACTTTTTTGTGACCAATCTGTAATCTGTTCAGAAAGTGTGTGCGATTTAACATTGTCGCCTTTGTTATCTCTTAGCGCAGTATTATGACTTAGCGTAAAGAACTAACATTAAGTTTCTTGTTAAACTTGGTGAAAGTTGTAATTAAATCAGGGAGATGTTAGTGTTTAGTTTATAGTGATAATTCTACGAATAAAGCATCATCTTAGAGGTGTGTAACACGTTTTCTTGAGGAAAGGGAAAACAGAAAAACAGCTGGAAAAATCTTAACTGAACATCAATGCATGAGTAAGATATGTGCAAAAATGGTGTTTGTTTACACAAAAATATATACTGTTATGATACAACCCTAAATGTGTGTAAGAATCAAATTTATTATAATTAAGGGATTACAATGGTTAAATATAATTTGAATTATTTATTAAGGTATAAGGTGGAAATGTGTATGGAAAATAGCTATTTGAAAAACAGAATGACAAATACTTACTTTGGAATAAAATACAAATTTAGTAGCTTTAACTCAAATAGATAAGACTAAAGTGCATAAAAAGGGATATGATATCGCTAAGTAAATTTGTTTTTGATTATTGAGAATAACAAACGTTCAAAAAAGTGTAGAAAAACGATTTTGGTTTGATTAAAAAATATTTAATATAACCCTGTTTTTATTAAGAAATGTTTGACTAAGATAAAACGGGTATAATACAAAGCTACGTGGTGAAATGAAATCGAATTTTAATAAATAACAAGAAGAAATGAAGACTTGACTAATGAATATTATTAGTAAGTAGTAAAAACTAATGGATAGCAGAATTGTTCTATACAAGTGTATCATTGAGGAAATGTGCTGGGTCAACTTTATTGGAAAAATTACATTTGATATATTACACTAATCGAATTGGATCACGTCAAGTTGTTTGTTGCTGAGTAAGATTTGAAGCGAAGTATCATCGGAGAAAAGAAAAACATTCCAGGATGGTGGCAGTTTGCAGTAGCAGGTGGCTGTCTGCAGGTTAGCTGTTTGCTGATTGCTGTAGGAAAATTGGAGTTTGCTGATCTTTGACGGTTGGGACGTGCTGTCTGTCTGTGAACAGTGCATTGCAGGAAAGTGTTTGAAAGGGTCAATTCGCAGATCGGGGAGAGGTTACCGTCTGGAACGTTGTGTGAACCAAATAAAAGGTGAGTGATTTCTTATTAAAAATCATAACTAGAAAAGAAATAAAGACAATACGAAGGTGAACTAATTAAGAAATAATTATTTACTGTGTTTTTAATATTGTTGTATACCAAAGAAAAGATTGGGCATTTGTCATTTGAATTTCAAATTTGTTTTGACAGTTGGTTGACATAAGTATTGTAAATTATGCGAATGAGAGTTAACGTAGTAGAACATCAATCTTTCAGAAATGAAGTAACTAGATATAGAATCCACCCCTGATTTTTCAAGAGCTATCTATAATAGTAATTATTGACATTGTAATACAAAATTTGTAATTTAAAAAACAGATTAATAGCAATATACTTGACACTTTGAGTTCATCTAACATCTCACTAATTGTCTTCCGATAGGTTGCGTTCCATTTTCATTGCTGTTTCGTTTACCTTTCACCTAATCTGCCTTTTGCTGGCTTTGCAGTTTTATTACATAACGCTCATATTCTTTCTGTATTTAACAAATCATATTGTATTATTCTATTCACATTATGTCTGACATTAATAAGCACAATTCCGTAAGTTACAAATTAAATTGCATTAGCCCTACCGAACATTTATCATTTCTGAAACTATGAATGTAACCCTTCTAACACCTGCTTTGTTTCATGCTAACTTCTATCCCTCAAATGATTAGTTATTGGTGCTCACATCAAGTGCACTTATGAATGTAAAGTATTGATTATTTTTCAATAGATAAAATATTTAATTCTGCGCTCATGTTGACCTTATTCATTCAGTCAATTCGGCAATCAGAATTTCTATGGGTAGTGAACCATTGCAATACATACAGGACAATGCAAAAATACACATATATAGTGCGCGATTAAACAACTGTTCACTTTAACATTAAAACGCGCCCTAGTATTTGGACAGGGCCCGGTTAAATGAAATGCGGTTATCTTTGATCCGGACTTCATAACGCGTTAGAGACGATTAGCTGGAATGATTTAAACGTCGACGTTTTCCTGGCTGTGTTGAAGTAACTTTCCGTCAGTTACGTAAGTGCAGGACTTATAGCTTCTCGGTGGCCTAAACTGAAATTTAGGCATTATTCCCGTTTCTATTTCGAAGTATCGTAATTGGTTGGCTATCCAGTGGACGTAAAGTGCTACTGTTCGAGTGCCTTGCGTAAGCTAGAAGATTTTGTAATTCATTTCCTTTCTGCTAGTGGTCAATGGGATTTTATCTATTCCTATACAGCATACTCTATTGTTTGAAAAATGTTAAGCCACCACCTGCTACTTGTCCTCAGAGGTCCCAGTCGTTCACATTGAGTAAGGTCGCAAATATTTCAGTTTTTATATTGAACGCTTTTTATATTGCGATTGTGGATACAAACCGCCACTAGCGACACTACTTATTCGGTTTTTGATACTATTTACTAACTTACACGTAGCGTTACATCCAAAATTAGTTACCTGTTTATTTAGGCTGGGCAGCTTGTCTTTTTCTATTGGGTGACCTTTTATGCTGCTTTTCAGAATCCGTTCGCATGGTAACTTATGGAAGCTGCACGAGGCAGTGTCCGCTATACTCGCAAATGAACACATGACTGTGGTAGAATTATTTCCCTATTAACCGATCCTGCCCCAATTGCTGCTTCTGTTCCAATAAATAAATGAAACACCGAATGACATCAAGAGCGACAGCTCTGAAGGCCATCCCACAAAACAATTTTCGAGACTGCTGCAAGCTGCTGACATATGTGCAAGGGGTTATTATGAAGACAGCAGTAAGGTACTTAGCAATTTTATTGCAGCTAGTACTTGAACTTTATTATCAAGCCTCGTATTATAACACGGGTTCCTTATTATATTATATTCTTTACGTGGTTTCTTATTTTACTCATCTTAGTTTTCTTTTTTCCCTTTGAAGGTTTTCTATGGTTTTTACTTTACGTTGTAAAAATAAAAGTTTCTTTGCCAATATTCTTCTAAAAAACTGGCCAGTGAAATTATTTCAATCGTTTTATTCTTTAGGTTGCCTATAAACAAAAAGCTTTAACAGCTCCACGACTAATAAACTTCTCAACAGTTATTGAAGACAGTTAGCTCTTTTATCCACCCACTCGTTTGTATCAACGGTTAGCCTTTTGCCACCAGTCAGTACACAAAGTGGTACAGGTTGGGGTTAGACGATTATTGTTACTGGAATTTAGTTTGCTATCAATTTGAGCTCCCTCTTTGTTAGGACCAGTTCAAAATCTTCCACTTGCATTTCAAATATCCGGGCTTCCCCGCATCTTTTATTTCAAATATTGGCAACTTCGCTCTCCCTATTCAAATTTACATACTGTGTTACGCGTCAAAAGCATTTGATATTAATACTAGTGTTGAATGAGGAATCTAGTGAGAGTGACGCGATAAAATTAATATCAGATTGGCTTTGTTCGTTGCTAGAGAGGATATAAAAACAACGTTTGTTTGTTTGAGAGAAAATTTGTATATCAGCTTTTAAAAAAGGCAAGAGTTTTCGTGGGGTGTAAATGACAATCTCGCCATTTAATATGGTTTGGTAATAGTAAAGAATTGGGTTACTAGCCAACCGTTCCTGTAAGGGAGATCATTAAGCGGATGTCATTTTTCCAATGAATATTATATTCAAGCTGTGAAGCGATTTGGGAAACACGAATTCAACGATTGCGAAGTTTATTGCCTGTGAACAGGGTATGTAGTTTAATGTGGCATTTGCCTTTTGTTACCTGGAAATTCGATTTATAGCAACAACTATTAGGCGGAAAATCTTGGAAAGATAATCTACGGAGAATCAACCGCAGTCTTGGGGGTCGATGTGTAGCGAATGACAGCCGAGGTTAGGGCCTGTCAAGCTGACATGTGATAGGAGTAACGGGACGTATTAAATGTCTGCGAGTATATCGGCACAAAGATAAGTGTTTTAGCTAGAATCTGATGATATTTTTGCATATAAAAACTGTGTAACCATTAAACTTACGAGCGGTTTAAGTTAAGCTATTTGGAGTACCCTGCGTTAGGTTGTAATATTAAAGATGCTAATTGTCTGATCGATGGTAATAATGTTCTAGTAGTAATAAAACTAGCTACAAGTATTACTTTCTTTCATTTTGATAGGGAGTTCAATAATCGTATTGTTATTAGTTGATAGAAAGTGAAGTTACAAGTTTTTTGGCTTATATCAGTATATTTGAGTTTAACTTGTTGGCGCCAATTATCAACATCATAAACTAGAATCCGCGACGTCTTCACTGATGCTAGAGACGGGCCTCAAATATACTCTTATAGTGATCGATTGTTGACTAAGAGATACAGCGATGATCTAAAGGTAGGTAAAGGAAAATATAGATAAATATAGCTAACAACTGACGCTTCCCGATCGTTCTAGTATAGTACAGCTTTGATCTCTCGCATGTGTGCGACGCGGCCCAGATGACCCCTGACGTCATATCATAAATCCGAGTCTGGTGATCTAAGCGCCACCTTCAAAAAACGGAATCGGTTGCACGAGTGGGAGAGGGAAAGCAAGCAAAAACTCCCCATACTCTTCTGAATTAACCCAGCGGCAGCGTTACGAAGTGGTTGGGCTGTGTCGACCACAGGGGGCTTCGGCCGCCGTGGGATGTCTTATATATTAATATGAAGCCGCTGTTCGTATGTTTTTGTGGTGCGTTTCGTCGTAAAGCAGTCATGGTCTAAAGCTAGTACCGTGCGGTTGTGTGTGGTTGAACTTCCCGTGGCGGGTGTGTGTTATGGCCCAACCAATCTTCTCCGTTGTATTGTAGCAGTGGGTGTACAATTAACGCTTTGGCGGATATCTACCAGAGAGATTTTCCGACGTGCCAAATTTGTTGAGCTGTAGTAATTAGGTGTCGTTTTACCCTCTTCTCAATGCTTTTCCCTACAAGGATCTTCTAGCAAAGCTTGGTCCTGTGGGAATTTGTTGTATAACGTCGTTTCGACGGCTAGCAAACTACACTGTTCTTTAAACATTTGCAGATAATGCCACGCACATCATTCAGGTACTGTAATCTATCTACTGTTTTTACTGCTTTTGTACTTTAGAGCGTCTATGCGACGCACTTGTGTTGACATTGAAGCGTCGTAATTTTTTGCGTGAAACAACTATATTTGGAGCCGTCGCGCATGACCTACTTTTAGAGTAAATTGTCATCATTACTGCGTCATATTATACAGAATTTTTGTGTAGCTTGTTCACCGCTGTTGTTTCAATGTAACCAATGTACTATTTGTATCATACCTATCATTTTTAAGTAGATTTTAGTGTTACCAACCCCCTTTACAACTATTCATGTCAAACATTTATCGGCATACTAAAATGTTAATTGATTTGCATTTGTTTTTAACTTCCTGAGGTTTCATTTATGATACTTATAGGTGTTGATAGATGCTGTTCCTGAAAAAACGTAATCTGTGTACAGCGCTGTTACCCCCTCTCGTGCATAACTGTGTTGCTATATGCGCTAGCGTAACGTGGGCAGTAGCCAACCACTCTTGGCGCATGAGGGACAGGTTTGGTGAAGAGTTAGTTTGCGAACGCCATTAATATAGTACGTTGTAGTTACGTTTAATAAAGTTTATAATTAAACGATGGTGTTTTAGTGAACATTTTTTGGTCCTTTCGACTCGGATAACGGATAGTACCCGTGACCAGTGCTAAGTGACGAGGCACGCCAACGCATTGCATTCTAAAATACGCCAGGTGTGCGCGTGTGACGTCACGAGCTTGGGTCGGCGGCTTGCAGCTGCTGGCTGAGAAATCGATAAACTACGTTCGCGTGAATGGTGCAAATAAATAACATTTGTTGACCGCGTGTGTGGTTTATGAGCATAACGTTAATAATAAATGCATTTATAATCTGTTGATACTCGGCAGATATTCGTTCTTTGCATAATAATAAATGAAGTGCAAATAAAATTGGAAATTAATGCATTTTCTGTTGATAAGTTCGCAGATTAACGTTGGTAATAAACTTTCCGGTTGTTTAATAAAGTAATTCAAGTTGCACGGTGCATAATCTGTAGACATGTTCGCAGATGAAAGTGATAAACATTTGCTAGTAAATAATTTGGTGTTTGTCGCATAAACATTGTAAGTTTCTGAAGATACATTCGTAGTTGGTGACAAACATTTTCTGGTGAATAATTCGGGTTGCCATAAATAAAAATTCAAAGGGAACCTAAGCTCGTGGTTGCTGCGGCTAATTACGGTGGACTCGAGGCATAGAACTACTTCTTCGTCGGGGACTGCATCTTGGGGGACGTCATCGTCAAGGCTCCATCATCGCGGGACCTTCGTCGAAGCTACCGCCGTGGGATTGCATATAAAAGAAGAGGAACAGCCGGTTTTATTCAGAGGCGTGGACAGCTCAATACATAAGCGGTTCGTGACTGGGTTCTACCGTTGCAGCACTGTGCAAAGTCAGGTCAGGTGATATTGTTCTTAATCTATTCCATTGTTTATTTATCCCTATATCATTATGGCTCCTAAAGGTGATAGTAGGTCTATCGCGGAATTAAATACTGATAAAGAATGCTTGTTTGGCCAGCTTAATCGTTTTAAGGATTTTGTAGAAGGGTATAATGAAACGCAATTAAATATCTTAAAACTTAAATTAGAAAGGGCTGAAGGGTGGCATAATGAATTTGTGGTTGTGTATAAGGGACTTAAGGTTTTGTTAAAGGACGCGGATTTGCAAAACTTAGAACAAGAGCTAATAGATTTTGAGAATAGTTTTGATCAGTTAATTGGTAAGGCTCGTGATTTATTACCTGTTCAGCGGGCAACAAGCACTCCTGTCGCTATGGATGCTAGAATTTCTACAATGAATGAGACACACATTGAAGCAAGTATTAAGTTGCCCTCGTTAGGATTGCCTCATTTTTCTGGGGCTTATGAAGACTGGACTGAATTTCACGACAATTTTGATGGCATTATTAATAATAACAATTCCTTGTCAAGGGCTCAGAAACTGCACTATTTAAAAAATGCTTTACAGGGGGAAGCCAGTATGGTTGTGCAATCGTTAAAAATATGTGATGCAAATTATGATATAGCCATGTCATTGTTGAAAAAACGGTATGAAATGAAGAATCTCATTGTGACAAGCCATTTGCGAGCCATTTTCGCTTTGCATAATTTAAATAAGGAAGATTCTTCTAAGTTGCGGTTTATGTCGGATACAGTAACGAAGAGCATTAGGGGATTGAACTCGTTGGGTGTAAATACTGAAAATTGGGACGCTTTACTTATTTTCATTATAGTTGAAAAATTGGACAATGTTTCATGTAAAGAATGGCAAAATTTAGTTGACCCAAACACGTTGCCTACATGGGATCAATTTACTGAATTTTTAAACAAACGTTGTGGGGTGTTGGAGGCCTTGTACCCAACGACCGCTACAGAAGATGTGAAGAAGAAGCCTAATAAACATTTTAATATGGCAGTTACGACAACAGGATGTGCAATTTGCTGTAACGACCATAGAGTGCAGGAGTGTCCTACTTGGTCGTCATTGGGACTAGAGGCTAGGCAGGATCTAATTAAGAAGCACAAGTTATGCTTTAGGTGTTTAACTGCATGGCATTGGAAGCACAGATGTCGACGTGATGCTTGCTCCAAGTGTAAGGGTTCTCACCATGTTATCATCCATCAAGATAAAGAACAGGAAGGCACCACACCAAATGGAGCTGATATAGAACGATCTGTAGTCACCACGGCTGTAAAATCTAGAAACCATGGAGCGTAACTGTCAACTGCGTGCGTATTTGTTCAAAATGAGTTGGGTGAACGCATTAGATGTCGAGCTCTTCTAGACAATGGCGCTCAATCAAACTTCTTGCGCACTGAAGTCTGTGAGAAATTGAATTTAAAGAAAAGGGCATTAAATTCTACTGTATGTGGAATTAGTGGAGCAGAGACTGCGATAAGAAGTCAAGTGGATGTTACTATAAGCTCTACCTGCGGAAAATTTGCATTAGACATAAACTGTTTGGTAATAGATAAAATTACGGATAGAATTCCGTTAAATTCATTCTCTGTCGAAGATATACTTATCCCGAAACATATACAACTAGCCGATTCAGATTTTAATGAATCAAATGACATTGACATATTGTTGGGAGTTGATATTTTCTGGAAAATTCTGGGAGACCGAAAGATGGACTTAGGGTCAATGTTTTTGAGGCAAACAAGACTAGGATGGATCTTAACAGGAGCCATGGTTCCTAGTCCGTCTACAGGAAACAAAACTATGGTAAATTTGGCTCTGCAGGAATGTTTGCTTAAATTCTGGCAAGTGGAACAGTGCATTGAAAGCGAACCGTTGTCTAGAGAACAGCGAGCATGTGAAGATCACTACGTGACAAACACATATAGAGATGCTACAGGACGGTTTGTAGTAAAAATTCCCTTAAAGGCAGAGCCCGATGCTCTAGGAGAGTCATATCACCAAGCGGAAAGGCGGCTATTGAGCTTAGAGAAGAGATTTCGTGCCGACAGCAATTATAAGGTTGCATATGCTGAGTTTATGGCTGAATATCTCAAATTGGGTCACATGGATAAGGTGGATGAACCTCCAGGCGACCGTTATTTTATGCCTCATCATGGAGTTATTAAAGAGGGTAGTACTTCCACACGGTTACGTACTGTGTTTGATTCTAGTGCAAAAACAACGTCAGGCTATTCCTATAATGATTTGCAATTGGTTGGACCTGTTGTTCAAAATGATATTTTTGCAATTTTAGTTAATTTCCGTCAACCCAAATATGCGATGACATCAGATATCGAGAAGATGTATCGTCAAATACTAGTGCATCCCCAACACCGTAAATTTCAAAGTATATTGTGGCGTTGGCATGAGTCAGAGGACATACAGATGTATGAATTGTCAACTGTTACTTATGGAACTACTTCGGCTCCTTTCTTAGCGACTAGGTGCATCAAGCAGATAGCACTAGATGTGTCGGAATCAGAACCAAAGGTTGCACACGCTTTAAGCAACTGTATGTACGTTGACGATTTTCTGGGCGGTGGAGATACAATAGAAGAAACTAACCAACTTGCGTTAAGATTGAGATCGATTTTGCAAGAATATGGATTTCCTCTGAGGAAATGGTTATCCTGTGATGCACGGGTGTTAGAAGGCATTCCTGCAGATGATTGCGCAAAATCGTGTCTTCAGATAGGAGAAAGAAATGCGACAAAAACTTTAGGATTAGTTTGGAACCACCAGTCCGACAACTTAATGTACCAAATTGAAAGCCCGGATGGCCTACAAGTTATTAGTAAGAGGGGATTACTGTCATGCATTTCAAAAATATTTGATCCTCTCGGATTGCTAGCTCCATCAATAATTTTGGCAAAAATAATGTTACAAAGACTGTGGCAAGAACATATCAAGTGGGACGATCCGCTTCCAGAGAGACTTCATTTGAAATGGATGGAATTTGCGAAGTACTTGCCACATTTAAATAAGATACGTGTTCCCAGACGAGTGATAGCAGGTCACGCTGCAGCAATCGATATCCATGGCTTCGCGGATGCTTCAGAATCAGCTATTGGTGCATGCATATATTTTATAAGCGAAGATGAATGTGGTGTCCCTACAGTGAGACTGGTATGTGCAAAATCTCGAGTAGCACCATTGCGATCTGAAACCATACCTAGGTTGGAACTTTGTGCTGCAGCTTTACTAACAAGACTGGTACATAAGGTGAAGGGGTCTCTGCATTTAAATATTAGAAAATGTGTGTTATGGTCCGATTCCACTATAACATTAGCATGAATAAAAACGGAACCGTACTTGCTAAAACAATTTGTTGCCAATCGCGTCGCGCAAATACAAAACTTGAATGTCAGCAATGATTGGAGACATGTACCATCAGGTGATAATCCAGCGGATTTACTTTCTAGGGGTGTTCGTCCTGACAAGCTCGAAGATTCAGAATTATGGTGGCATGGACCTTCTTGGTTGCGTATGGAAGAAACGGATTGGCCGACGCAATCAATTTCAGTGGATTCCAAAGACATGCTTGAGATGCGGGCAGCAAGAATCGTTGGAACACCTGTCACAAAAATGGAGCAAAACATATTCCTGAACATATCGAGAATGGAAAAGATGCTACGGGCGGGAGCTCTGGCATTAAGGTGGTTTGAACGTTGGAAATCCAAATCCAGAATAGTGGCACCATTTACACCGTCCGAGCTGGAGAATGTACTCAAACGACTGATACTTGTAGAACAGTCCAAATATTTCAAGGCAGAAGTGCAAGATCTACAGAAAAAGGGAAGGGTTGCTAAGCGCAGTTGTCTGTTTCGTTTAAGACCATTCGCTGATTCCGAGGGAATTTTGCGAGTTGGAGGTCGTCTAAAGCATGCCAAAATGGATTATGACTCCAGACATCAAATAATATTGCCTGCTGGAAATGAAGTTTCACGGCGCATAGCAGCGGCAGAACATGAAAGATTACTTCATTGTGGGCAACAACAGCTTTTGTCATCGTTGCGGCGGAAGTACTGGCCAATAAGAGGTAGAACATTGGTAAAGGGCATAATTAGTAAATGTGTCTCATGTTTCAAAGCAGATCCAAAAAGTGTGACACCTGTGTTTGGAGTTCTGCCTGCTGAACGTGTTTTGCCATCACCACCATTCTTCCATACCGGAGCAGATTACAGTGGGACGTATTTAATAAGGGACAAACGCGGTAGAGGCTACAAAATTACTAAGGGTTACATATGCGTGTTTGTTTGTCTGTCAACGAAAGCGATTCACTTAGAACTAGTTTCGGATTTAACAACGGAGGGATTTATTGCGTGTTTGCGTAGATTTATTACTAGAAGGGGCAAACCAAAGTCGATATCTACAGATAACGCGACACATTTTGTAGGAAGCAACAATGAACTAAGGGAATTGGGTAAATTTTTGACAGAAAAGAATTCAAAAATGCATGATGTGTTGCTTGAGGAAGGAATAGATTGGCGCTTTATTCCCCCGAGATCTCCAAGTTTCGGTGGGATATGGGAAGCGGGCGTAAGGTCGGTTAAGAATCATTTGAAGCGAGTGGCTGGCCAAGGCTTATTAGTTTTCGAGGAATTCTCTACGTTGCTGACTCAAATTGAAGCAATTCTTAATAGTAGACCCTTAACGCCATTGAGCAGTGATCCTTTAGATCTCAATCCCTTAACCCCCGGACATTTCCTAGTCGGCCGTTCTCTCACTTCCTTAATCGATGAAAACCTAAGTGATGTTGCAACAAATAGACTGTCACGATTTCAACTAGTACAACAAATTGTGCAGAATTATTGGACCCGATGGTCCAAGGAATATTTGCACGAATTACAACAAGTCAGAGGTGATCGTACATCGCCTAACATCGAAGTGGGAACTTTGGTGATTCTAAAGGAAGACAATCTGCCTCCGTGTAAGTGGAAGACAGCACGTATTACCGAAGTGTTTCCGGGTGTTGATGGTGTTATAAGAGTAATCAAGGTTAAAACCAGTGCGGGAGAATTTAAACGTGCTGTTCGAAATGTGTGCGTCTTACCGATCTGATTAGTTTAGTTTAACCTTTATGATTTAAAATCAATGTTTGATTAACTTCTTAAATGTAAGAAATGGAATTTTTGTATGTTTTTTCTTTTACATAATGGTTTCATTTAACTTGATAATATTTCTTGTTTCGCTTTCAGACTAATGTATTGTTGATTACTGTCATTATTGTGAGTTGTGTTAGATTTCTTAAAAAATAATGCATTATCAATAATAATATTCTTTAGGTTAGAAACATGAGTGCAAATATCGTTTTTAAAATGTTGGCAATGATCTCATATTGTAGTAATTTCGATCATTAGGCGGGAGTATGTTCCTGAAAAAACGCAATCTGTGTACAGCGCTGTTACCCCCTCTCGTGCATAACTGTGTTGCTATATGCGCTAGCGTAACGTGGGCAGTAGCCAACCACTCTTGGCGCATGAGGGACAGGTTTGGTGAAGAGTTAGTTTGCGAACGCCATTAATATAGTACGTTGTAGTTACGTTTAATAAAGTTTATAATTAAACGATGGTGTTTTAGTGAACAGATGCATTACGATTTCTTAGATTTATTAGTTGTGAGGTGACCGCCGAAGCTAAAAGACCAGCAAAGGTAGGTCCCCAAGCAGCCGAAACGTCGCACAAGGCCGTCGAAGTCAAGCGTCGGTCATCTGACTTCGAATTTCTACGACGGCCGTCCGAAAGTTTCTCCTCCATTGTATGAATAAAATTCGTGACGCTCATTTTTTTCTCCCTAATTTTGATTACAATCAACCCCTATTGTAACAGCATCTCGCTCTAAATTACGTCGTGTTGATCTGAACCGCCCCTACTCCCTGACCAAATAGCCGGTCGGCCGTCTGCTACAGCATATTGAAGCGTGATCAGAGTGAGTGTTGCCTTTTTGAAGATTAACGTGTTATAACAATCTATTCAGACTATCCCAAAGTGCGTTAAGGTCGTAACAGTCGTTTTGAGCTGCAACATCTTGAGATAATTGCTCCGTGCGTTATTTTAGATTAATTTTATATGATTTTTTGTGCATTAAGTAGCTGTTTTCTATATCAAATAATAGGTGCAATATTCCTCGCGCCCGATGTACATCTACGGGGTAAGCTGCTAAAGGCGCTTGACTATTAGTTATAAAACCCTACATTCCTTTGTAGCTTTATGGGTGTGTCATAGCTCTGCGGATAGGCCGAAAACGTTTGTTTGTATACAACTCGATTCGTACTGGATGTAGAAATATTTGCTGCACAGGGAGTAGCTAGTTATAACTCCGAACCGAAATTAGTCGTAATTATTGTCCAGGTAGATAACAGGCACCGGGTAATTGCTTTCTAATTACTTGTCGACACATTACAGTAACTAAAATCACCTATTACTTTGCTTTCCTATTTTTGATTGAACCTTACACCATTACGCCCATATATTGAATCGACGATCGACAATTCTTTTCACAGCCTATTTCTTCGTCACATACCGACTTGTTCTATGAGGTATGTCACGGTAAGTTTAGAATCTGCCGCCCTGAAATATTGATTTTATGCTGTTTGCGACAATTTGGTAAACTTCTTATGCTTTTGTTGTCTGAAATCTACCTCCGGAATTCAAGTATGAGCAGGTTAAAACGTTAATATTCTGCAATATGTTAATGTTGCGTTTAACTGAAATCTCATGAAATAAGATTTGTAATTATAATAATATCTACATACATATAAATTTTAAAATATCGGTATAGCGGACTTAGTCCGTTTTGATACCGATTTAATTCTAAAACGCTCTAGTAGCTAGATACCTGATAGTTACTTGCAGTCGAAAACATGACACCGTTTCGAGCCGCAACAGCTGGGATCAGCCGCCATGAGCTTTATTATCCACTAATACGGGCAGTAAAAATACTTATTTTAATTGCGCCATTTACAAGAAAGTATGGACATAAAAGCTCCTCGTCGCGAGGGCTCATGCAGGGTGCACGCTTATTTCTTGAGCGGTTATATCGCGAAAATCTCTGTTTTACCACTTCCCGCGCGTTCGCAGGAAAATTGAGACCCAGTCGTTGGACATTACTCAAGGAAGTGGAAATAACCTTATTGTGTGCAACAGCTGGGTACATCAATAACCGGCATCGGCGCATTCTCCACGAAATTCCATTTGCGATGTAAATTACTTATTTCCCTGTCCACATTTTATTGTATGGGGCGTAATCACTTCAGCCGCCGAGCGGCACCATTAAGATTCCGATTCGGTTGTGTTTAGGCTTATCTGCGGCCATTACTTCTTCTGCAGTTGCGTCCGGGTGACTAATTCGACAAAACGAATAAACTGAAAAGTACTTACCATATTTTGCCCGGATTTATGGGCCTGCTTCACCTTGGCGAATCTGTAAATCCCCTTCTCGCAAAAACGAAGTGCAAGTAGCAGCCTTAATTTGTTATTCTAATAAACGTTCCCTTGCAGTAAACAGATCGATAAGCGGTAATGAATATTAATCTCCCTCTAGAAGATTGCTGCACACTTGCTGGAAGAGCGTGAGATTAATGAGGGCCGGAGTAAAGTCTAATGAATATATTTTTATTTACATCTGGATTTTACAGTGGGTAACAAAGTAGTCTACACCATTCGTAACAAATATCGTGAACATACAGTAACGTAAATCTCTCCTCCTGAACAATGAGATTCTTCTGAATATAGCCGTCTGTGTGCCAGCATGCTATTATGTTGCAGTTGCATGAAACGTCACTCCAAGCTGAGTAATTATGGTGGTAGCCCTACAGGGCACAAATGAGGCAACAAAGTCGCAGTGTCCCAAATTCGTGCGGTATCCGATGCCATTCATCTTATTTCTGCGTCTTGGATTAGACTTTTAAATGACTCGGCATAATTCGGAATGTAAAAGTTAACCTATATAAATCATATTACAGTACAGCCCGTTTCGGATGAGCATTTAAGCGTCGCGAAATTGCAGAGCCATTGGGCTTATCCGAATTTGAATTTCAATGGTAAGAAATGGGGATGCTTAAAAATCCAAAACCGCTCGTTCCCGAAGCATTTTACTTAAAATAAAGTATGAACAGCCCTCAGAAGTTTACCTATTAAAAACCCATGGAACAACTTCTTTGTTAGGAGTTAACATGGGATATTTATAAATTACCCTGTAGATCAGGAATGAGCAACCCGCGACCCGCGAGCCACATGCGGCCCGCCACACTTTCTCGTGCGGCCTTTCAAAGACTTTGCATTTTGACTTTTAAAATATTTAAAATATCTAGATCACAAAAAAACCATTCCTAGTTTTAAAATTTTTTCCTCACCATTTAATATAGATGTGGAAACGGTTCTGGATGAGTTACAAATGGAATTAATAAATTTACAAAACGACGAGGATTTGAGAAATAAATTTCAAAATGTTGACATACACAATTTCTATCAAAATTAAATGAATTTCGAAAAATTCCCATGATTAGGTGCACAGGCAAAGCAAATAATGACACATTTTGGAAGCACCTATGTTTGTGAACAATTATTTTCCACAATCAAAATAATTAAGTTAAAAGCCGATCGAGGTTAAATGATGTACGGTTAGAAAGCTGCGTACGAGTTGCTGTGCTGTTTAAATCTGCAAATATAGAACAATTGATGGTAAAGAAGCAATGTCAAATTTCTCATTAAATAATCTTTTTAATATATCTTTCGCCGTTTTTTTAATAGTATTTTTATTAATGAGTGTTTTCTTTCTGTAATTTTTTATACTAGGTTTATTTTGTTAATAAAGAGATAATTTGAGTGCATCATTCAGTGTTTGTATTATCATTTGTTTCCTACATGCGGCCCGCACAACATTTTTAAATTTGTAGCTGGCCCGATGTAAAAAAAGGTTGCTCATCCCTGCTGTAGGTGATATCAAAAATCTAATAACATAACCACTCGAATACATTCAGTTTTAATGTCGATATACCTATTTGTGCCTTGACAGTCGTAGAATAAAGATAGTGCTAGTAATCTGTTTGGATTTGATATTCCAGTAGTGTCTAACGCCACTAGTAGTTTCAACAATGGTTATTTTAAGGAAAGTAATGCTCTACCGAATAAATAGGTAACTTTTAGCACGAGTCCTTAGACGAGTGCTGACAACACATGAGTTTAGTGAAAACACTTTCAGGACTTTCGCTATATAGAAGTTTAGACGGTATTTGCAAATAGTCGTAGAAAAAATGTATAGTAGAATCCAATAAGTAACCTATGCGAAATAACAATAATGTTCTACATCTTTCCAACGTGACTTGGCCAGATAAGTGGTGGAGCATTACCTGTTGACCACCAGCATAATCAGTGATAACTTGAGCATTTTGGGTTTTTAGTGTCTTACTCTTGAAAATACTATTACAAAAGAAATTAATGAATCTCTTGCGCACAAGTTAAATTCTATGTAACCGTTGGGAAGAGAGAAGATCTATCAAAAATAACCGCGGGCAAAAGCATTGCTCACGTTGTGAAAGTGGTTCTTCTAGTAACCGAGTTAGCGCATCAAAAATAGCTGAATAAGTCGCTGTTGTTAAGAAAACAGGGTTTGAGCAACCTTATCGAGTGAAAACTTAATTTCTTGTAGTGGACGATTTTTATTCTTCTTCTTCTTCGCTTAAATATACGCCTCCCTAATATCCCTCTTCTATTGTCTATCTTGTGCTACGCTGCACCAAGGCAACTCTCTAATGTTCTTCAAGTCATTACTCTATCTTTGCAGTGGTCACCAACCCCTCCTCTTTTCGCGTCAACGTTTCCATTTAATGATTCTCTCACTTTAATGTTTTGGTCATGTAGCCACGTAATCGCCCAATTCCAATTCAATATAGCTATCCGCCTGGTTACATAATCTATTTCTACTTTTCCTTTTATTAAACAATTTGATATTCTGTACTTTGAGGATATTCCTAGCATTTTAGGTTTAATATCGAGCTGATGTGTGTTTCATACATATTTTTCTATATAAGCCAGGTGCCCCTATATGATCACCGATTATAAATTTGTGTCTTGACTGAAATTGGGAGGTTCATATCTATTATTGATTTCAGTCTACAGTAATCTGCCCATCCAAGGCAAATTATTGTACTCATTTCGTGGTCCTAAGTCTGTAATTATCGCTATCCCCTCACGGGCTCGCACCTTGAGAGTATAGGGATGGCAATATCGAGCTAACATAGCTGGTCTGCTCCTCCTTCAATTACCTTGGCCTGCCATCTCTACTCTCCGGTGTTCTTTGACCGACTCGTGTTATTTTCAGATCCGGATGATATTAAAGTAACTATTCTACCTTCGTTCCTATAGACGTCTTGCCAGCGAAGTGTCCTATGGCAAACTGATTCTCTTCAGTGATAGCTATAGTTATCCCCTCACGGGCTCACACCGTTTCAGTACTCAGTACGGAAATAGCGATCTCCAGCTAATGAGGCTGGTTTGTTCCTCCTTTAATCACCCTGATAGGGAGCCCGTCTTTGCTATCTTTACTCTCTGATGTACCATCAACGACTCGTCTTCTTTCGCGATTCGAATACGTCTTGCGAGCGTGGTGTCTTATGGAAAATCCCGTTTTCCCCTCAGGGACCCACTCAATAGTAATTTCGCAGCTGGTTTGCTCCCTTCTTTAATTGTCTTGATAGGAGACTTGTCTTTGCCATGTTTTGTATCCCGTCTTCATTGACCGACTCTTGTTCTTTTCAAGTCCTGACGTTATTAAGCTATTCTTCGTTGACCAAGACGGCTTGTCAGCGGGGTTCTTATGGCAAACTGAGTTATTTCCTAAGGGGCTCGCATCTTCTGGTCTGCTCCCTCTTTTAATCATTATTTTGAGAGAGATATCGTCACTTTCATTTTTACTCTGCGGCGTTCCTTAAAACCAGCCCTTTCCGATTATTGGGCTTTTAGAGTATTCTACCTTTGTTCGCTAAGACGTCTAGTCAGCGTGATGTCCTATGGCTAAACGGATTCTCTTTAGTGATAGCTACGTTTTCCCCTCTGGGGCCCACATATTGTGAGTACAGGAATTTCGATCTACCGCAGTTGGTCTGCCCCTTCCTTCAATTCCCTTGATAGGGAACTTAATTTTGTCATCTGTACTCACCGGCTTTATTTGACCGACTCTGTCCTTTGCCGAACCTGCCGCTATTAGAATATTCTATTTTCATTTGCAAGACGTTTCATCCGCTTGGTGTCCTATGGCACAGTGATTCTGTGCAGTAATAGCTATCGTTATACTCTTAGGGCCAGTTCTACAATCCAAGGATAAAGTTAACCGGGGAATAAATACCCTAGAAACGATTGTTGTAACAATGAAAACTATGACAATTATACCTCGGATAGCTTATTCTAGGTATATACTTGCATTGTAGAACCGGCCCTTAGAGGTTTACACTCTGTAAAGATGAGAATGACAATTTCGAGCAACTGCAGCTCATCTGCTCCCTCTTCGAATTGCCTTCCTAGCCAGTTCGTTTTTGTCATCGTTACTCTCCGATGTACCTTGACCAACCTTTGTTCTTTTTCGATCCCGACGCCAATAGAATATTGTACCCCTGTTTACCAAGAGGTCTTGCCAGCATAGCATCCCTAATTAAGGCAGCGGAATTGGCAAACGATTAGAAGAGCTACAGAAAACACGAAAAAAATAGATAAAGTACCTTAGGTGAAGAAAATAAATACGTAATCAGATAATGCCTTCTTCTATACAATAAATTAAGATGAAACAGATATAGGTGTTGACAATCTAATAAATAAGAGAATATCAAGATAATTCAAAGCTAGGCTCAAACCAGCAGTCATCAAGGTGAAAAAGTAAAAATGCTCTATGACGATAAGTTGCCTACCAAGATGAAATGATGCATGCAACCATTGATAAAGGTAGTAAAAATGTAGGAAAGTTTGTGGACCACCTAGGCTGGGTCACAAAAACCGTAGAGAGATATGTTGCCCCCAATTTTGCGAAATTAAACAATCTGTACATGCGTATGTTCTTTAAAAAAAAATAAAAACAGGGTACAAGTACAAGTGTTAACTAATTCTCAGTCGAAAGACACCACAAAATTCACTAATAACTAGACAGAATTGCTGGATGTCGACGTATTGCAAGAAGAAACGTTAGAATATCAAATCAAAGTAAAAAAAAATAACATAAACAACAGATATACGCCAACTAACTAAAAAATAGTAAAGTTTCTGTTCTGTGGCATGGTATCCTAACGTTTCTAAACCACTAGAGAAACGATTGATCATATCACTGGTTAGTTTAGTAAACTACGCAAAAGTGCAGGTTTGTAAGGCCACAATAATTACATTTTTTTAAGATCGACGTAATATCATGAAAAGAGCGAGTGAAGCTCTAGTCAGAGATAGAATACAATTTCAGAGACATAAGAAAGTTATATTATTTTCTGACATAAACAAACTGGAACAGGTGATGCAAATGGATGTACGGGAAGACGATTTCAATCGTATGTACAACTCTATTAATAATACCTACATCAAAACACACACAAAGCAAAAACGTACATATTTAAAAAAGTACCAACACCTCATACAAGAAAAACACACAATTGAACTAAATACACTAAAGAACAGTGACACTTTTTTAAATAAAACTGTAGTTAATCTGTCTTCTAAAGAACTAAACGCCACTGACAAATTAGTTCTTGGCAAAGGACTCAACTACGCAGTGGCGCCAAAACGAATTAATAAACTTGATTTAATTACAGCTATAGAAGGGACCTGTCAAAAACTTCCAGAAGATATTAGACAGGAATACAGGATTAGATACAAAATCATACTAGAACAAACTTACACAATCAGACAAAATATATCCAAACAAGAAAAACATTCACGACACACACTAAAAACCGATAACACAATTAAAATTCTACCTTCAGACAAAGGCAACGCCACAGTAGTACTTGACTCAACCACATACAACGAAAAACTTTTAACACTAATTAGTGAGGGACAATACACTTAACTAAATAAAGAACCAACACATACAATAGAAACAAAAATATACAGAACACTTTACAAACACAGAGAACAACAGGTTTTGTAAGACGTACACTAACACCACACTACAGTAAACCACCACATTTTTATGGATTACCAAAGATACACAAACCAAATGCACCACTTAGGCCAATAGTTAGTTCTATAGGTTCTCCTTGTCACAGTTTAGCTAAATATTTACTTAAAATACTGACTCCTATATTAGGAAATACAGACACGTATATAAAGAACACGCCACATTTCCTTGAAAACTTAAAGAAGCAAACATAAACACACAGCACTTAATGGTTAGTTTCGATGTAGTTAGTCTCTTCACTAATGTTCCAGTAGACAAAACACTCAACATCATTAAACATAAGCTACAAAACTATAACACATTACATACATGAACAACATTAAACGTTGGTACCATTATGGAACTTTTAACACTATGCATTAAAACGACATACTTTCAACTAAACAATGAATTTTACCAACAAGATTTCGGGATGGCAATGGGTTCTCCTTTATCTCCTATTGTTTGTAACATTTTTATGGAAGACTTTGAAAAACAACATGTCTACACGTACACCAACAAACCAGTAGTTTGGTGGAGATATGTCGATGATGTTTTTGCAATTTGGCGTCATGATATGGATGAGGTGGACAAATTTCTTGAACATATTAACAGTAAAGAAACCTCCATCAAATTCACATTAGAAACAGAGCAAAATAATCAGTTACCTTTTTTTGATACACTAATCACACGCACAATAAATACTTTTGAAACATCAGTATACCGTAAGAAAACCAATACTAATAGCTACTTACTTTTTAATTCCAACCATCACAAAAACATGAAGACAGGCGTTGTAAAAATTTTGTATGACAGAGCCAAAGTTGTTTGCTCTAATGATAACATTTTCAAAAAAGAGAAAGAATGTATTATTAATGTTTTACAAGATAATGGCTATCCAGAGACTCTTGTTCGGAACATTTTCAATACACGAAGCAATGCCACACACATACAAAGGAATGACACTCAAAAATATAATACTCTTACTATACCATATATTCCAGGCATATCTGACAAAATTAGACGAATTGGAAATAGATTCAATGTTAGGACGGTATTCAAAACGATGAATACCTTGCGGTTAGTTCTTACAAAAACTAAACCGTTCAGCGAAGAACAACATTCAAGGAATTGTATATATAGTATTCCTTGTAAATGCGGGAAATATTATATCGGTGAAACATCCAGACCTTTAGCAGTTAGAGTTAAAGAACATAAAAATATGATAAAAACCTATCAATTCAATAAGTCTAAGCTGGCACAACATGCTTGGAATAAAAACCATAAAATACAATGGCATGGCACAACACAAAGATCTTGTCTAAAGAATCGATGTCAACTAGGCGAAAAATTAAGGAAACGGCATATATTTTACTTAACGAAGAAAAATGCGTGTCGCCTTTCTCAATATTTTTAGACAATAGTTTGCTATCGATTCTTAAAGATGAGATCAAGTAGGTATAGATATCAACAAACGTCAATGTCAAACAATTCATTGGAGGTTGGTCGTTTTACCTTCCAGTGAAAAAAGCTAAGTTTCTTGTTCTTTTTAATTGTTATTCGTTGATAACGAGGGCAGATTGTCCCTCGAAATGTGCGTTATTAATATTTTCGTTATTTAATATTTTTAATTTGCAGAGTGGCGAAATACCCAAATATGAATATGAATATATGGTTACCTCGCCCTTACCTTCTTAATATTTAGCCTAAAGAAACCGCCAAAAGCTTTCCAAAATGATGATGTAATACAGAATAATTTTCTTAAATAATTCAGTGTGTAGTGAACGAGAGTGGATGTGTTTCTACTCTAGTGTACTCTTACTTAAGATATTAAGAAGTTTGCAAATGTCTTAAAATAGTTGTTTATATAAAACCAGACGTGTTTGTGTGTTCGAAAACGCCCTCGCAGTTCCTTCTTCTGGAGACCAGCTAACCCAATTATTATTGATTCTACATATATCGAAAAGCATCAAATTGGATGCGGTTAATCCCTTAGAATTGGCCGTCGCAATTTAATTATAAACTAAGGGTTACCAAAATCACTTACAGGAACGTTCGATTTAAGTTCGGAATACCAATTACGAGAATTGCTTCATGTTCGGGTGCCATTGTCTCCAACCTACTTCGCTCGGCGCAGATAGAACGCGCGGGCATAGTCAACCCTTTTTCTATAAAAGTGGAAAATGAGCGCAAACAAGAATATCCTTTTCTGCCCATATTAAAACTCTAATTGGAATTTGCGTCCACCTTTGTTGAACGCTTTGTATTATTAAACCGCCGATGTGACAAAAGGGAGCACGTTAATTCAATGCACGGGCGGGAGTTGAAAACGTTTACACCCCCATAAGACTTCTGGTTTTAGGGATACAAAGCTGAAAATTCACGTTTGGACGTTGTATTATACCGGTGGAGTTTCGGGCTGAGGAAAAACTACTGTCCTAACAATACATTGGCCTGTGGCAAAGTTCAAGCTGAGTTAGCCATTTTCACAAAAAAGGAGTTATGCATGTATTCAAACTGTAAGGTCGTAAATTCTCAATAGCCAATGAATCTCAACTGATAATAAACTGGAACTTGTTGCTCAGCAACAATGGGGAAAGCGGGTGATAAATTATTGGATGATATCAATGAGAAACTGGAAGGTCCGGCTTCTACTTTAAGCACCTACAATGTTGTGGATTCATAATGAAATATGCTAACATTAGAAATGGTATTACCTTTAGCATGTAAAAAATAGAGTAGTTAAATACAATTTTCTGAGGTATTTATCTGGTAGACTAGCAATGACTATATAATTCAGGTTTACGTATCGACTACCTTAAGATGATTGATATCACATTAAAGCATCTTAGATAATACAAAATTGGAAATCTGACGAAAAAATGTATATCTGTGGTGCAGAAAACTAAGCAATCAAGAACACATTTTCCAAACACCCGCGAAAAAGCTTTACACATGGGAATCGCCACTAGGCGACGGACTAAATATAAACTAAGATTAAATAGGCCATTTTTCGATCGATTTGAAAGCTTTATTACAAAGATTATAACTTATCCTGGACCATGATTGCCCAATGACTATAAATTTGCCTCTAAGTTACTGAGAACACAAAACAATTTGTTAACAGGCACAACACAGTGGAATAGAATAAAATTCTAAAAGATTTCAATAAACACATTGAAGAAAATCAAATTAAAGAGCGTTTCTTCAACATAACGACGAGCTTCTACAACTACAATAATGTTTAAAATGGTTAGAGACGACGCGGCCAGTAACATATATGGGGATTTAGTGAAGTTAGTGTACTGACGTTGCATGTAAGCTGTAAGTGCGAATTACCACCGATGCGGATTTATATCCGACTAAAATTACCACCAACATAAACCACCACCGACGTGGATTGTCAGTTATTAATAAACTTGGAGAAACTGAGAAAAAACACTGACTTGGATTACCACCGATGTGGATTTACATCAAATTAGAAATATCACTAACATAAAACGCTACCGTCTGGATTTACCACCGATTGGAAACACCCCCGACCGTATTCGACAGCAGTTGCTGCAAGACATCATATGCTAACGTTTACTAAGTTGCATTCCTTTCGATATCAGTAATAATAATAATAAATGTTAACACCGATTACTGATATACGCAATTACAGCATCTTTATAAAGTAATCTATTGTTGTAGCCTTTGCAAAGCTTCATGTTGTTCCACAAAATTTGATACTGTAATAAAATGCTATATGGTGTTTCAAATCGTAAATTGATTTGTAATCTTTCAAAATCATAGTTCATTTTAAGTATTTAAGCCGTTTTTGTTTGCCAATCTACGGTGTACTGACTGTAGGAGTCGCCAAACGCATAAGCAACTTGTTAACGTGTTATGATGTAAAGAAAGCGGATTGCTGCTTTCTCAGTTCGGTGACAAATTATTGTGGTGGTAATTCGTAGCAGTGATAATCAACTTTGAGGTTATTTTAATTCATAAGTAAATTTATTCGGTGGTATTTCATATTTTGATAAATATTAAAATAACACACAATCGGAAGTAGAACCATTTAGTGGTATTTCATGCAATGGTCTTTAATAACACGCTTGGAAGAAAATTGGCCCACAGTCCACATCGACAGCGATTCTCATCGGTGATGTTGCATACAACCTCATGCAAGCACTGGTTTGATACTTTTAAGAATTGACATTCTGTGTGTAATTTCTAATACTCACGTAGTGCTAATTTTTATTACTTCTCTCATCTAGAAGACGGCGGAAGTATTGCAATCGAAAAAACACTACCTTCCCATATTTCTTTAGATCCCCACCCTTCAGGGTCCCTAAATAACAAAAAATAGGTTTTCTCAAATTCGTCTGTCTGTTGACGGTAGAACTCAAGAACTATTTGTTGGAGGAAGACGATATTTTTCATACACATTATACGGAGTGTTTATAAAATACGTTATAATATTTTACCCACTTATAGATCTCATCAATACAAACCAAAAAAGTAGCAATAAACATGGGTCCATGGGTCCGGAAACGCTTCGTTTCCGAGATACACAGTGTTAAAGTTTTAAAAATAAATATCGCAGCCGCCCCTGGAATAAATAATTTAAATCTAAGTGCGCCAAAACATGATCTTTAATAGCAGCAATAAATGTTTCACTAAAATCGGCTAAGGGGTTTTTGAGATATTGAAGCACTGTAGTTTTTGTCTTCAGGTTCAGAGACGTGAAAAACCTTAGGAGACAATTTTGGCTGCTTTAATTTAAAAAAATATGGAAATTGCAAAAAATCTCCTGGCCGATATTTTTTGTGAAATAACCTAAACGACATGCTCCTTGGGAACGCCCCTGGAATTACTAGATCAACTGTAGTACGTCAAAAAGATACCTCCTATAAGTTATAAACAATCTAAAATTTTAATTAAAATCATCTAACGACTTTTTTAGATAACAATAAAAAAACGGATTTTAAAAAAAAACTTTAACGCCCTGTATCTCTGAAACAAAGTGTTTCCGGACCCATATTTAGTAAGACTTTTTTCCTTGTATTGATGACTTCTATAAGTAGGTAAAATGTCTGAACATATTTTTTAACACCCTGGGTATACTCTGAAACCGAGAAAATTTGAGACAACTTAAAAAAAGCATTATTTATTTTGACTTTGAATGAGAAATAGATAAAAATAACAATTTGCAAATAATTGAGACTTTACCCTTGAGGAAAATGTGACACGAGAGAAACAGAAAAATAGTAAAACGAAAAATGCGTTCACGAAGCAAGGACGTTGTTGTCGACAGTGTTAACTAGACTGCCCATATTACATTGTCAAGTCGTCTTCAATCTTTTTCGGTGTCTAAGTACATGATCCCTTTAGTATTTACAAAATAGCCACATAGGTTCAGTGTTCCATATGAAAACCCTTTGGTTTCAATTAGAACGATTGGTAGCATATTGTTACGATTTGCGTTCTTTAATTAAATGAACTATATAGGAATATACTGTACTTTAGTTAGCTGTAAGCCATCTGTATAATATTTTAAGGTAAAATTCGTAGGAAAATGTCATATTTAAATTACAACAAGCGGATGTTTAGAAACGTGCCTTTCGCTTGGGAAGCTGGAGATATTCCAATCTCACGAATAAGATTAGAGTAAGTTTATGCAGCGTTTACTTCATAAACCGAAATATTGAGTGATGTATATGACCGGTACGTGATTAGAAGAAGCAACGGTTGCAACTCGATCATAAAAACTATTTGCAGCTGGGACCAAATGCTTTAGTAGAATTTTAAATCTTTATAGCGGTAATTTACTAAGGGTCCGAACAGGCCACATTTCACCGTGGGAAATCCTCAAGCTTGTAAAAATTCATAGAACTATTATGAACGGTCACGTCCGCGTAATGCCAAATGTCCAAAATTTAGACCAGCTCTGATAGGTTATTGGGAACTTTGTAAACGCCCACCGAGCTTTCTTGGTCAGAATGGACTTAGAATTAAGTTAGTTAATAAGAAGATGTAAATACGTAAACTTAAGGTTTCTGTAAACGGCAGAAAAATAAATGCAAGTATTTGTATCTACTTAAGTGTTCTTATTAATCTCAGTAGCTTTGGTCTTCGTGTCCGAGTGTGTTTCAATTAAAAGGATTGCCAGTTACCCCGACTTTGGGCGTCTCGCAATAGTGGTGATCAAGCAGTGTAATTTATAACTTATTTAAATCGCACGACAGAAGATTTCTTTTGTTTCGAAGTCGGTCCAAGTGCAAGCGTTGAAATATACAAGGGGAAGCACGTGAACAGGACAGAAAAAGCATCTAATAAATTGAGGCGGTACAACGGAAGCGGTCATTTCTGGAAGCGGCGTAGATAAAATCCAGGAGCGTCGAGGAGTGAATGCAGGAAATTCCGTGGTCCAACGGGAGCGGTCAATCCGGGAACGGCGTAGAGGACTGGGGACGGCGTCACGTAAGAGTGGAAACGTTGGAAAACCAGCAAGCGTCGAGGAGGTGACGGCAAGGAATCCGTGGAGGTGGCCAGACAACAGGAGGGCAGTCATTCGAAGGGGCGGCGAGGCAGTATTCTGGGAACACCGTCAGTAAAACTGACAACGAAGAAAAACCAGTGTAATGCAGTAAAAGCCAGTAAATGTGTCGAAGTGAGTGACGGCGGAAACTCCAGGAAACAAGACAGGGAAGCGGCTTCAGGACAGGGAGGCGGCGTCCAGATCTGTGGGAATAAGACGACAGCACAGCGGGGAAAACAGAAAATTGCAGTTGTGCGTAAGTAATGCTTGTTGTTTATTTCGGGATTATATGGTCTTATTATGCGATTTAGTAAGGTTGTCTATATATTTTTTTGAAATAATAGGATCAGGTATTGCTCGTAGTTGTCAGTAATAGTAAATTTTCGACGGGTTGTGAACTAGTTAAGTTTTTACAGCAGCGATAGGTAATTTACGGGTTACGCAAAATTCCTGGATTACAGAATTTAAATTTTATCAAGTGTTTCATTTAAAAGAAACAATGGTTTCCGAATACAGTATTTTTTCGGTGAACGAATTAAAATACGTTGCTAATCTGTTGGAATTACCGGAGAAAAAGAAAAAGGCAGAGATCATAGAAGAATTGATTAAGGCTCAACATTCGGTAGAGGACATTAAAGTAGAATTAGGTGCCTGGGAGGAAAACCCTCGGAAGGACAAGTGGGAAGAATTAGCTAGCAGGGAACGAGAATTAGCTGAAAGGGAACGAAAAGAAAAATTAGAATTAGCTGAAAGGGAACGAAGAGAAAGGTTAGAATTAGCTGAAAGGAGAGAACGGTTAGAATTAGCGGAAAGGGAGCGAGAAGAAAGATTGGAGGTAGCTAGATTAGATGCTCAAGTGAAAATTGCTCAGGCCCAAGCTCAAACGGCAAATGAAAATAATGTACATGATGTCAATGCAATTAGGAATATGTCCTTGAATATGACAAAACAATTGCAACCTTTCAAGGATGACGGTGACATGGGATTGTATTTAACGAATTTCGAGCGGGTTTGTGTGCAATTGAACTTCTCCAAGGAATCGTGGCCAATTCGATTGACGAGTGTGTTGTCACCAACAGTGAATGAGGTCGTGGCTCGATTAACAGAAGAGGACAGCAAAGATTACGACAAAGTCAGGGCTAGTCTGCTCAAGAAATATCAGCTAACAGCAGAAGTTTTTAGAACGAAATTTCGGTACGGGAAACGGAAAACTGACCAGAGTTATGCGGAATTTGCATACCAACTAAAAACCAATTTCCAGGAATGGATCAAGAGCGAAGAAGCGGAAGGAAACTTCGACAAGCTAACTCAACTGATGTGCTTGGAGAAATTTTATAGTTCGTTGCCAGGGGAGATGAAATTTTGGGTGGAGGACCGAAACAAGTCCAAGACGATGGAGGAAGCTGCAGAGCATGCAGACACATACGTCACCAAAAGAGGACCAGGTACGGAACGGCAATATAATGGAAACTTCAAGACATCGAAAAATAAGTTCGAAACTAAGCCGACGTCGAACTTGAAAAATGACTTAGGGAAAAGTCAGGTGCAAACGGAAAGTGTTGTCAAGGAAAACTTGGACAAACGCAGTTTCGACAGACGAAGGCCGGGGAAGTGCTTTGGATGTGGTGCAGTAGGTCACTATAAAGGTTCACCGGAATGTCCCAAAACACAAGTCGTTTTAGCAACGATAGACCAGAGCAAGAACGAGGAAGGTCTGCTAGAACCTTATACCATAATAGCGAAAGTAAATGGAGTGGAAGCAAAATTACTACGAGATAGCGGAGCCAGCTATGATATCGTGCACACAAATTTAATCAAAGGAGCCGATTATACAGGGAAATATGTATATGTGCGAGGACTCCTGAATGAAGAATGTGTGGCGTTACCAGTTGCGATAATAAAATTAAATTTGCCAGAAATTCAGGTGGAAACTGAAGCAGCTGTAGCGAATCGTTTGCCTCGAGATTATACGTATCTGCTATCGATTAGAACGTGGGAGATGCTGCCGAAGGAAAAGGATGTGGCAATTCAACAAGTGCTCGCATTAACGAGAGCGCAGGCGAAGGCTATAATGGAAAAGGAAAAGGTTCACGATGAAAATAAAGAAACGAATGCCGAAGTAAAGAGTTCAGAAGACGGAAAAGATTCCGACGAACAGGGAGAAGAAGCGGAAAAGGAGATTGGGTATAAATCACCGAACCTGGAAAAGGACGAACAATTTTCAATACCTAAATCGAATGTCGATTACTTGGACATAACACAACTTACACCGACAACCTTAAGAATGCTGCAATTAGAAGATCCAAAATTAAAGGAGTATTTTGAGATGGCAGAATCAAAGAAAGAAAACAATGGAGCAAAATTCTACATTGCTTATGGAATACTGCACAGGAGAATTACGGACAAATTGGGTCGGAGCTTTGAGCAAGTGATGGTGCCAGAAAAATTACAAAGCAAGTTGCTAGATATCGCACACGATAACATGTGGATGGGACACTTGGGTTGTAACAAAACCATTGACAGGATCAAGCAGAATTATTGGTGGAATCAGATGGGACGAGACGTGAAAAACAAGATCAAGTGCTGTGACGTTTGCATGCGCGTAGGGAAGCCCACTGATAGGAAAAAAGCTCCAATGTGTAGAGTGCCAGTAATCACCGAACCGTATAAGCGAGTAAATGTGGATATTGTAGGACCTTTAGCGAAAACCGAGAAGGGAAACAGATATCTACTAACGCTAATTTGTAGTGCCACAAAATTTCCTGACGCGATCCCATTAAAAGTAGCAGATTCTGAAGCGGTGGTAAAAGGGTTATTAAATATATTTTCGCAAGTAGGATTTCCATCCGAAATCCAGATGGATTTGGGCACTGTATTTACCAGCAATCTAACGACCGAATTTCTTGACCGATGTGGTATAAAAATCATACACAGTTCAGCATATCATCCGCAATCAAACGCAGTAGAACGATTCCACGGGGTATACAAGCGAATCCTAAGAGCGTTGTGTTACGAAAACGGAAATGAGTGGGATGAATATATCGATCAAGCGCTTTTCGCTTTGAGATGTGCACCGCACGCGGCACACGGATTTAGTCCCACAGAATTGGTTTATGGACGTCAGATTAGATCTCCATTAAACATGATCAAGGAGTTGTGGGTTGGAAAGGAAACCAACGAACCGGTAGTAGTGTACATATTAAAGTTACTCGATAGGCTAAGGCAAATGCAGGAAATCGCGAAAACGGCGACTTTGGAAGCACAAACCAAATCAAAAGGTTATTATGATTTGAAGGCGAAGGCTTCATATTACGAGGTTGGCGAGAAGGTTATGTTGTATCAGCAAGCCAGGACCAACAAATTGCAGATGCAATGGACTGGACCCAAAGAAATTGTGGAGAAAATTTCCGATACGAATTATATAATTAAAGAAATATCGGGAAAATGTAAACAAACTCTTGTCCACGTCAATTTGTTGAAACCTTATTTTGAAAAGGCTGAAGTTATTGCGATAGTAATCAAACAACCTGGGGAAGAAGGAGCAGAACTCGATCTTCCAGAACTGGAAATAGAAGACACCGAAATCTTAAGTGCTTCGGAAGTGTTGAAACAAGCCAAAGGGGTAGGAAAACTCACGGAAATCCAAATGAAAATCTTGGAGGAATTAATCCAAGAATTTCCAGGGTTATTTTCAAATCGACCCGGAAGAACCAACTTAGTGGAACACGATATTGCTCTCAAGGAGGAAAAAATTATCCGAACTCGAGCGTATTCACACTCACCGAGGGTACGCGAGATTATCGACAAAGAAATCGATAAAATGTTAAAATTGGGAGTAATTAGGCCCAGTAACAGCGAGTATTCATCGCCTATGATGATTGTGGAGGCTGAAGGAAAGGATCCAAGGCCTGTGATCGACTACAGAGCGTTAAATGCTATTACGGTGCCACAGCAACATCCTGTTCCTAATATAGAAGCATGTGTGGAAAAATGCAGCAAGGCCAGATACCTGAGTTTAATCGATGTAGTAAGAGCCTACTGGCAAATAGGGATGACTGAAAGAGCAAGTAAATATGCTGCTTTCATAACGCATCGTGGAGTTTTCGAACCAGTGACGTTAGCGTTCGGGCTGCAATCTGCTCCATTTTCGTTTCAGCGGCTAATGGACACCATATTGGAGGGAATGGACGATTTCGCAGAACCATTTTTGGACGATGTGGCGGTACATTCGATGACTTGGGAGGAGCATTTAGGACATCTACGTGCGGTATTCAAGGCAATGCATCAAGCAGGCCTAACGATAAAGGCTAAGAAGTATGAGTGGGGAAAAGCCGAGGTGATATATCTGGGACATAAAATAGGTCAGGGATTTGGACAACCGTCGGAGGTAAAGGTAGCGGCCATACAGGAGTTTCAACGTCCCCAAACCAAACGGGATATTCAATCATTTCTCGGGATCTCTGGGTATTATAATCATTACGTCCCGAACTATGCAGACATAGCTAGTCCACTTACAGACGCATTACGGAAAAATGCGAAAACCAGAGTAGAATGGGATGATCAGAAAGAAGTTGCCTTCCAAAGATTGAAGGACGAATTAATGAGCGGTAAGGTGTTGAGAGCTCCAGATTATTCCCGTGAATTTATAGTACAAACCGATTGTTCGAAGCGAGGAATGGGGGTGACTTTATCGCAACGAGATGCTAATCAAGAAGAGCATCCGGTGCTGTATCTGAGCAAAAAAACTCACGGATAGGGAGCAAGCTTATAGCGCAAGTGAACTCGAATGTGCAGCTTTAGTCTGGGCAGTCGGAAAATTAAAGCCTTATTTGTTTCTGAGCCATTTTACCGTAGAAACGGATCACTGTCCTTTGACCTGGTTACGGCAGATGAGCAATAAGAATGGCAGATTACTGCGGTGGTCATTAATTTTACAAATGTTAAATTTCACTGTTCTCTATAAACCGGGAAAGAAATGCGGAAACGTGGATTCCTTATCTAGGTATTTTGTTTAGTTAAGTCACCGAGAACCAAAGTAGTACTGACAATTACACCAGATAACTGATGTTAATTCACGTAGGTTAGTTAAATTAGGGTAAGCATAATGAGACCATATAGTTCTGAGATTTATGACTGGTATTGCTTAAGTGCGAAAGAAGAACGTCTTGTGGTGTAAAAATCGATAGATTTAAACCCCAAAGACTATCTTAATCCGGGGGCAACTGTTACGATTTGCGTTCTTTAATTAAATGAACTATATAGGAATATACTGTACTTTAGTTAGCTGTAAGCCATCTGTATAATATTTTAAGGTAAAATTCGTAGGAAAATGTCATATTTAAATTACAACAAGCGGATGTTTAGAAACGTGCCTTTCGCTTGGGAAGCTGGAGATATTCCAATCTCACGAATAAGATTAGAGTAAGTTTATGCAGCGTTTACTTCATAAACCGAAATATTGAGTGATGTATATGACCGGTACGTGATTAGAAGAAGCAACGGTTGCAACTCGATCATAAAAACTATTTGCAGCTGGGACCAAATGCTTTAGTAGAATTTTAAATCTTTATAGCGGTAATTTACTAAGGGTCCGAACAGGCCACATTTCACCGTGGGAAATCCTGAAGCTTGTAAAAATTCATAGAACTATTATGAACGGTCACGTCCGCGTAATGCCAAATGTCCAAAATTTAGACCAGCTCTGATAGGTTATTGGGAACTTTGTAAACGCCCACCGAGCTTTCTTGGTCAGAATGGACTTAGAATTAAGTTAGTTAATAAGAAGATGTAAATACGTAAACTTAAGATTTCTGTAAACGGCAGAAAAATAAATGCAAGTATTTGTATCTACTTAAGTGTTCTTATTAATCTCAGTAGCTTTGGTCTTCGTGTCCGAGTGTGTTTCAATTAAAAGGATTGCCAGTTACCCCGACTTTAGGCGTCTCGCAATAATATAAAGATGAACTTAAGCACACTTAACAGACCGAAAATGCTAATTTTAAAAGTCAGTTACACACTGAAGCATCTCAATTAACAATTTCATGTAAGTGTGAGTCAATGGCCTTAAGAGTCTTGCTCTTCAAGTTTCTCTCCGAATTATTTACAGGATAAGTTTATTATTTTAACGCTTGTAGTCAATGGAAAACCAATTATATACTGATTAAACGTGACATATACTAAAACATTCAAGATCTGTCAATTATAAGAAAAGTTTAGTGTGCAAATTAGTTATCCAGCATTTTTTATTTTTGTTTCTAAATAGCTTAAGAAACGTCCAGAAATTAAAGCAGCACTCTTGGCAATATATACAGAAACATTGTTCTCGTCTACCTGTGTCATATGTAAACCAGGGGAAAGTTGTATACAAGGCATCAACCGCTATACCTAACTGTTTATCTTAGCAACGTAAAACAACTGAAAGAACATTCCCACCTATTTCAGCTAAGTACAAATTAAGTGAAATATCAATAGAGGTTAAACAGGTCCTTATAAGAAAATTATAAAGTTGTCGTATGATATATTTCTTGTTCTGCTTGTTCTTTTTCGTCTTCCTCTGGGAAATAAGTCCTGCTTTTCCAGTTTCTACCTCTTTCTGAGTTTTGATGTCCAGCTTTCTTTCCATCTCTGAGTGGGTTGACCTAGATGTTTTCTGCTTTGTGATCATTGACCTTTAGACCACTTCGCAATTTTATCTGGCTTACTCTCTAAATGATCTCTTCATTACCGTCTTCTGAATCTTATCCATCCAACTGGACAACCCATTTACAATTATTCACTTATATCATTGCTTCTGATATGATTTCGCAGGGTTACTCATGTTATTGATATCTATCTAGTGCTTAATGTGCTTCTCGTCAGTACTTTGGTTTCGAACGTTGCTATGCAGATTTCAGCTGATATGTCAGAATTGGTCTCATACCTGCTTTGCTAGAGTTTGCTCTAAGCTCCTCTATTGAGTTTCTATCGCTTGATATTTGTCTTCGGAGGTAACTGAACTTCATCGCTTATTCTAGTTGTTGTCTCATTACCAGCCATAAATTTACACGGAATCAAATCTTTAGAAATTACCATAGACTAGTTTTCTGTGTGGTTATAATCATGTTGACATTATCAATTGCTCTTTTAATAAATAGCAGGTGTGGTAAGTTATCTTCGTTCTCTACTGTTAATTTAAATCGTCAGCATAAGATTTCCTGAAATTTGTAAGTCACTTGATAACCTGTGCTTGCCTCTTTAACTTCTTAGATTTTTTGTATTCATTGCTATGTGTGTGAACAGTGTTGGTCTGAGGCTGTGTCCTTGTATTCCGGCCCTGTCGCCTGTATTTTTTTGTTATAATTTGATTGGCTTCGATTTGTGTTTTTCTATGTATATCTTATATAATTTTTTATTCGAACACATTTCCAATTGAACCGATACCTTCATAGATTGCTACTGTTGTGATTAGTTAATTGTCATTCTTATCTTAGCAGCTTATTGTCATTTGTCCACTGCGTTCTCAATTTTAATCTATGGCTATTATCTGGCTTGTTTCATTGACCCTTCAATGCTGTGCTGTACAGCTCAGTGGAGATTAGTACACGTTTAGCAAAATTTCGGGACATTTCTGGGGAAAATATTGTATCTGTGAGTGATATTGGGAGTAATACATAGACATTGTGTTTGCAGTTTTGGAGCTTAGTGGATCTGAAGTGGGGAATTGTAAGTGGAGAATAAACTCTTGCCTTTGGTGCTATGGATTAGTACTTATCTGTGAGAAGATGAGTGAAAGCATTGAGCAGCCCACGATAAGTAGCGCTCAGAATGTGCTTCCGGAACGATTTGGGGACTGTCAGGTAGACTTAAACCTAAGAGTAGCCTCGATGCCGACATTATCAGTACTTGTTGTGATGGATTGTGAATCTTTCTGCAGAGGATGTTTGCCTAATAAATCTTTCAATCTCATACGAAGGCTGGTGGAGGATGTCATCACCAGTTAGCAGCTACTCGACCTGCAGGAACAACTAGCTCGACAAGATTCGCAGCAAAGAAGCAAAGGCAGTTAAAGATCAATCGAAAAATCAACGTACGAAGCATTAATTCTTACAAGAGGCTGAGCTATGAAAAATCATAATCGAAGTTAAGGTTAACCGGCTTGTGCTCGACGTGAAGAAGAACAACCCTCCATCAACTGTCGATGATGCTTCTGATCGACACGCGGATCGTCAGCAGATGGCTAAGTGGTATAGCACAATAGTTCACCTGGCTTGGCAGACAATAAAAATGGATTTTTAGGTGCTCAGTAAAGATCCTAAGTAATGGCAAGCTTTCGTTTCTGAATTTCAAGACATAACAAATACCTGCAACTTCACTGAAGTAGAGAATCTACCAAGACTACAAAGGCGCCCATCAAAAGTGTTTATAGTAAGGTTTATTTACTGATGAAGAACTCCATGACTTGAACAGCATCGTATTAGTACTAAATTAACGGTATACAGTGTATATCTTATACTCTGAAACGAATGACAAAGTTGCCACATTTTGCTGCTGTAATTTGACATCACTCATTAACTTTGTGAACGAGCTTGTCAGCTTTACTCAACTATAGAGTCATTAGGATGTATCAGTCATCTCAGCAGGCATGTGCTAACTGACGAGTTGGCACAGCAATAAGCATCACAGGACAGAGAATCCCTTATTGGGTTGCAAAAAGGCTAACCAAACCTGTAACTAGCATTCAGGGGTGTGAGATAATTTGTCAGAAAAGATGATAAAGAGAAGAAGAAAGCGGTCCATGTGCAAGATCAGCTTTAACGAGTGCGATGTTAGTATTATACGAAGAGTGGTAACAAAATACTGGAAGGCTGAAAAAATTCAGAAGAGAGTTTAGTGTGCCGCAGAACAACGAGTTTAGTTCTTGTGTCTTAGGAAGGGTCATAATGTTGGGCAATGTAAATCAGGATCCTCTGAATATTCCGTAAATGATTCTGGTTGGAAGCATTACACTGTTATGCACCTGTAAAGAAGTCAGAAGGCTGAGGAAGGTGAAGAGCAGAAATTCAAGTCAATTAAAAATATTCAAGGTGATGAAGGAAGGGAGTTGCTTAGAATTTTGCGTGTGCGGTTGGAAGGCCCTTTGAGGTTTTTGGTTAAATTTGCCTTCATGGACGATGTATCCAAATGGGTGGAACAGTTGGTAACAGGTTTGACTCAATAGAACCATTTCGCTGAAGCAGTTCCAGCAAGCAAGTTGAGGGTAGAAAGGTATCATTCAAGATATCGGAAGTACAACAGCGAAATCGTCCGTACTACCTGAAGAATGCATAGTGTACATACGGTGACGAATTTGGCGTTGAGAGCACACTTAGTGAATGCGAAGAAATTGAAGAGTAAACGGAAGAATTTGAAGAATGTGCCTGTTCAAGGATTCTTGACTGCTAACGGTTATGTTAGTTCTCCATTCTTCTGGGTTTTTTTCTTATTCTACGGCCTTCCGAACAAGCTCTACTATTTTGTATATAATAGTTCTCAATTTTTAATCATGTCGTTATTGGAGTAATCTATGTCTTTATTTTATATATATGTTATATGGATGTTTCTTCTTCTTACTCGGTTTTGTATTCAACCTGATCTGTATACTTTTTCCATTTTTTTGGACTAATGGTGGCTACTTATGAACGGATTTTTCGTTGTCCTCCATACACGGACTTTTGCAGTTCTATATTACAGTTTTGCCCGTTGGGTTAGCCATTTGCTTGATTTTGTCTTGATTTTAGACTCTTATATAGCTTTCGTATCACACACTTTTTTGTCTGGATCTCCTTCTGTGAACAAGAATTTGTGATTGATTTGCCATTTATTTAGCTACTAATGCTTATGTTGCTCTTTACATGATATTTTATTATTTTTTTTATATTCTCTTTTAGTGTAGTCTTATGCTTCTTCCATTTTTAAAAGATTTAGAGGTGAATTCTTTTAAGTTAATAAAATTATCTGTATGTGCGTATATAATCTTCAGTCGCTTTCTGTGGTTGCGTTTCCGGATGCCAATGAATTGCATCTAAGATTTCATTTTTTAATATTCCGGTATACTATTATGAGGTCTGTGGTTGAAATAGGTTGTTCGTAACATTTTCCCATCGTCATTAACAACTCATTCACTGCCAATTATTGCATTGAAGACCTTTATCAGGAATATTTTTCCTCATTTTCAGGTATACTGTTTATTATTTCTTCTAATTTTTTTAAAGAAGTTTTCTCATTCTTCTCCTTGTGTATTTACGTTTGATGCACATATTGTTTCATTATTTACAGTTTCATTTTCAATTTCTAAGTACTCTGCATCATAGTGTGGTCAGTACATTGTACGTCATCAGTCAAGTGTGTTCCTTTGATTTTCTTTTTGTTACTATGGACAACAATGTAGATGTTTATCTTCCTTTTTGATTTTTGATAACGAGATATGTCTGTTCAACGTTTCTCGATTTCCAGTAAAATTTTCTGATGTTTCTTGAAGCATTATGTTATATTCAATGTAGGCAGGCATGTATCTTGTTGCTCTTTTTCCATACTTTTTTTTGTCGCGCCGTGTTGTAACCACATAAAGCATTTATAATTCAAATAGCGGTTCATATGTCAAAAACAGACACAAAGATTAAAAATCCGTGGATTTATGAGTAAAAAACACTTATCAATCTTATACGTAGGAGGAGCAGAAACGTAGTGCCATTAACTGCTCGCTAAATTGCCACAGCCAGCAGCTCGAAAAAATTAAAACAGGGTTCTAGTTGTTCTGAAAAATTGAGGCAACGCATCAACAAGCCCATACATTAAGTGCCGCAAACATCCAAACGATAATTGTTCACGATATGCAAAGCAACAGCTATAAAGAACGGAAACAGCAAAGAGTAATTTAGACGTGATCCAAACAATACCCTAATTCAATTTATTTCGCCCCAGTAACGCAAAAGAGGTCAGCGGCTCAGAATTAAATACTGCGCCTGGTCCTGATGGAATTTCCAATAAAAATTTAAACAACAAGCGGGCACATCTCTGTGCTCTTACTTACATAATTAATTTATGTTTTGATATCGTCCAAACTCCCCTGCTATTAAGATCTCGCCCCCACTGCTGGATGTAAAAGTAAATTAAACAATGAAGAGCGCCAATGCGGACGCTGCTACAACGCATGAAAACTCCTAATGAACAGCGACGGCTGCTTTCCAATTAAAATTCTGCCTTATATAAAAATGTAGAGTTTTACTCCAAGTATGAAATTGTTGACAGTCACACGAACTTTGGACAATATTCGGTTACCAAATTATTACTCAAAAGAAAGACGAGCTCTTTCTTTAAAACTTGATGATACACACTTACACCTTGCTGAAAATATCTTAATCTTTATAAACCGTTTTCAGAGATTTATAATTATGCCATTTATTTAAAACATTTACGACTTCTAACTTGTTAAAATCATTTTTAGTTGATTAAAGTAACGTTAAGAATTTTTTAACGAATTAAATTTCCATTTAATGAAATGTAATTTTCCTCATTATCTTTGTACTTTGTCTCCGACGGTGTGTCTAGCCTCCTGACATTCTGGTGATACTTTTTTAAGCAGTTTTATCGGAGATACCACCAGAAATGTGTCATATTTTTGATTTGAAATTTTATTTCGATAAAATAACCAAACAATTAAAATCGAACTGCCTGTATCTCTTAATATTGGTTTTGACATTATCGTCTACTGTGCGTTCTGTCGAGTAACTTATAAAATAATGTTTTTCTCACGATTATTCCGTAAAATGTTATTGACAGATCATGTGCACCAGCAGATGCTTTTAATATTAAAAGAAATATTGGAGAACTAAAAGTGAGATTTACTCTGGTTTCGGCAGTTAATCTTATGTAAGAAAATAATAATAGCTGAAAATCTACAATGTAAACGAAAATGTAACAAGTGTAGTACTTACAATGAAGAGTAGCGAAACCGCCACCAGTGATTAGACAAGAATGAAACACGTCCCATTCTAACATATAATATACTATCTAATAGTGTTGTTCACTAATCTGAAGCGTTAATCTGAAAGCGAGTGTTATCTCTAGGAAAAATCTATGTTTAGAAGACGGACGCGGAAGATACAAGAGGGAATTCACTGGAAATCAGATGAAAACGCCTTTTAGACAGGCCATTGAAGAAAATCCTTCATTACATAGTCCTGCTAAACGAAGTGGTGTTAATTTCAGCCATTACCAAGATCTGCGACGAAGAAAGAAAATTATCTAGCTAATGAATCGCTGAGAATAAAAGAAACAATCTATGCAATTACTTTGCAGTGTATCAATGAGTTCTTTAAGTTGCTTCTTATATTCTTCATTCCTCCATTGCTATACATGACATCAAAATTAAGTGAGTAGTTGTCAGTTCAACAGAAGGAAAACCTTGTCTCAAACTTCCTTACGTGAATACCAATGCGAGGGGGGCAATTGAAAAACCACGTAGCTACCCGCAAGTTCAGGTGCGATGTGATTGCAGTGTTGGAGCATTTTAACTTCTTTTTGGCAATTACGGCATCTTAACCAGATCTAGAAGCTTCCTAGGCATAACGTTGTCTTTGGAGTTATGTTTTCGTCTCGTTGGTGTATCGGAGAACTTTATTTCGGTTTTGTACTGTATATCGCATGTTAAGTGAGTTTGAACTTTTCCAGCATTTGTTCCGTTACACGTGTTCAAGCAATTGCTCTCTGATAAATTAACCAAATTGACAGGCGCAAAAGTGTGCAGTTGTAGTTCATTTCGTTCAAAGCGACCAGCTGCTGCCTCATAAATTAGTCGAGAGGCCATAAAAAGTCACTTCAGCATTATAATAGGGGCACACACGTTGAGCAGATAATTTCGAGAGTTCAATCAAAATGCTCGTTAGGCCATTAAAAAAGTCGTAAAAGCCATTTTAAGATTGATATATAAGCATAAAACTAATACCGGTTCAGCAGTAAATTCATTCTCGCACAAAATTAGTCAGCCCATCCCCCGAATAGCGCCTCAGCCAATGACATTGCAGAATGTTCCATTTTTAAGCCAATAGTAGCAAACATCTAATTGTTTCCCCGCTACAACGCTTTCAGATCTTTTAAAAGGGCCTTACTCACTTCCTGCGGGGACAATTCTTTCAGTCGCCGCTTCGAAGCAAGTTGGTGCCGAGTTCTTTGCGTGTTTTTGACTACGATTGTTCTAATTGCCAGCGATATTTTCTGAATCCGCTTTGCAGGATTTAATTTACGAAACCAGATCGATTTGAGTTATTTAACCTGGAGTGTTTACCGGATTTTTGTCTCATCATATCGACGCACTCCGGGATATTCCTGAATAAGGGACCAGACGCGAACATCAAGTTCTCGCACTGGAACATTCATCGCTTGCATTCCATGTTATCAATTTTTCTCCCGGATTCTTCTGTAGCACTCATATAGCGTTCAGTTAACGACAACTAGTCAGTATCATTTCACAAATTCATAATCCTGTTTATAGTTAAATTAAGAATACTGAATGAGAATATCATCGTCATTATCATTTCACGAATTCATAATCCTGTAAATAGTTGAATTACGATTTAACAGTTTGTAAAACACCATGAAGTCATGTAGAACTTAAAATTCGAGTAATCAAATCAGAGTGTTTCATTGTATATAATAATTTTGTGTTTGACTTTAATATATTGAATTTTAATTAGTCTATGTTTTCTTGGATTTGACGCTTGTTGGATGCGTTATTTCCTGTATTTAAGTGTAAAAGATTCTAGCTGTAGGAAATCACTTAAGGTAAGTTCCATTCGGAGTAGCGCATGGAAGGACGTCGCTGCAGCAGTATCAACAACACACCTACGGGTGATTTTCTCCTTCCACTTTCAATAAATCGCTCAGTATTATTATTATTCCAAAAGTGGTGGCGCCTAAGCATTTCACCCCCCTTAAGTTACCGAACCCTACCCGGTGTAAAGCACAGTCCCGAAATAACCTACGCCCTCGCGAATAGCTGCCGGCAAACCTTTTTTATTACAACCATTCCGGGCGGGCTGGGCTTATAATCACCCAATATTGTCGTAATCTGGTTCTATCATGTAATAGGCAGCCACGTCATGTCACAATCGGTCTCCCCTTTTACCTTCTATCGTCGTTTAATTACTGCTTTGCACACTTAAACTGTTTTAGTAATGTATTTGGTCTCTAGACTAGGTTAGAATCTTGAGGGCATCCCCACTGCGGTGTGTAGATCGCTATTTGCACCCGGTGGCAGCGTTGCCACATAACCGACTTCCGTAGCTTATATATCGTTGTGACATCATAAGTATAGGTGTTTTAAAGGTGACCTACTGTAGATGTGAGCGTAGTGCTCATGGGAAATATGTTTATTTTCGCGTATTATTTAATATAATCGTGTCATATTTCATAGTTTATTATAATATCTTGAGTTTTTACGCAATCTTTGCTAAATTTCTTCTTTAACTGCTTTTGTCGGATATGTTATAAGCTGCAGTGGGGATACAGCCGGCAGGCTCGCATGCCGAAGCTTGCACATCTTTAGTCGGCGTCGTAACACAGAAGCGAGCACACCAGTGCGTGTAGCTCTCCCAGTTAATTCTTTTCGTGTTCCAAAGAATAAGCTCTGAACGCCAGGAGATGACACACGTACTGTGCCGGAGAAGAATATATCCCTAAAAAAAAATAGTGGCATTCCCGAAAAATGTTTCGCTTATTAAGAGCGCCATCCCTAATTACGGTTGAATATCGGATTGACGTTTGATTTCCTGATACTTATCCTTATATAACAAATTCTGATATGTTTTAGCCGTCGCATGTGTTTAACCCCCCCCCCCCGTTTCAACCAAGGGGATTTTAGATTATTCTTGATATCCGTATTCTTTTGACCAAGCGCAGATGAGTGTGTAGGTAATTAAACGTCACTCAGCATGTCTAGCAGCCTACGTTAATAATTTTCCTAGTGGAGTGCAACTTAATCCCTATTTCCAAGTACTACCGATAACATCTTCCAGTCATCGACGCCATCACCTAGTTTCATAGCACTCTCAGATGCAGAATGCATAGATAAGAAATGCCTTATATTATCGAAAAGTGAACCTTTCATTTCGAACGTTTGAGTTAAGTCAAGCTTCGCGCTGTAACGTGAGATTTACAGTTAAGTTAAGAGCCCCTTCAGAGTCCTTGTTCGGGCAATATTTAGAACTGGCGCTTGCTGGTTTCGTCACTTACTCCCTTAGGGTATTATTAAGTTGCCTTTTCCGCATGTGTAATATATGAAATACGATTTTAAACTTTCAATAAATCTGCTTAAATGTACGTGGTTGTTTGCTTGTTTTTGTCTTTACTAAATGCAGAGTCGGGCCACTTAGCTACAAAAAATTATGTTGCGCCTTAGACATTCATTGTGCGATATTATAAAATAGTAAAACCCTCCTTTCTCGACTGCAGTGTGGCGGAGCAAAATCGCTGCAGGGTTGATTGAATTTCGAGGATTATCGGCTCGTAAAAACGTTGTCATTACTTCACAATAGCCGACGCTGCAACGCGGAGCAGCTGCTTCTGTGTTATAAACACTGCTTATCCTTGTATTATATTTGACTCTTTTTGCCTGCACATCTCCCACCGGTGAAGGCTTTCATAGCGAAACTTTCCATTAAAGCAAGGGCTGATGAACATAAGGTAGCGTCCACGGAAATAACAGGAAGTTGTCTCCGTAAGTATCTACTTATAATTATTTTAATTGTATTCGTTTAAAAAATTATCCATCCTCTGTTTGATTTTCATTGAATAAACCTTGAGCTTTGTACCTCTCTCTCTGGATCACATTTAAGCAAAATATTTTATCCGCAAACGTCACAAAAGTGACAACTTATGTGTCTTTATTGACAAGGTAAAAGTGTCACTTTATCTGCCTAAGCAGATAAAATAGCGACTTTTGCGTACTTTATCTGCCTAAGCACACAAAATCGTTACTCTCTTTCTTTCTATGTTTGTTCGCTATCTCTTCCGAAGATACTGGACCGATTAAATTGTATGATGGCTTAAAATTTTGCTAATTTTTAGACTTTAAGCAGCGAATCGGAGCATCTGTCGCCGTGGGTTATGGTGTGACAGCTGCTGTGGACGTGTGTTATTAGCTCGTGTGATTCAGTATGTTCATATATCATTACAGTAGCGGGTTATTTGGACAACAGAGGTTGGCGCAGGGGTACAGTGCTCGCCTGTCACGCGGGTGGCCTGGGTTCGATTCCCGGCCGATGCGTCCTTTTTTTTAAATTTATATTAATGAAATTTACCTGAATACGTTTTCGGATAAAATAGTATATGTTATTCGGAATAAAAGTGACTATGTGGGTTAGCTGAATTACTTGCCCCACTAACGTTCGGATACATAAACTTCAGCTTTGCCACATAAAGTATCACTTTTACTCCTAATAACATAATCTACTATTATTAAATTATATACATCATGTACTTCCGATTTTGTAAACCTTGAACTAAATTAAATATTCAATGAAATGAATAACTAAAGCGTGCAATACATTTGGAACAAAGTTGCTAAACAACATTGCGGCAATGCTTTTTTTAGAATTTTACCTCACTGTGATCCACCCTCGCCTACGTAAACTTCTTTGAGTCAATTTTACTCAATTGAGAATTCAGATATTCCGGATTTTTAATCGGTTTGCAGAGCTAACAGACTGTATAGATTTGTGGAAGGCTTCTAATATACAATAAACTACTTTGGTGATTAGATCACCTAATTTGATAAAAACAATGTTGGCTATAGTATGTTGCATTTATTTATAAAAAGTCAGTTCATTGGAGATACAAGCACTGAAATCAGACTAGATATGAACAAATCTCAAATTTTCTTTTCAATGACTACATCGAACAAAAGCTGTTGATTTATGTATATTATTTACTAATCAAATCTGTAATAAATTTTCCAAGTTTTGTATTTCCCTCAGCAAACCACTTTAATTACTCAACCATAGAGCAGAAACCACCGATATTTTATATTTCTCAATTAACTTATGCAAATTCTACTAGAGACATAAAAATTTAAACTGTTTCCATTTCGAAGCTGTGAAGGTCCGTAGTTGCAACGTAACAGCAGCTGGCACTTTCTACATTTCATTATTAATAACATTGACAATAGTAATTCCAATTTATTTACAAAGCCTGCACTTCGAGCAGGCAATTACAACAGCACAGTAAGTAGTAGTTTGACGAGGTCTGAAACGAGTCTACCGAAAATCAATCACTAATCACCAATGTTTTTGTGTTTGCACCGCGTGTCCTCTTCTTGCCCACACCGTGGCGTGTCCTTTTTGCACATCGAACTCCGCACAGTTTGTAGCTATTTACAAGCCTCGGCCGCGACACGATTTAAGCACCTTACCTCTTCACTGTTACCGCAGGGCGGCCCCCAGCAGCAGCGCACTCGTTAAGTACACCCCCGTTAATTGCGAGACCAGCCCTGCAACAAAACACAAGTTGAAAAAGGAAATTGCTCAGTTAAGCAAACTTGTAGGTTCGGAATGCGTGGCGGTGCGCTTCGGAGTTATTCACCCATAAACATAATCCTTTAGACGTTTTAAAGACAGAGTGGCTGAGCGTTAAGAGCACCAAAATGGGGTGCTTTATAATCATTATCTCGGAACCGCGGAGTGGCTAATTCTGCTTATTCGCGACCTCTTGTTTGTATTTATCCTCATCTCGCCTCCCACCGCAGTTATTGGAACCTGAGACAGGAACGGACTCTTAAAATAACGTCGTTTGACTGAAGCAGTGCCACAACAGCTCGATTATTTTAAAATTTTAGGATGCGTTTCCAGGGAGATAATTTACAAACACATTTTCTCAAATACCTTATGGACATGAGATTTCTAATATCATAACTAGAATTACTAACTTCCCACCATTCAAATAGGATTCTAACTATATAACTAGAAATATAAGCTACTTGATATCCATTCTGCATAACTAGATCTTAGTCAATATTAACATAACAGAAATTTAAGATCTTTATGGTAGCTACAACTGTAAAACCAATCATTTTAGAGCAACCTTGAACAAGTATAGTATGATCAAAAATCATTTTCTTCTAATATGGCTATGGAATATTTCCTAATTTATGAATGTAACTACAAATCACTTCAAAATAAAATGACAGGTTTGGCATTTAAGTATAAACGTAGTTGCATTCATAAATTAGAAAATATTCCATAGCCATGATAGATGAAAATTATTTTTGATCATACTTTATTTAGTAATCCCATTTCAACCTTTAAATAATATCTATGTATTATTTATGTAAAACGTATATGTACATTTAAATCATGTTACTGGTAATAAACCTATATACATCTTCCTATCATAGTCAGGCCACATATAGTAAGTGAGATGCACAATCCTAAACCAGAGAAGCAATCCTGAGCGATATACAGTCTGTTCTTCAAAAAGAGCCCAAAACTATAGCGACTTCAATTGTGATTTAACCATCAATCAACCCTATATTATTAACACGAGACAGTCTTAGTTACAACTTGGCGAAAAAATATTTTTAAACACCTTCATGGTTTGTTGTGATGTCACCAAGAATTTCTTTAAATTGTTCGATATAATTTTTTGGTGTATTCTTTTATACCATTTTAGGTACTTTTTAGTAGCCTAGATCATTAGTAGGGCCATAGCAATACATTTTTCCAAAAAAGTTAATATCTAGTTTGAACTAGTAGGCTCTTACATCCCAACTTATCTGGAACAAACAATTAATTATAATAATTAAGCAAGCTTTAAAGACTGCGTCGCTTATGTGAAGTTTCAAAGTGCTTAAAAAAAGTAATTTTGTTCACCATTAACCACCCCAAAATGGAACATATTGATGAACTAGTAGATATGGTACAAGTTTATTTTGAGTGTCAAAAAATGTGAAAAAGCGTAGAGACCGTATGCTTGTCGTTTTCCCGACATAATTGCTTCCACCCGTCGCAGGTTCGGAAAATTGAAACAGCGCTTACGAAGAACTGGATCAATAATAAAAGAGAAAGGAAATCGTCTTGTTCAAAACCAAGATTTAGACGGACGTGCTGCTTAACGTCGAAGAAAGACCACAAACGTCGATTCGTGAAATTGCGTTTAATAGTAACACATCTGTTAGCATGGTTCGCCACATTTTGAGAAAGCATAAATTACCCCTTATAAGGTGCGTTGCATATCATTATTTACATATTAATTTACTTTTAATATTTTATTGGGTCAAGCAAGTTCAAAATTTGCAACAGAATGCTGCTGCAAAACGAATAACCTTTTCAAATTGGTTATGAAACTCATGCCAAGAAAACCTTAATATCTCCTTGAAAATTTTGTGATCCGACACAAATGGAACCAACAACGGAATGTTTAATCGAAAAGTCGCTGGAGTTGGGAAGTGAGGGAATGCAATATTCAGGGAAGATATTAACGAAAATTCAGCTTCGGCCAAGCACAGTCAATTTAGAACACTCAGTAGTAAAAGGGCGGATAAACATCTAGCGTGCACAACAGCACAACGGTTATTGCCTGGTAACCAATCTATCCCTAAATGAATTTTCAATGGCCAACTCAGTTAACAATCGGTGAGTGGGTGGGTACGATTAATAACCATTAACCAAATCCCAAAATATATATATATATACATAAGGTCTAATTTAGGCGCCAGGTTTGACAAAGCCCCAAAGAAATAAAAATACTACGATTCAGTATTTCAAACCTAATATCTTGAATCGCACGGGATACGTTGCAACAAACCCTAACTGTTGCTATTTTTGCTATGGAGAACCTGAATTATTAACACCTGGAATGCTGCTTCGAAAGAACAACCACTCGTTAAAACAGTGTATTGGAGAACAATCAAAATATTTGATTTATTTGACTTAATAAATATGGACATTTAGTTAAACATTTTAACACGTGCAATACCAACACGTTAAAAATATTAAATACGGATGCATACGGCTGGAGAAATATAATTCCGAAGAACACATGAAGGACGCAGATCCAAGCTATGAAGTTGCGAACACCAATATAATTTCAAACTAATGAAACATTAAACAGCAAGTACTGTCGGCTACCCAAATAGCAAATATGTGCGATCAAAATGTAACACACATTAAAATTCTTGTACAGCATAAATTGTCACCATATTATGATTAACAGTTCATACGCTTTCCATACATATCATCATCCCATAGTCAATAATAATGCTTGGCTTTGGCAAGCATTCTGTCACAGCGTGTGATATAAATTATAAATTAAATTTACTATTTCGTTAAAAAGGAAACGAGTACCTCATCGCTTGTATTATGGAAATTGCGAAAATGTTGAAATAAATAACACTACTAGTTCGCTTCTTCTAGCTTGAACTGATGAAATGGCCCAAAGTTCTCCCATCAAATCTTGGATAGATGAAACATCTTGGACTGGCGATGTGCCGCTAACATGCAAAAGTAGTTTCTGCTTGCGTTGACAGAGAAGCTCAGCAATCTAGCACGTGTTCACCACCGGCGGAGTGCATGCCGAATTCTTTACAAATTCTTCAAATTGATAGGCTTCCAAGGGGCGCTAATAAATGATAAATACATAACCCATTAGCAAAAAATCTAGAGCAAACCTAAGTACGCAATAAATCAAAGAAATGTTTTGCATACCTTCTTCAATGGAAGAGCCACAAATTACAATAGCTTGCTTCATGCGATTTCTTGACCCATAAAATCCATATAAAATGACCAGTTGTCCTCAACAAAATAGTTAATACAATCGAACCGATAAATCCATAAATCACGTGCAGGAATTACAATTTGGGATACGACTTGTGGCCAAAACACGACCGTTTAAGTTGCTTACCAGGAACAGAAGAAGGAATTGAGCTGCAATACACGGCTGCTCGCGCAAACGAAGCCCGTTCCGATAACAGAAATGCAATCGGCTTGCGTTCGGAAACCAAAAATATTAATACTACAACTAACGCGAAAGTAAACCGTAACAAAGATTTAGTGCTAACGTTTGATGCCGCATCTTCGGTGGAAATATTGTCAGCCGTTTGCTTTATCGACGCCACACTAACAGCCGAGCGTTATAGATCTCGGTAATGATTTAGCCGCATATCCTGACAAACTGCAACTGATTGTGAGGCAGATTATGTTTTTCAGCAAGATGGTGTTCCTGCTCATAACACCAATAAATTGTTTGAACGAAATGTTTGTGTAAAACTGGATAGGTACTAATGGCCCGGCCCCATCGTTCGCCCAATTCAAGCCCGCTCCACTTTTTCTGTAGAGTGAATTAAAAAACAAAGTTTTTACAACACTTCCCCAAACCGCAGACGGCTTAAAAGGCCCAATTAGATAGGCTACAGCAGATATTTTCAAAGGTTACTAATTCGAGTAGTAAATCGTATGAGAATACGATAAGAGCTACGCATGGACAACAATGGCTCATAGTTTGAGCAATTTCTTTATTATCGTTGTTATATTCCACTAACTTACAGTTAAACAAGTGTTTTAAGGTTCCTTCTTTATGAGTGATTATTTTGTTTCTACAGAGGTTTTGTTTTAATGGGCTACTAGCTAGCACTAGTATTTAAATTTTTTTGAAACATTGAGAGCGTGGAGCCGGCTGGTAGAGTACTTGCGCCAGCAGTCGGCAGGTAGTGGGTTCGAGCGCTACACCCGTACATTGGAAACATCGAATGCTCTCCGGCCATTATACGAATATCTTTGGTGGTCGTAGCCCCTGTCAGGGCCGTCTTCCCTAATTCAAGGGGTTAGGCTAGCCACCTACCCAGGCAGCGGCTTAAGATGGCTTATAAAACCGCACTCAATGTGTGGACATAACAGGCTCTCAGCCTATACTAAGAGGAAGAAGAAGAAGAAGGAGAAGAATTGTATAATATAACCCTACTAAAAGTTTCGACCGATGAAAAGTACTTGGAATGCTCTACAAATATATACAAAAAACGTATACCGACCAATTTAAGAAAAATTGCCGGTGATGTCACAACAAACAAATAACGACGTTTAAAACTTCTCTTTGTTCGTCAAATTGTAGCTAAGAGCGTCCCATTGAACACTATATATGGTTTTTGGAGTAAAATACAACTAAAGTTGCTATAGTTTTGGGCCCTTTTTGTAAAACAGACTGTATATGGCTAAAGAAAAAAGGTAAAGGTTCAGGGTCATTTCAATTACCCCAACTGGGGGCGGGCTGCTATAGGGGCCTTGCGTCGCTCTTCAGTCAACAACGCGAATTATGTTACGGTTTACTTTCGCGTTAGTTGGAATATTAATATTTCTGGTTTCCGAACGCACGCCGATTGCATTTCTATTATCGGAAACTGCTTCGTTTGAGCGAGCAGGCGTGCATTGGAGCTCAAATTCCTTTTTATGTTCCTGGAAAGCAAATTAAGCGGTCGTGTTTTTGGCCCAAGTCGTATCCGAACTTGTAATTCCTGGACGTGCTAGGATATTCTTCGTAAATGTGATTTACGGATTTGTCAGCTCGACTGTACTATTTATTTTGTTGAGGAAAACTGGTCGCTCACTTATAACTTCATTTTATATGGATTTTATGGGCCAAGAAACCGCGTGAAACAAGCTATTGTAATTTGTGGCGCATCCTATGGAGAAGGTATACAAAACGTTTCTTTAATCAATTGCGTGCTTAGGTTTGCTCTAGATTTTTTGCTAATGCGCTATGTATTTATAATTTATTAGCGCCCCTCGCAAAGCTATCAATTTTGAACCGTTCGTAAAGAATTCCGAATGCACTCCACCAGTGGTGAACACGTGTTCGATTGCTGAACTTCTCTGTGAACGCGAGCAGGAACCACTTTCGCATGTTAGCACATGCCAGTCTAGGATGTTTATCTATCCGAGATTTGATAGGAGAACTTTGGGCCATTTCATCAGTCCAAGCTGGAGGAAGCGAACTAGTAGTGTTCTTTATTCAAGCATTTTAAAATTTCTATAATACAAACGAGGAGGTACTCGTTTCCTTTTAACTAAATAGTAAATTTAAATTATAATTTATATCACAGGCTGGGGCAGAAGTCATTCCAAAGGAAAATATTGGTAAGCATTATTATTGACTATAGTATGACAGTATGTATGGAAGTCGTATGAACTGTTAGTCATAAAATGGTTAGTCAGTTCACAGTTACACGCTGTGGTGAGCGGACGTATTCGTGCTATCGCGGTGCATACTTAAGCTTATCATATTCCGCGGGCGAAAAAAATCACCGGGCCGAAATGGTTTCGGTGTGCGGAAAGTGTCGGTTGGACCTTAAGAGAACGGAGAAAATAATTACGTGTTTAGGATGGTGTGAACAATCATTTCATCAGAAGTGCGCGGATGTACCTGATAATGCATACGAATTTATCACTAAATCGCTTAATGTGTTTTGGTGCTGTAATGAATGCAGCGTAATGAAAAAATTAAGTATGAGGGCAACCCTAGAATCGATGAAAAAGGCAATGGAGGCATGGGCGGTAGAAATGAAAACTATAAGCAAGGGACTGGATGCTCAACAGACTGCTGTTGGCGCATTATCTAACATTGTGAAGGAAAATAATGCGGAACTTGGAAATAATCTTAAGAGAGTAGCGGAAAATCAAGAACAAGGAAAGGCAACATATGCGGACAAAATCAAGATGAAGAAGCATGAACCAGTTATTGTGATCAAACCCAAAAATGAAAATCAAAGGAGTCTTGCAACTAAAGAAGAAATTAAGAAAAATATCGACCCTACTACGATTGAAATATCCGGTGTTAAACATGCAAGTAAAGGAGGTATAATAATTGAATGTAGAAATAATGATGCTGTGACAAAATTGAGAGAGGAAGCTGAAAGTAAGTTGGGAGATAAATATGATATTAGGATCCCAAAGAAGCGGAGACCCCGAATAAAAATCGTTGGGATGTCAACGGAACTTAATTCAAATGCTATTGCAAATAATATAAAACTACAAAATCATTTCATGGCAGAAGCAGATCTTAGCATTGTCCATGTTGCGAAAGTAACAAACAGAGGGTATTGTAGTTATTTTGCCTATGCAGAAATTGATGCAGAATCTTACAGAAAAATATTGCAGGAAGGAAAAGTAAATATAGGTTGGGACAGATGCAAATTTTATGATGCTGTAACTGTCACTAGATGTTATAAATGTAACGGTTATAATCACAAAGCCAGGGAATGTCGTAAAGAAGTTGCATGTCCGAGATGTGCTGGAAATCACGAATTAAAGAATTGCACAGCAAAGGATGACGAAAAGAAATGTATCAACTGTAAAGACGCCGTGGATAGATTGAAATTAAGATTGGATATTTATCATGAAGCATGGGATGCCAACTGTCCCGTATTTAAAAGAAAATATGAATTAGAAACCAGTAAAACTGATTTTTTATAAAAAAGAGGAACTGGTTGAAAACTAACAATAAAGTCTTATATTTAAATACACAAAGTATGTTAGCTCATATGGAACAATTGGAGGTATTAATCGATAACTACAACCCGTTACTTATATTTCTAACCGAAACATGTGTAACAAACGAAATAAATGCAAGTGAAACGGAGTTTAAAGGGTATTCTACCATCCGATGCGACTCGAGCAGCAAACATACCGGCGGCACAGAAATAATTATAAAGGATGGTATAAAATGGTCCAAGGTTTCCCACAGGGTTTTGGAAAGGAATACATGGATACAAAGTATTAAAATCACGAGTGGATTGCCTAGTGCAATCTACTCTGTTCTTTACCATTCTCCAAACTCAAGTAATAATGATTTTATAGAATTCTTGGACTCATGGCATGAAAACACAATAAATGAACAAGATTTGTGTGTTTTGGTAGGAGATTTTAACATTGATATGAAAAAGGACACGACATATAGCAGAAAACTAAAAAACTTCATAAACTCTGTAGGAATGAAACAAATTGTAAAAGGTTACACAAGAATCACGAAATGTTCTAAAACACAAATTGACCTAGTTATAACCAATTTGTTAAATGCTGATGTTGATATTATAAACGGTATCGCCGACCATGAAATGTTAGTGTTAGATTTCAAAACAAGGTCGAGTGCAAATGACCGCAAACTGCAAACCATTACAGTATTCGACAAAAATGCATACGAAAGTACAAAATTGCAAGAAGATCTGGAACAATACAAGTGGAACCAAATAAATACATTCAGCGTAAACTACAGAGCAGATATTTTAGTGAAACGTCTACAAAATGCTGTCAGCAAATTTATTCATACTAAAACAATAAAAATTAATTCAAATAATTCGTGGTTTACAAAGGAATTAAAGAATCTTCAATACCAAAGAATTTCGTTATACAATAGGGCTAAAATAACCGGAAACCCATTGGATTGGAGCGATTATAAACAGACTCAAAACTATTATAATAGGCTCATAAAATTACGAAAAAACGAAGTTTATCAGAAACAGATAGATGAGTGTAGAGGAGATTCCAAAACTATGTGGAAAAAATTAAAAGATTTGATCAAAACAGACAGCAAAAACGTTCCGGACTCTATCGAGTTTACAGACGGTATAAAGACGAATTCTCCTGATATCGCTCAAAGTTTCAACAAATACTTTATAGATAGTATAACAGAAATCCATGCAAGTCTTGATAACACTAGTGGTAACGTAGATTTTTGTAATATAGGTCAAAATTGTTCGAGTGTCTTCACATTTCAACAAATAGATATGGCAAAACTTAATTCAGTGATTTCAAGTATGAAGAATAAAACAAGCACAGATGGAATTACACTCGAAATTATTAAAGATGCTATTCCAGTTATTGGCAATACATTATTAGAAATAATAAATGACTCTTTTCAAACAGGAGTGTTCCCTACAATATGGAAAACAGCACTAATAACACCTATTCCAAAAATTGCTGGTACCAAAAAGTGTTCTGAGTTTCGACCAATAAATATGCTCCCGACATTAGAAAAAATAATAGAACAAATAGCTAAAGAGCAACTACAAGAGTACCTTGAAAAACAAAATTTATTAATGGAAACCCAATCTGGTTTTAGAAAAAATCATTCATGCGAAACAGCTTTAAATATGGTGCTGGCTAACTGGAAAGAGGAGATCGAGAAGGACAAAAAAATAGTTTCTGTGTTCCTGGACTTAAAGCGTGCATTTGAGACAATAGATAGAGATATACTTCTATCTAAAATGGAAAAATATGGAATTACGGGCAGGGCAAATAATTGGTTTAGGGACTATCTCTCCGAACGATATCAAGTAACTATCTATGACGGAGTCAAATCGGAAGCAAGAGAAAATAAATTAGGTGTACCACAAGGATCAAAACTGGGACCACTTCTTTTTATTTTATATATAAACGACATGGACACAATTGTCGAAAGGTGTAAATTAAACCTTTTTGCAGATGACACCCTAATTACAGTGAGTGATAGTGATGTTAACAGTGCGGTATGTAAAATGAATTCTGAACTAATAAAATTGTCAAAGTGGTTAAAAAGTAACAGACTAAAGCTGAATACGATGAAAACAAAGGCCATGATCATTACAAACAGGCCTTTAATGGAGCCAGTAGATGATGTGGCGATAGACGGTGCGAATATAGAATACGTTGCCGAAATTAAATATCTAGGGGTAGTTATTGATCATAGATTAAAATTTAGGAATCACATAGATTTTATTGTTAAAAAGGCGGCTAAAAAGATTGGGTTTTTTGGTAGAATTAGTAGTAAATTAAATGTATGGTCTAGAATTTTAGTTTATAAATGTATAATTGCTCCGCATTTCGAATACTGTTCCACTGTGCTATTTTTAGTAACGGAAGGAGACCTGCAAAGGCTGCAAAAGTTACAAAATAGAGCGATGAGGATAATATTGCGTTGTCATAGGAGGACCAGAATTGCCAATATGCTAGAAATGTTGCAGTGGCTTAGTGTTAAACAAAGGATACATTTCAATACGATGGTTTTTATTTTTAAGCTGGTAAGAAATATGTTACCTAGTTATATGAGTAATCATGTAGTTTATAATAAAGATGTTCATAATTATAGAACTAGAATAGTAGACAATTTCCGACTTCCAGCAAATACAAAGAGTTTCACACAAAATAGCTTCTATTATAAAGGATTTAAAATGTATAATGACCTCCCACACGAGGCTAAACGATTAACTAATGTGAAACAATTAAAAAAAATTTGCTCGGAATATGTTAAAAACTTGTCTCAAATATAGCAGTAAGGTTGAATTAAAAGATGGGGACGTACACTAAATAAGTTTTAAGTTGTATAAAATTAGGCGTTTGTTATTATGTATATAAACATCTTTTTTATGATGAAATAAACCTACTTACTTACTATTTACGCCGTACAAGAATTTTAATGTGTATTAGATTTTGATCGTACATATTTGCTATTTGGGTAGCCGATACTACTCGTTGAGTAGTGTGTGAATAGTTGCATTGCTAAATTTTAACTTTGCATTAATTTCACTGTTTGAAATTACATTGGTGTTCGCAACTTCAAAGTTTGGACCTGCGTCCTTCATTTTTTGTTTTTTAGAATTACATTTGTGCAGTGATATGCATGCGTATTTAATATTTTTAATGTGTTGGTGTTCCAAGTGTTACAATGTTTAATTAAATGTCTTGTTAAGTCAAATAAACCAACTATTTTGATTGTTCTCGATACAATGTTTTAATCAGTGGTTGTTCTTTTGAAGCAACATTTCAGGTGGCAACCACTACTCTACAGAGCTCGGTTATATATGGCTCAAGACTGCTTTCCTTAATAACTTGCTTGTTAGATCGTTTAGGGCGATAAAGTAAAAATCAGTTTAAGCTTCCCGGGCTACTACGTTAAGTTAACGTATCAATCATTCCAAAGCAATTTTATGTAATGAATAAACCCGCACCCTTTTTCAATCGTGCTTCCTTCTGGGAGATATTTTTTTCAACTTGTATATCGTCGTAATTGCCTTCTACAGCGATTAGTATGTTGCTTCAGTTGGTGTCAACCTTTCTAGATTTTCTTGACTGGCGCGATTTTCTCGTGACTGAGTTGTTCCTTACTTTAAGTGGTTCTAGCAGTCATCCATTGTTTCTGAAGAATCACCTCCGCTGTGTTGTAGTTTTATTTTTTAATATATGGCTTTTGCTCAGTCGTTGAGTTCCAGGATACTGCTATCAAAATGTCGAGGAGATAAATCTACCCATATTTTATAACATCTACCTACCACACGCAAAATAAGATGGCACAGTACGTTAATGGTAGAAAACAGGATGGCTATATTGTTGTCCTAATCGAAGTTTGCAGATACAGACATTTAACTTCACACTGTTTTCCATCTGTTCATAAAAGCAACAAACATTTTTTTTTCCAAAAACATCGCCATTTGTTGATACAACCCTTCTCTTAGGTTTAATGATGTTAGCTTCTCTATCGAGTTTCAAAATCAGTCGTCTATTAAAAAGTTGTACTAAATACTGATAATGATAGTATAAAATATGGACATAATTGAAGTACAATGTTTATTACGTAGGAATTTTTTGGAGATCATTCGCTGCTAGTACGTGACCATTTTCAGTGTTTAAATACAACTTTCCAAAAATGTATCTGAAGCAATTCCAAATTAGTTGGACTTAGTCATAAGTCGATGAAGAGTCATTGTAAACACCTCGACCTTTTCAAACAACCACCTTAGGTCGTCCCTTGAAAAATACGATCTTGTAGGTGGCATTGTTACGGCCGCCATAACTTCTTCTCACTCGCTTCAGTTTCCCCAACAATCCAGCGGCGTCATTGCCAGAATAAGAGTCCCAATTTCGCGGTTCGACCTGTTCAGGTCCGCGCAATTTGTATATCTGAACGTTTTCTCCGGCTTATTCGCTCGCTGCGTACCCCTTGCTGCTGCACATTGATCGTTATTTTCATTCCACGTAGGTGGAACTCATTACTGTCGCCGAAAATTCCGGGAGCAAGTTCTTTGCTTACAGTCGGCGTTTCAATCCTTTGTTGAAAATTTCATGACTCTCGCTAACTAAGCATAAACTTAAATACTAATCTTTGCATCTCCCTTGTCTAGCTGCATCGTTAACGGGAGAATTATATTAATTTCGTTACCTTTCAGTCTGTATCCTGTTTTCCTTTGAAGCCTTTCATTGGATTAAACAATAGAGGCCCTTCAAACTTTACTGTATCCGTGGCCGGTGAATAAAAGAAGTGGCGGAAGAGGAAGAGCGCAGAAATATTTGCAACTTTAAACTAATTGCAGAACTGAAAAGATGGGGAGGAAGCGTGTAAAATAACAATAGCTGAATCCTTTTTTATGTGGACTTCGACTGCAGCCTTCGGAAAAAATAACTTACTGAGCATTCCACGGCGGTCTCGTCAACTCCATTGCATACTCGATCATACAGAAAATATAGAGATCGGAATACGTGAAGCTTTTACGAATAAAGGCGGGCCGATTGCGCTGAGCTTTGATAGACAAAGCCTTGGAAAACAAAAATGTTTCGCCGCTGCAAGAAAGCCGCGCACGTTGTTACACGAAAGAGCTTTTAAAGTAAAAATAACTAAGCAACAGAAACCTGGAATAACGATGGCCTCCATCGGAATCAAGATTGAGTGATCATTTTATAGAAGATACAAAGCTTAGATACTACCAGCAGCCATTGATCTCAATTACGTTTTGTCTAAAATTATATAAATAGACATTAAAGGAAATTTGGAAACTCTTTTGAGTTCTGTATTTATAATTTAAAACTTGTAAAGAACAGACTTGAATCTTCAAGTTTTTATAAAGTTGCTTTTCTAACGTTATTGTTCGTAAACCTTTTGAAAAATACTTATTTTTGAGAACAATGAAACAGCGAAATTAAAATATTCTGATAAAGCTCTTCCTATTTGTACTATGGCTCAGTGTTTTTATTAAAAGTAAAGTAACAAAATACATCTGTGAGTAGCAAGGCTGAAAAGCGAATCGATATGCATTTTAAAAGTATGGAATGTCGAATGTCTATGATTATCCGATTAATGAGGGAGAATACAATAGAGAAAGAGCAGAAGATAGTGGAGCATTCAACAAAAGTGGAAGGCCACCTAGAACACCGTATACAGAATCCAAAGATATAGCAAGTGAATATTATGTTTCCTCTTGAAACTGTAAGAAATAAGTACTACGGTAAAAATGCGAAAAAATTAAATGAAGGGTATTACGAAAAGATGCAATTTTTATCGACAGTGATATGACAAAATCAATATCTAGAGAAATCCAGGCAACTAAAAGACAATAAGGATATACCAGCAATTTATAGATCAACCCAAATAGCTTCTTTAAAGTTAATCGTAAAAGTTTTGAAATGGAAAGATAGAGAACAAAGATTAGTTGAAGTTTATCAAAGAAGGAAGTCGGGAAATCTGAAGTCAAAAGCACTGGCTATAGATGGTGGAGAACAGGAAGGAAAAAGCTTGACGGCAATAAAAAAGGTTGAGTAAAAACTGTACTGCACAAGATAAAAATATAAGAATACACATCTTGAAAAGATTATTATTGGAATATTATCAAACATAAGTGTCATCAGACCCAATATAATAAAAAATAAAGCTGAGGGGGTTTTTACAAGAAAGGAGGTATGAGAATTTGCTATAGCACAGTGTATAAGTATACAAATGTAAGTGACAGATTTATGTATCTGGTACTTCTCTAGGGGAGATAATTGATACTATTGTAGCCGAGCTAGATCACACGTTCTAAAAACTTTTCCTTCTCGTGCAAGGTCGTAAAGGTGCCGCTGATTAAGTACAAAAGACAGTAATAAAAAGTGAAATTCGTTGTGCAGCTGTACGAGGCAAATTCAGTGGGTGTTTTGAGAGCAATTGCGATTCAGAATAGAGCAAAACTTTTTAATGTCAAAGACTGATTTGTGTACGCTCTTATAGCAAGAGGCGACAAATTGCTTCCGCCGTTTTAGCAAAGTTGTTAAGCATATCATAAACGCTATACAACAAACTGAATTATCTCCAAAAAACTACTCCATATCGCCACAGCATGGAAGCACACAACTAATATATGGTTACAAAAGAGATCATCTCGCTTCCTACAAATTCTAAAGGGTTCAGCTATGCAGCTGAACGCCCCAAGAGAAAGTGAAAATATACCTAGTTGCGCAGAGAAAATGCGTTCAACTATTTGTCGAGAATAAAGACGAGTCCAAGTTTTAGTCTCCCGCTGACCTAGTGCAAGGAATATTGGCGCAACCAGAAGCAATAAACCAGATCTCCGGGGCTGGAACTTCTAATCGACGGACAATGGGCCATTGTAGGCCCAAAATAGTTCGAGGTGGCTAAGAATAAAAAAATCCAATTTCGTGCGTAAGGAGCAGCTATTTAGAGCAGACAACCTCGTGTCTCGATATTGCGTCTCCAGATAATCCGGCTTGCTTACTCTAAGCAAGACTAGGGCTTTGCTCAACTTTCAAAGTTAACAAAAATAGTTGGTGGCGTATACACAATGTAAAATAATGAAAACTGTTGTAGTATCGAAAGAATTTGGAAGGACAATAGAAGTAGATTACGGAATAAACCAGCAGTTGGTAACGAAAAGTGTGAAAGAGGGAGGATTCTGATCCTCTTACTATTTATAGTATTGATGATCTACCTGGCGCAAAACGTGGACAGTTTAATAAGGGAACTAGTAATGTACGCAGATGATTTAGTTGTCATTACAGAAAGTGTGGCGTTGCACTTGAGGCTTAAATATTAATGCGGCAAAAACAGAAGCTATGGTGGTCTCTCAAGAAGAAAAAAACTCTAAATATTAAACAGGGTAATGTAAAAGCAAAGCCGCTGGCCGCATTCAAACACTTAGTTGCAATGATGCATTCGAAAAGAGATTTGAAGTGTAAATTAACAGTAGCGTTTGTGCAACAAAATAGCATCACACAATAGCTAAGTTTTCTTTGAAAAGAAAGATATATCGCAAGAGGCTAAAGCATGAGTTTATTGGAATGCCATCGTCCTGATTTTGACGTACGAAGAAGAAAAGAACTAATATTCAACTGTGTCAAATGAAAGCGCTGAGAAAAATGGAAGTTAGGCGTAGGCGCTTACTAAGAAATTATGAGATCAGGAAAATACTGAAATCATAGAGAGTAAGCAGTTTGAGATTGTTTGGTCGTCTAGTAAGGATGACTGATTAAAAAAAATTGTAAAAGAAAATTGCCAATAGAACTGCATGGCAAGAGAAGTAGGGGTAGTCCAAAAATCTCAGCTGGGCTGGGAAACAAAAGATGGAGATACATTCTCAAAAGGATTCCTGACCAAAATACTCTGCTTTTCTCTGCCACCCTCAAAAATATATAAGGTGAAGATTGAATAAGTAAATCTTTCTACTCCAATAAAATTCTTTAACTTTGAACAATTAAATTAGTACAGTTTCTGGAATTTCATACCTGACTGCTTCATTTCTGTTAAGATGTGTTTCTTCCACGCCAATTGCTGTCCAGTTGCATTCTTAAATACTTAACGCTCTCATCCTGAGGTATTTTGTTGTTGTTTAAGATGACTCCTGTGCAGGTACGTGTTCTTGCCATAAAAGTCACATGACTGATTCATTTCCTCAAATATGCCACGTTTTATACCATAAGGATGTTTACATATACTTCGAAGTAAAAATTTAAAAAAAAGTAAAAAAGTGCATGTAAACCGTAGGTCCCAATTTACTACGATGTGTAGCATATTTGCTAGAGTTGGAACTGCAGAATTTTAGTACGGCTTTGATTATATGATCATAGCAGTCAGTTGCAATGTCACTGTAATATTTTGATTTAGCTACACTTCACATTTTTTTGACCAGTTAAAAACAGTATAAGTCAAAGGCGAGATTATAAAATCTCACCCCGCACCTAGCATATGTATAATTGAGCGATGCTAATGAGTGTACGTTACTCCAGCTAAGAAGCTGTAAATCGGATGCGAGCATACTTTGCACCTTCAATTTAAGCACGTACCTGCAGCCAAATCTAATCAACTGATAAAGTACTATTGCAGCAAATGCTCACGAGAGGCTTTAATCAAAACTCGGTTCGCTGTTTTGCAAGTTTTACACGTTCGTGACAAAATGAACTTCGGTTGTAATTAATTTAATTAACCTTGTCGCACTTTACAATGCTTTTCGTTTTTAATCGGATTAAATGGAAATGTAGGGTTTCCTATTATATTAAGATGTCAATCTTGGGCTCAACACTTTCGGTGTAATATATTGCGCAGTAGTTCGTCTTAACGTAATATTTGAATAGAAGAACTACTATATTGTAAAGGTGATCTCAATGTTCTTATTTCAACCCTTCCTAAAAAGCGTCTGCATGAATAATTTTCATAGCTTCGTAGTTATAACATCCTCTATGCAAGCAACGCATTCTTGTAGGAAACAAAGTTTACCGTTATTCTTGAACTTACTTAAAAACTTAAAAACCAAAATACATCGAAGTTACCCTTTCAAAGATCTAAATCTCTCCATATATAAACCACAGCTCATTTATCAGCTCCGCTAAAGGTAGAAGCGGGCCGAACTGATGATGCTACACAACAAAAAGTTTTAAACTCTCCCCCTCAGACTTCGACCACCGAAGATATATTAGATAAACCCTTTGCTTCAAACATCTCCCGCGCACACCAAAACGTAAACACCTCGGTTTTCTCCTTTCGGAGCTCACTCTGTGGTTCCTTCCGATTCGTTGAGTGCCCTGTTCCAAAACGCTTCCACAAATTAGTTTTGCTCTGCTTTAATTGTTTCTGGACGCCCGTAGCACGCAAACTAATCGGCGGATGGTCGATCGAGACGCTAAAAAATTACTAAACCTATGGGGAATTGCCTTCTTTCAAACGTCTCTTGACCCTTGACCTCCGGAGACAAATTTATTGAAAACCCGGCCTACTTGACCGATTACAGCGTGCCCGCTTACATTCAGACGAAAATTCTTCGTGCTTTGGTAAAACGGACAAGGCTCTAGTCGCCCTTTTCTATATACTGAACGCAACGGAAGCGTTTGTGGATTTAAATCAGATTTGATTGATATCTAGAGTGAAGTGTTAAGTGCTTTGGATATATAAATCCTCTAATATAACTTTACGCTCCAACTATATAAAATTACAAGTTGGCAAAACATTCTAATGCATGTTACTAGTTCTGTTTTGCCAACTCATCATAACACGATTATTATCTCTTCATTATAACCACAGTCAAAAGATAAAAGTTTCAAAGAAAATAATCAACACCTCCAACACCTACAACTCGTGAAATATGACTACAATATCGAAGAAGAAGAAGATACTGTACTCATACCAAACAAGATAAACAGAGCCGTTTCAAACTGATTAACTACGGTGAAGACAGATTAGAAACATGAATGCTAGGCTTACTAAATAATGTTATGATAGAAATGAAGCTCTCTAGTGATTGACAAGAAGAAGGAAAAGTAGAATATACACAAGTAGTGAATACAAAATAGTTTTCGTTAACAATAAAAAAAAATTACTATAAGAAGAAATAAATATTGCAAACGAACAGCGAGGTTTCATAAAAAGTATAAGTAAAGTCTAGACATAACCCTTTTTCTGTGACGTGTTGAATTTTTCTCTTTATTTGACTAGCAAGAACTGGATGAAGCAACGAATCTGCAGTTTTTGGTCAGGTCGGCTTTAAATACAGCATCTACAGTATAATTTTCCTTAATGTGTCTTTGTCTGTGGCACAAAATAAAATCTCACGTTCCGGCTTCACAGATGTTTATGTTTGTTTAGGTTTTGTTTTTATTATCTTAGCGCTAGGCTCGGAGCTTGACCTTTCGCGTATCCTATTTCACATACGCGTAGCGCGCAATTTGCTTGTGTTTTATAATGCTGTCAATGTGACATTTGTCCAAAATGACGTGAATAACGAGCAAGCGAACAAGCCCAAAGTCTTACTTTAAACGTTAGAGATTTATTCGAAGAGGAAAAACGTCGAATTGACATAGATCAAGAATATATTGGAATGAATACCTAATGTGCTATTTAGAGCATCCCTTGCATTAAAGATTAGGTATATACTAAATTCCTTCTGATGTCTACTATCTTTAATCGAAATATAATCTTTTTGACTTTCACATTAATAGAAGACGTGCCTTTAAAACGTTATGCTTTGTTGTATATGACATCACAGAAAAAGGGTAAAGTGTAGGCTTTACTATCAATGCAATTTAGATACTGGATCAGCTAATATAGAAAAGCACATAGAATACTATTAACGCTTCTTATGCTTTTTACATGCCTTTATCTTGATACATAAAAATATTATCTTAATCATCCTGAAGGAAACGAATATCTTAGCCAGAATTATAGAAATATTCGATGACAGTCAAGCGGATAGCACAACAAACGTAAAAACATCTAATGGAACAAAGGGGCCTATAACTATAACCAAAACGTAGAAAGCAAACGAAAGGTGACTCGCTCAGTACCTTTCTTTGCATTATGATTATGAACAAATCAATAGCGACAGTAACGCGCAAAGCCAGCTACAAGATGGATAGAAACACCAGCGGATTCTGCATCCATGCAACATGGCATAAGGGGATAGTAATAACGAATTGAGGCTCACCAGAAACTATATAAAATATTTAAATCCCATACTGTGGGATTCACACATAACCAGGTAAACAAAAGCCAGGATACACAAAACCGTATTATTAAGTACCATGGCGTATGGGGCAGAAACATTAGTGATGAATAGACTTAGGATTTGTATGCATTTGCATGTTTTTCTTGCATTTAACAAACATATGCTAAGTGACATTTCTAAGTGTTTTAATTACAGTGAACCACATACGTAAATTTGAAAGTGCATTTAAATGCATATTTTGGTATTTTTTATAAATGCATGCATATTTTCAGTGTTTTAAACCAGAACTGCATATTATTCCTGTTTTTTATTAATTCTAATACATTCACATGTTCAAATATTCGCTAAAGAAGAATTTTGAATAAACCTGACTGCAAATTCTGTTCTATAAGAATACAACTCAAATACCATTGCCTCTAGAGCCTATACTAACACGTTGGGGTACTTGGATTCATGCAGCAGAATATTATGCCCAAAATTTCGAAACTATAAAAACTGTGCTCAATAAATTTGATAAAAACGACGTCATATGTATCGAAAATGCACAAAAAAAGCAGTTGCTGTAAAGGGAATTCGCGAAGAATTGCTATTTATTCTATCCAATTTTGCATGTTGAGGTAAACCAATTACTAAATTAGAATCTCAAGGATGTTCAATTCAAGACTGCATCGAATTAATTAATGAAACAGAAATTTCGACTAATAAGGTGCGTGGACGAAAGCATTAAGTATCAAGCAAAAACTTGAAAACGTTTTAGAAAAAATACGGGTTTTCAGTTAAAAAAAAATAAATAATTTGTTACTTGGGCAGGGTGAAATTGGTAACGAAATAAAACATTACACATTAACAGAAATGAATAATTTTAAGTACGCCCCGGTAACGTCCTGAGATGTGGAAAGGAGCTTTTCTAAATATAAAAATATATTTAACGACAAAAGACACAAATTCATATTTAAAAATTTAAAAATTGATTTAATTGTTAACGTTAATTGTAGTTTGTAAGTGTGATTTTTTAATTATTTATTTGGAGTTAAGTAGATATATAATTATATATATATAGTATATTATCCCGTTTTACTTGTGCTTTGTATTTATTTTATTCTTAATAAAAAAAAATTACTGGTATATTTTATTGTTTAATCTGAAATTTTCATGCATATTTCTGCTTAAAATTAACTATAGCTGCATATACTCTAACATTTTAAGAGCATATTTAAATGCATATTTCCGTGATTTAGAGAGCATATGTACATGCATATTTTGCCATTTTTAAATGCATACAAATCCTAAGTCTAGTGATGAATAAGAAAAAAGTAGACAGGATCAGGAATGAAGAGATTTTCAGACGAATTGAAGTCAAATACGTTGTACTGCAGCACAACGAGCAGAAGGGACTCAGATCGTATGGGTACGTAGAGAAGCTTTTGTTAGTAAGCGTTTATTTTTAGCGAATGGAATTGGTGAGTGGAGTAAAATAAGAGGAAGAAAAGACAGAAGACTGACAATATCGTAGCGAGAGCCACGCTTCTATGAAGCAATGAAATTTGAAGGCAGTTGGAAAACTTGTATAAGAGAAGGAAGGCAAAATCAGCCATGGAAATCTTGTTCCTGCTTGATTGGACCTCGTATATTATTCCCGTTTCCCGTGTCTTGAGCGGTCGCCTTTAACTCTCATACTACCGATCTCAAAAACTTACATGAAGTACCCACAGGGGTACAGTTGTACTTCACTCACATTTTATAATTACACCACATATTAGTAGAGAAACAAATGGGGTACAAACACACTAATGTAAAAAATAAAGAGTACGCTTTACCACAGGTTTGGCTTGCCACCGATGTGGATTTGAATCAGACTTTAATCAACCGACATAAACTGCCGCCCAATTCGTTTATCACCGACTTGAATTAAAATAGATGTGGATTTAGATCCAACTGAAACTACCACCGGCTTGACTTACTACCGACTTTTGAAGTTTCTTACAAATATATAATGAACTAAAATAGGTAGTATTAAAAATTTGACAGCAACTACAGTATCTTCCTGAAGTAATTGATGTCACTCACCTTTAAAGGACTTTATATTTCGCCAATAAAATATACACTTCTATAAGATGGCTGTGCTTTAACTTTATTCATTCAACATGGTAACGTATGCGATCTACTTTGATTAGCATATGCCGTATTTTGGTCAAGTGGATAATAAAAAGTGTAAGTCATATCTAAGTTGGTTTCAAACAATCAATAAATAATCTTCTAATGCCAAGCAACTTTCAAGCAATGACAGTTCATCTGTAAATTGTACATACTTATAACCGATTTGTTGAGGCATTGTCTCATTTTGCATGATTTAAGTAGATACTAGTTGTTTCACCTCAGTTTTTAAAACCGTATGTTAGCCTAGAAAATATATTACATTTGAAGGTTGTTATCGAAGTGTCACTGAATGACAATCAAACGGTGATTTTATGAATTAAATTACGAAGTGACTTACTGTTTTCAGTGCTGGCCGGATTTTAATAGCTTTCCAATTTCTGGTTGGAATACTATACATATACCAATCAAACAACTACGAGGAAATGTCGACAAATCACGAGGCTGGGCGTATGTAATTATTACTAAGCCAAATGTCGAATGATTAAAGCCGTTTTAAAAACCTAAATGTCTTTCTCAGTCATTATCAGGTCTAGGACCTTTCAACAATATATTGCAATTTGAATATGCTTGTGTTTAAGGTACCAGTTCGGGAGTAGAGTGTACAATTTCTATAATAGATTTTGTGCGTGATTTTGCATCTCTTTCGAAAGATGGCATTCTGTAGAGGTTCTTATATGCAATTTATAATTTTTGGAAACCTTACTAGACGCGGAGATCGAACTCACGACCTTTGGATTAGTAGTCAGAATGCTTAATAACTTGGCCACAGAGCCCAGTATTTACACTGTTATCATGTATTTAAATAATTTAAAAACACAGATTTCCATACGCTTGACGTTAATAACGTGCGTTCAAATAAAAACGTAATCAAGTGGTCTTGTGTTAAACCGTAACTTTTAAGAGTCATGTCGTAACTTAGTTTACAGATTGTGTATACACACAACTTCACTTTTCAAATAAAAACGATGTTGTTCAGTAGTAAAAACTATTTTACGGAAATTAAGTTGCATTTTAGTTCTGAAAAGAACGATTTTACACAGAATAATGCACACACGAACAAAATAAATAACGCCTCTAAAAGGTAAACGCTACTCAAACTCAAGTGAAGGAGCACTCTGAATTCTGGGCAGAGCGATGTAATAAGCACCGACATGCAGTCGTAAGACAAAATCTAGTTCAAAACCTTCTCGTTAACGTTTTTATTTGAACGCAAATTACAATATTATTTGATTCTTAGTTTTCTCTATATTAAAGTAAAGTTACAGGTTGCTATCAACACCCTTGCTGTGTAATAATAACGTTTCTCTGTCTTCATAGATCAGAACATTTTTCTTATCTCACTGTTCTCACAGCAGCTATTTAGAATACCTCCTAGCCGAAGCTTTGTATTTCATGCGTGGTTTTTATTATCTTAAAAACGTTTACTTACTACACATCATGCAATCAATACCCTAATTCCGTAACAATATCTTTGCCCTTCTTCGAAAAACAAGACATCATTCTAGTCGTTCTTCTCCGGTTATGTTATCGTTTCTCGACTCTGTACTTATGTAAAGCAGAGCGCAAACAAAAATGAAGAAAATATAACCAGTATCTAAGAAATTACAACGCTTACAACAAAATGAGAAGACATAAGCCTAGAGGCAGAGGCGCAGACAATAAAGGAAAGACTAGAAACCATTGTAAAAGTAAAATGTTCCGAAAACAAGACAGAAATCAACAAGAAAATCGATTCAGTATAATAAATTAGGTGCAAGGAAATACAATACCATACAGATACGTAATATGAAATGATGTGAGCATGGAGACCTTAGAACCAAGAAGATCTAAACAGAGAACCGAAATATATTTTCAATCAAGCAGGAGAGCTTGTTGCTCTACTTAAACATCTAAACGAATCTTTAACTAAAATGGGAACTGACTTTCATCTCATATAATCGATCTATAGCAGCCCCAAGAATAACCTGGGTTTGGAGACTAATACAGTACACTGATCATTTTCAACATAATGATGACAAGGGGAGTGAGGCATGGATATAAAACCTCACCCAAACTACTTACGCGATGTGACTAATTTATTTGTCTGTTTCATTATTTAGCAATTTTCACGGGCAGAGAAACGCCGAGCGAATTGGCAACTGGTTGCGCAAACGTATATTTTGTCGAATGCAGTTTTCTGCTTAGTACAGTTTGCGGTCTTTCCGCGAAGTGCGGTGGTTCGTCGCTGGATGGCGATATAGTTTTTCATCATTTCCTGTCCGCAAAATTTCATGAAGGGACGTTTTTGGACGTTCTGGTCTTTGAATCTTGGGCCATCGGCCGGTTTAAAATTTTTTGAGATGGTTTGTTGAGCTTTTTGAATTGCTGGTTATGTCAGGCTGATGAAGAACAATCGATCAAGGCATATTTTGACCCAAAAACATGCAGATATGAATTGTTGAGCGGACACATGTTTTTGTGAATAAACTGGCAGATTTTTCTGGTAAGGCATTTTACTCTTTGGTGGTTAATTTGCGAATTAGGAGTGTATGTATAGCTTTTGGAAGAACTTCAAAGATCTTGAAAAACCAGAAAATACCACCCAACTTACGGAAAAGAGTATTTGACCAATGCGTAATATCTGTCCTCACTTATGGCGCCCAGACATGGACGCTTACTAAGGCAAATATGGACAAAATTGCTAGACGCAGAAAAGCATGGAACGTCAAATGCTGAATATAAAGCTGAATTATCGACAAAGGAACGAATGAGTGCATCAGAGAACTCAAGTCATAGATACCATCGAGCATGTCGCCTCACTTAAATGGAAATTCTGTGGACACACGATGAGGCAAAGCGACAACCGCAGGAATAAAAAAATCCAGACCTGGAGGCCATGGACAGCAAAGCGTTCGAGAGGAAGACCACAGCTTCGATGGGCCGATGACATAAAGAAAATGGAAGGGTTAAATTGGAGAAACAGAACGCAGGATAGAGACGTCTGGAAGAGATATGGGGAGACTTTTGTCCAACAATGGGCGAATGAGGGCTGAAAAAGAGAGAAAGAAAAAAGTATAGCCTTCATCCTACGGGCTAAGTGGATCGATTCGAGTGGAAGGTGTGCAGAGTAGCGGGCTGGCTCGCAGCTCATGAGTGAACCGTGAATTTCCCGAGTACTATGTCCACCTACGTGCAGGCAGAAGGAGCTGGAATTAACGTCGCATCTACCTCGTGCTGCATGTGCAGATTATGCCCAGTTTGAGGATTTGAGCATAATGGCCTTATATTTATTTAACCTGTGTAAATGTATATGCAATCCATTTCACTTCTACGGCTTCACCGTTTTTACCAAATTGTGTTTTTCATGTATGTGTAGATTTAATGCCAGCTTAGAGCTGAGTGGTGTATTTCTGTAATAGATAACGTCGCCTTGTATGTCGAAAATTATCTGAGTGGGTGGTTGCACTACTTTACGTTTGTTCCCTCTAAATTTCGACCATATTAAGTTTGTTGGCTGGGAAAAACGATTCTAGCATATAGCATATCACAGTGTAATACAAACTACCACGCAGATATCTGAATGTGAGGTTATTCGCGATAATGTTTAACATTCCTTCGGCCATCGGATTGCCTCAAAATTAACTGCTTTGACTATTTTACAATTTCAATTAATCCAGTTAGGAAAATTAGGATATATTTACTCAGCGAGGGCTGCGTTTCCGCGCACATTGTCTCAGGCATAAATTGCGATAATTAATTATGTGATATAGTATTAAGTATTCTTGTGCGTTGGTGCCAGTAATTACAATTAGTTTTATTCCCCCCTATTGTGATCTATCACTTGATTGAAGCATTTTACGATTTTTCCAGCTGTGGATTTCACTGATTATATTGTGTGTTGTTACCTTTGAGCAATTTAATGGTTCGTTCGCTCAAACGAACAAAGGAAAATGGGCCTGAATAATTTTTTCATCAAATTTAGATCTATTTGTTTTGAAGGTACCTACCCCTTTCCCTGAGTTAGTCCGAGTGCATGTTCCGATTCAATATCGGCAATTTATAATGTAACAACTAGAAATTGAACATCTTTTTAGAAACAGCATCTGATCTAATTTTGCTTTGTTGGTTATAGGTTTTATATCGTTCTCCCCCCTATTTAGCATTTTCTAGATTAACATTGCTATTTTCATTTATTTTTGGGCATATTATTAATGATAGCTTGGGCGCAGTCACTTCTTCTAGTGGTAAATGTTATTCGTGAGAATTTATTTCCGTTAACATTTATTCTCCACCGGTTTTCCCTCCAGGCCTTTTCTAATGTAATTAACACTTTTATGGCACTGCTGAGTGGTGGAGTGGCTTGGTTAAAACCGAATTGATGTATTGGATGAGTTAGTCTATTGGTGTTGTTTCTTCAATTCTGTGTAGTAAAAGCCGTTTGAATATTTTTGTAAGTAACAGCAATAGACAGGTTGACCCATAAGAAGTAAGTTCTTGCGGAGATTATCCAGCTTTTGGCACCATAATAATTTGTGCATATTTCCACTTGGCTGGAAAATTTGACATAGCGAGCATACAATTGAATATTGTAGTGATGAGAATTACTGCTTTCCTTAGTAGATGTTTGAGTACTTTACTGTCAATGCGATCGTATCCTGGTGTTTTATATGGTTTGCTTAACTTCATTTCCTGGTAGACCTTAGCTTAAGAAAATGATCTTTGGGGTAGGGGTGCCAATCAACACTGAAGTTAGATATCTCGGACTCCACCTGGACCGGAAACCAACCTGGAAAGCCCACATCAAAGCCAAACGTTAACGACTCAACTTAAAAGCAAAAAAGGTGTACTGGCTAATCGGACGAAAATCCTAACACTGAACAGTAAACTACTACTATACCGTGTGTCCACAGAAGTACGCACCATAGAGATAAGATAATGCTAATAGAATATAAATATCAACCAGTGCTATGACCACCGTCCCTTTTCTTGTACCATTTATAACAATATTGTTTCATACAGTGGCGAGTCAGAAGCCAGAAAACAACGGTTTAGCATGCCGGCGATCACAGCATTAGCCGATCTTTCTATTTTATTTGATTATCCCTATGGTGCGTCCTCCCGTGGACACACGGTATAAAGACTTCATGAAGCCCGTATGGACATACGGGATTGAGCTGTTGGGCTGTAGTAAACCCTCAAATACTAAAATCCTACAAACGTTTCAATCAAAAATGCTGGAGACAATAGCCAACGCCGAGTGGTACATCAGTGACCATACCCTTCACAATGACTTTGGAATTCCATACGTAATTAGAAGCCGTAACGTCACCCTATGTCATAAAAATCAACTCATAGCCGAACTCTAGAACCAACAGTTAATGAACATAAAATTATAACGTCAATGGCCTGAAGATCTGATAGTATAGTTACTGGTGTCCCATCAATGGATGTGTCCAACTCAAACCACCGGCAAACAACTCCCCCCTATTTACTTATTGCCATGTATATAACTGAGCAGATTGTAAATTCGCAACAAATTATTATAAAAAAATTTTTTTTTTACATTCCTGATCTGCACATTTCTTGTTCCTTTATTTTTACTTCGTGATATATTAGTCTTGGTGCCTTCTTTCCTATTATTTCCAATTTAATGCCACTTTTTAAGTTCTCATAGTCCTCAGTTTATTACGATATTTGAAATTATCTGCTTGCAGCGCAATTTTCGTGCCCATGAGTTGCGATAGGAGGTAAATGGAGCTCTTGTCATGAATGTAAATTGGACCCATTATTTCCGTTGTGCCCTTTGTTTTGCAAGACGGTAAAATACAGACATTATTATTATTATCATTATTACAGAACGAGGAAGCAGGCCGAACGTGCGTATGTAACCAGTCCCAATTACGTATTGACCTGTCATGTGAAGTCATATTATTGCCGTGGAAGCTCGTCACTTTATCGCCAGATATTCACAATCCTGCTTCAACTTGTTTCAGGTCCCGTTATCGTTAATTACATACAGCTGGAGACCAACGATCGACCTCGACTCCTGCCAAATAATTATTACTAATTTTATCGTTAGGTTCTAGCATTTCTGCCGTGCAGACGAACTTCTTCGTAGACAACATTTGCAACGGAACCAAGTTAACCATTTGTGTGCTGGGGTTCGCCAAACGTCTCCGCTTTAAGCCGTAGATGCGCTTTTCTTTCTTGTTAGCGTTGTTGAACAACTGTATTGCGTTATAGTTTCCTCTTTACTGTGTGCCCTATACTTGTTGATTACCTTTCCTTTGTAGATCTTGAAGCTAATATGATGGTATTTGGGTGTTTACGCCAGTACGGACACCAATTTTGAGGGAATTATAAGGGAGAGCTAAGTGCAGTTTTATTAAGTCGGCTGGGTTGCGGCCAGCCTAATAAGATTCATTAATCAAACATATTCGGATTTGATCCATACTCACAATGAGGTTAAATGGTCTCCCTCATAAAATTGTAATAGCAAATTACGTTACAAAAGTGATGTGGCTACATGTTTCGGTTTAACAATTTTAAAACCATCTTCAGGCTAGAAATCAACAAATAAACTTAGAATACAAAGAAATTAATACGGGAAAAAATCTTACCTACGGACAAGGAGCAGCTGGCATTGCGCCATAGACGAATAAACAATTAAAAATTAATAAAAATCGACAAAAAAAGACAAGCGGACAAGGCGACAGACATTTTATAATGAATAATAAATATTATACACCAAGTGAATTAAACATATGTTTATTCACGACAAGATGTTGAGCTCACGAGCACTACGTGCTCATATCTTTGAGTTAATAAATGTATAATTCACGTGGCGTATATATGTTTTTATTCAATTTTGACGAAATTTTGAATACATTTTTTTAAAATATTCCAATTAGGATATACATTTGCCTATTCATCGTCGATTTGATCTAAATTTTAGTAATTATATATTACACACTACAAAGAGAAAGAATAATTGAACATAATTATTTGTAGAAATAATAAAAATATGTTGTTCTTTATTGAAACTATTTTAATTCTCTAGTGAATTAAACTTTTTTAATTCTCTAGTGAATTGAAACACTTTTATTTCACTTGTGAATCATAGACTGTTTATAAAGATTGTTATGGAGTTAATAATGTCACTTTAAACTGTCAAAATTGAATAAAATTATTTTCCCGCTGCTGATCATGTAAGTCAGTGATACAGCCTTAGTAACAAAACGTATAAGTCGCTGATTATATTTGTTTGCTGCTTTTGCTTGACAACGGGACTTAATATTATTATTAAGTTCCTAGGATAATAAAATTAGCAAAGCAAGATGCAGATTTAGACGTTTTGTTTATAAATTCAAAGCGTTTAATTGACATGTGACACTCACAGGTAACACGACTCACGAAAACTAATCCTGGGGATAGGTGACAAACCAAACGATTTTTTCAAAAATCTAGGAAAATTTGGATAAGCAGCGGGGCAAATATAATAAGATAACTCGGAATGTATCGCCTATTAACATTCCTTGTTACTTAAATAGCTATTATTAATCTATAGCGGCCAGTGTTCTTCTTCTATCAGTACATGATTTATTAGTTTTGTTTCATTTGTTCCTGATATTATCCACATTTCAAGTGTGCTGGGTAAGTAGAAACAATATTTGGAAGGGCTACTAAACACATGAACTGAAGAAGAATCAGTACATTATGAACAGACTTTTAACGAGCAGGGACCACACTAAAGAAGAAGTAATAAGAGAAATCAGTTGAAATTAAATGTTTGAGCGATAATATTATTGCGAACAATGTCTAGGGGAGGGAAACAGAAAGTGGATGATAAAGGCGTCGAAATTCAGGGAATTATGAGTTGCACAGTAAACCTTGCATAGTCGATATCATGAAATACAGAAGGCTGTATAGTGGGTAGAACAACTCGAATGAATGATCAGTTAGAGAACAGTCAAGAGTCAAGCGTATTACCTTAAAATTGCCACAAGAGAGGAGAAAAAAAAGGCAGACCAAGAAGGAAACGAAGGGAAGATGTATTACAAAGACAAAGAAAATAATGGGAAAAGGTTGCTAAGCTGTGGGCTTAAAATGCCTTGCTTGCCTTAGCTTTCAAATCGTCTACATTTAAAATTTACGTAAAAGACAAACACGTAACTATCCCCTGCAAACAAATGCAGTAATTCAACTTTGACTTAGAATAATAAATAATAGTATGGAGCTAGGTTTACGATACTTTAGCCAGTTTACAGTTGTTCTATTTGAAATTCAATAATGAGTTTGTTGTCCTTCGTAGCCACCGTTATAGTGTTGGGGAAGGATGTAATGTTATATGTGTTTAACTCCTTATGTGCTTTCTTCTTCTCATTACTAATACTTACTTAACAACTAACAATCATAACAACTAAATAATTTTCTGCAGACAAACAAAAGTAAGAGTCTCATTTAAAAAGTAAAATTAATTGTTATTTACCTGAAGAAGCATCCCTGGTGCCCAACACTGAGGACGGTCTTGGCCGCGGCCGTTCCTCCTCCAGGATAACCTCGGCCTGCGCCTGGTAGAGGTGGAACAGAGTGGCAACGCACTGTAGTCGAACCTTACCATCTAGGAAAGTGTTCGCATCAATTTCTACTTCAAATCTTGATACGGTTATTTTCGGCATTCGCTGGCTCTCGCTGGCGTTGGGGTCAGGAACATACATCACAGAGCTTGCATTCACCTAAAAGAAGATGAATGTTTTCAATTTGCTATTACACAAACTACGCAACACACGCGTTGAATAGCAACAAGGAATGTTAGTGCAAAGGAGAACTTTGCGGTGGTGACAATAATGAAGTCACGTAGAGTACGTGTCCTGCCTGTGACATTGCGGCTGGAAGTTCAAAGATCCTGATGATAGAAATTAGGCTCACGCTTTCAATCAAAAATACGCAGGCCGAATATGGAAATCCGGCAATTATTTCCAGTCGCTGGAGACAGAAAATTAGGCCGATCGGCCACCGCCTTCGATATGGCAGAAACCGTGGCGAGTTGGAGTGCAATTAATTAGACGCGCGGCTTACCCGAAGCTTGATTTGGACTTCAACCTCTTCGGAACAGCAGACGCAACAAGAGTCACTGCCACGGAAGGGAGGCTAATGTAAACAGAACCGGGATAAGAATCGGCTAATTCCTGTTTCCTAGAAAACCTCCGTTTTTCGGGGCCATAAATTAAATGCAGAATCACAGACGCATGCTAGTCTAGAGAAACGGTCATCCTTCAGCTAATCTCTTTTTGATGGTGTCAGCGACAACGCTAGAGCTCTTATCTCTAAAAATGTTCTTTTTTCTACACATATATATATATTTGTACTCTTAAATTGATAATTTTCATTTTCCAGCTTTGTAGACAGTGCTTTACATCGTAATAGTATAAGTAATCTGCAAGTAACTAAGAAACAAGATGAATTTTTCGATTTCCATTCAGGATCTATCAAATAAAAGTGGTGAATAATATAGTCCAGAACATGAATAAAGTTACCACCAACTTATATAATTATTTTACTAGAAACGGCAAATAATTTTAGACTCAAGCCTTCAACCTAAATTTCCCAATGATTGTAACCAGCTTCAAATCGTACCCAAAAAACGTTCAGACTCTACATAGAGATATCGGAGGGCCGACCAGCCACAGTAAAGACAATATAGGCTTTTGTACTATAACAAGCACAAAACGTTATAGCAGTTAATTTCAAAATTCGTATAAATTGCAAACGCGACCCACGCTACAAGCGAAAGCCACAAATACACCAAACTCTACTGTTGCCCCTAATTATAGGGCTTTAGCTAGCACATTGCAAAATTTAATATTTAAATAGATTACAGATCTTTGGGCAGATTAAGGTAGCGCGTAATGGCAAACTTACGATGATACCGCATGTAAAACATAGCAAGGGGGTCAATATTAGTATACCACTACGCACGCAGAAATGTATAATGTTCTATAAATGCGCCAATAATTACTGACAAACTCGGAGGTGATACAACACTAGCCGGTGATTCGAATCTTTCGGTGCGCTTAAAGTACAGATTTGTGTTTGCCTTCACAACACAAGATCATATTTTAACACTCTCAGCAATGCAAGGCGGCGTTGACAATTGCTAACCGAAAAAGCGAAACGGGGGCCACAGACCCGGCAACAAACTCAACAAAGATTACAAATCCGGCTAACAAATTAATGGTAATACCAGCTGCTCAAACTGTAACAACACTAAGTCGGCTTGAAATTCACAAAATACCAATGCCTAATTAGAACTGGAAACAACAAAGAGAAAGCACACTCCTCCCTTCAGCGTACATCTCTAATACTTAAATCGCGACGTCAGAAGCATCCGCAATTAAATGAAATGTGTAATTAAAACCCAAATATATTCAATGCAAACGACCCATAAAGTTGCGTAGAAGCGCGAGCAAACTAGGAAATTATGATTGCCCATACCAATCGCTAATGAAAAGCCTCACACTTAAACTAGGGTCGCACTATGACAGTACGCATGTAATCGTCTTAAGATATGTTAGCAGAGGGGAACGAAGGACAGTTATATCGTTGCAGGTGTGCGGAGACAATTGAATGCTAGCAGGACTGGTGACCCATAACACCAGATCGATAATTGATCTCGCGCGGCTGATGGCTGTTCCGAAAGAGTTCGGCGCCTAACGTTCGGACATAAAATCAAATGGAATTAATAGTTCACCATGCGTAACGCCTTTGATCCGTACCAAACCTAAAACAGACATTCAAAGCAAATTATATATCTGGAAAAGCTATGTACAAGAGCTGTTCAACAACATAAAAGCCACCAGAACCAATTACAGATTAAACAGTCATGAAAAAGGAAGTAGAGAAACCTTTACTAGAAAGAACGATAAGGTAGTTATAACCGGAACTTGAGCTTGCTCCCCTGAATGTGTTTAATGTAACATTTCAATGAAAAGCCAATTTGTACATGTATGTTTTTTATTGCTTGCTAGTAGCGCTAATATTTAAATTTGGTAAAGTGAGAGAAAGTTTAAAAGCGCACCAATGTGTTTGCGCATACAGCGCATGAACTCGCGTCGGGTTTGCAGAGTGCGCCAGCGTTTGCTTGTAACTTATACAGAGTAAGTGTGTGCTTCGTTCGTTGCCACAAGTTCAGGCTGGACAATCTTAGTTTTAAAGGTGTTGCCCAGCGGCAACTAAAAGCGAGCAAAGAAGCGTTGAAATAGCGGCCTGTTAATTTCAAGGGGGAAGGGGGTAAAGTCCTGTTGACGTTTTATCGGCTGGTACAAAGGTTATTAATCCAACAAAGGAAGCATATATGTTCTCAAGTAGCGCAAGAGTAAATGCATCGCCGGGAATGCCTGCGAGGGCCAGATCCAGGTCGTTATACAACTGGAAGTCGACAATTATCACTTAAGGTAGATGATTCATACCATTTTATTTCCTTATTCATGAGCAGCCACTTGAAACCGGAGCCGCGAAAATCATTGAGCGTTAACTATTGACAACACAAATGTGTGCTAGAACAATCTTTTTTTGCACAGTTTAATATTATTTTGGGATATAAACGCTTGGTACAAGCAGCTGCCCGCTTTGTTGTTTAGAATTGTTTCTTTTACAGGGAATCTATGATTCATTTGTGTTAAATGAAATTGGTTCTTTATTTGGGCATGTTGTTGGGGCTCACAATTCCAGCTTAGCACGAGTACAGTGTCATTTTTTACCTTAAAGAAGACGTTGTAATTTTCACATTTTAGCCGTTCAACTCGCTGTCTATCATACAGGTAAGAGATGAACTGACCATTTAATGTGAACAGTGATATTATAAAAAATCTGTAAAAGGCTTTACCCAAAACTTAGCTCGTCGACATTGTGACACTAAATAATTTTAAAAATCAAATTAAGTTAGGATTAAAAATATATTCACGTTTCTAATAAATTAAATACATTAAAAAAAAAAAACCTCGCTGGGGTTTGAGCGATCGTAACCGCACCCCTGCGTAGAGATTGTAACTGCATCGATAAATCCAACTACGCCATCCAGCCTCTTCGAAATAAGACCGGCGCGCGCCTCTCTTGAACAGAACGGTGTTATTGTTAAAACGTTTTTACTCTTTTGTGACATTATCCTGTAACGGTTGAATCTTATTTTCGGAAAATTTAAAACCTCACCCATGTGAAAGTTATTACTTCCTTCTATTTCAAAATTTATACAAAAATTAAAAAAAAGGTGTTCACCCTGTATATATTAGTATAAAATTGTACCGGTTTCATGCGAGGTAGATATTGTTATGATACAAACCTAAAGGTGTATTGGAATCAAATTGAGATATTACAGTGGGTTTTGAAAATAAAATAATATTGATTATTTCCTTCATATCCATAATAATGCGTAATCACCATGGTTTCTGTCAGTTTAATAATGACTAAAATTCAAACGTCAACATTTAACCGCGGTTAAATTTATGTCAAAATTTAATCGCTTGTGCATAATTTTAACATGATTATTAAAGGTGCTTCACTAACTGAATTTTATATATTTATTCAGGAAATAATCACTCCGAACATCCCGCGTGCATGTAAACTAGCCTGAATAAATTTTGGCGATTTTCTGTCAGAATGTTTTGCTCTGAAGAAATATATCTCGTAAATTTTCTGCTTCAAAATCCCTCGGGCTGCGCACTCGGGATTCTTGTTGAGCGGCAAATTTACTTGACAAATTTCTTAGCAAAACATTCTGACAGAAAACGTCAAAATTTAATCGGCTATTTTAATGCACTTGGGATATTACTGTTGATAAAATACAGTTTGAAAAATATATGACAAATGCTAATTTAAAAAATAAAATTTAGTAGGTTGAATTCAAATAGCTAAGACTAAAGTGTATAAAAAGGGAAATAAGGTAGTTAAGAAATGTGTTTCTAATTATTAGAAATAACAAACTGAATGTATGTAGAAAAACGATTTTTGGTCTAATTAAAATATTGAATAATATTATTTGAGTATTGCTTTGGATGATATAAATGGGGTAAAAATACGAATCTACGAGGTGAACTAATATGGAATTTAAATGGATAACCAGAAGAAGTGAAGAATTAATTAAAAGATTATTGATATATGGTAGAGAAAACTAATGGATAGAAGAATTATTATACACAAGTGAATCATTAAGGAAACATACTGGGACAGTTTTATTGGAGAGATTACATTTGACATGTACATAAACATTATTTGTTTCTGAGTGGATCTTCCAGAAGGGCGTAGTCGGAGAGAGGAGGCGCATTCCAGGAGGGTAGCAGTTTACTGTAGCAGGTGGATTTCCAGGTTTGCTCTGTTTGCTGGTTGCTGTCGAGAATTTGGAGTTTGCTGATATCAGACGGTTGGGACGTGTGGTCTGTCTGAGCAGTGCATTGCAGATCAGGAAGAGGCTGCTGTCTGGAGCGTTGTGTGAGCCAAATACAACGTGTGTGATTTCTTATCAAAATCTTAACTAGAAACTAAATAAAGGGGCACTCTTTTAGTTTACACCCCCACATACACCTGGTTTACGATTTTTGTATTTCTTTTAAATGTGGGGGTGTAAACTAAAATAAGGTTTACGGCAGATTATTTAGTTTACACCCCCACCTACACCTGGTTTACGATTTTTCTATTTTGCTTAAATGTGGGGGTGTAAACTAAAATAATGTTTACGGGCAGCTTATTTAGTTTACACCCCACTTTTTTCCTTTGTTTTGTATTGAAGCATTATGATTTTAATTGCGAGATTAGGTTAGGTGAGTTTAGGTTAGGATAGGATAGGATAGGTTACGTTATGTTAGGTAAGGTACGTTGGCGTGTTGTGCCTGGTGTGCGCTCACGGCGGTAGGTGGCACTGGTGGTGGATTGGCTTGTACATTCTCTTTGCAAAAAGCAGAAGTTTATAAACGTGAATAATTTGTTTTACTTAATTTTCAATAAAAAGTTTGGGGTGTAAACTAATTTAGTTTAACATAGACTATAATTTAGTTTACACCCCCACATACAACTGATTTCTGATTTTTCTATTTAGCTTAAGTGTGGGGGTGTAAACTAAAAAAGTACCCATAGACTATAATTTAGTTTACACCCCCTAAATGTGGGGGTGTAAACTAAAAAAGTACCAATAAAGGTAATAAGAAGGTGAAATTAATTAAGAAATAATTACTTACTGTGTTTTTTAATATTATTATGTACCACTCAAAAGATCGGGCATTTGTTACTAAAACTTCAAATTTGTTTGACAGTCGGTTGACATAAGCAGTGTGACTTATGCAAATGAGAATTAAAATATTAGAACAACAATCTTTCAGAAAGCAAGTAACCAGATAAAAGAATCCGCGCCTGAGTGTTTAGGAGATATCTATAATAGTAGAATACAAAAAAGGGCAATTTGTAATTTAAAGAAATTGATTAATAACAATACTTGAAGGTTCAGTTAATAAATAAGGCACTACAAGGAGGAGTCAGTGCAATATATAATATGTATGCAAAATATGTCCTCCTCCGACAAATAGTTTTTGAGCTATACTGCCAACAGACAGACAGACGGAATTAATAAAACCTCTTTTTCGTTATGCAAGGACCTTGAAACTTGAAGATCTGAAGAAATCTTGGAAGATGATTTTTTCGTGATTACAATACTTCCTTCGTCTTTCAGACGAGGGAAGTAAAAAATGAACGAAGAAATGCAGTGGTAGGATTATGGAGCAATCATTTTCATAAGTCACGCTCAGAATGATTTTAAGTTATCCAGGAATATATCTACGGGAAACTGGAAATGAATACAGGAGTCACTCAGTTTGACTTTAGAAACGAATTTGGTACAAGGCTTTATTCATGATGAAAGTTCTTGTCTAAAAGCGCCACGATGTTAATATTGATGTTTACATATGTTTCATTGATTTTAAGGAAGCGTGATAAAGTTACGTATAAGAAAACGATAGATGGCCTGAATACAGCAAAAATGACCACACAAATATCAAACAGTGCATTGATGACCTTAACAGAATATTAAGGAGAAGTTTGAGAATTATACAGGGCTGTATCTTTTAGGCGCCGTTATTTAACCTTCATTCCGAACAACTCCTTAACAATACTCTTTTAGATAGCGAAAATGGCTTCTTGGTCAACCGTGTGATCATTGACAACGTGTGATACGCGAACTATACCGTTTTGATCGTGGACTCACCGGAGGGATTACATATATATAGTATTACTGAGTAGAGGGACTGCGTTAGCCGTTAATTATAGCTTGAATTTAAGCTTAACGAAAACAAATGATATGATAATTAGAAAAAATCGCAATCCCACGGATAAATAATTGACTATTTCCGAGAAGAGGAGATAGAACGAGTGCAACGTTACAGTTGTTGTCAATATCTCACAAACAAGGGGTTTAGGCATTTCGATTTCTACAGTTGCTAAGGCCGGATTGGGGATTCACAGTGTCTTCAACGCTAGATTATTGTGGCCTTTGGAGTCTACGGAAGTCAACCCCAAATTTTCTAGTATAGAACCAGAAGATGTGTCACTGAACCACTTCTACTACTTGGGGTGCACATTAGATTAAAATTATAACTTCCCATACAAACAGAGCATCCAAGAGCGCTTGAAGCATTCCATGGTTTGGGTACCATCTTCTATGTGTTGCTCAATAGCATAGTAGCTCAGACTTTCACTGAAGAGGTGTGCAAAAAGATGAACAAAAATCAAGGCTCAATTCAAAGGGGCTATTAATGAAGTTACCATAGCCAAAATGATTTTCAACATCCGCTGAATGGATTAGACCTGAAAAAAGAGGGAACAAACCAACATGCAAGGGTTTTTCTAGTTTCCATGTTAATGAGGATACCTATTTTACTGTCACGGTTTTTGGTTTGATCCTTGCAGGATATATAGATCGTGCAATCTTCCCTGTCACGTTTGACTTTTCCTCTACTAGATCTTTTTACTATAATAAGATCTGAAACGAACAGGGCGCACTTGACAATTTTTTTTTAGACTTGAGGTAATTTTCTCGTTTTATATACAATGCGGACATGTCACAATTGTTAAATAAAGCTAAACAAAATGAGACACTGTGTTATGATCTTAAAGTATCACTAAAAATTTAGAAGCTATGAGAAGAACTGTAGACATATACATTGGAAATAATCAGAAACCAAGAGGCGGAAAGAAGAATGGCTGTGACAGAAGCCATTGCTTTTCAAGATCAGGACTGTAAAAATTTATGATTAGGAACTCCATACATGGACAACAAAAATGTGCTTATAAAACCATAAAGCACTTAAATAAATCAGAAAAAGTCACAACTAAGTCAAATATTGTTAATGGGGAAACTTGATTGGACTATTACAGACAATTATCGTTCGATTCACAAGCTATAAACACGAACAATACAGAAAAATATGGCGACCTAATAGACATCGAAGCATTGGAACAGGTTCTGGAAAATATAAAAAACCGAAAATCCTCGGGTATTGGCAATTTCAACGGAGGCTTTTTTACATATGGAGGAATACTGCTGCACATAGACTACTGCATCTAGTTAACATCTACTGGAAACGAAGCACAATAGCTCATGAGAGGAATGTAGCAATAGTGAAACGACTGTTTAAAAAGGGAAACTGCGACCCACTGATCACGGACTAATTGCAACGGTAACCGCATCTTACAAAATATATGCGAAAATAATTACGAAGAGAACCCACGTTGTAGCAGAAAATAAAATAGACGAATCACCAAATGGATTTCGACGTAGCAGATCCTGCATTGACTCTGTGTTTACATTAAAACTACTAACTAATTGAAAAGCGCAGATTTCTATAAAGGTTTTGGCCAAGTTAATCGAAATGTAGAACATATTAAACGACAAAGAGTTCCCACGTCATGAGGAACCAAAATATGCAGAAAGAGTGGACAAACCATTAGTAAATGCTCCATAGTCGTTAATCACGGTATGAGGCAAGTGTGCCCGCTGTCACCCATACTTTTTAACTTATACTTAGATGGTATATTAAGAAAATGGAGAGAACACCAAAGATTAAAATAAATGGCAACACAAATATTGATTCTTTATTATTTTCAGATGACTTGGCAGTTATAACAAACTCAGAAAATGTACTTCGAAAGCTAGCTCGTCCTATCAGAGTCACCTTGAAAAAAAAACGTTTTGCAATACTGTACTGTTGGTGACACTGTAAGTCTATGTGGAATTTGATGTTAGTAGGTTAGGTTTTGCGTCAGTTTTGACACAGACTGATGCAAAACCTAACCTGCTAACCTCGAATTTGACATAGACTTACAGTGTCACCAACTCCACATTTTAGTATTGCCAATGTTAAAATGTTACTGTCCTGTTATTTCTTAACGACCTAGGCTGTTAAATGTATAACAGCCATAGCTGTTATGGACAACTTTTCAGTCAGGTTGATAGTTCCGTTATTGACAAATAACAAGTAGGTGTTATGAAAATATTATAACTAGAGTATAACTGCTTAATTTAAAAGAGAGAAACAAAAATTATGGAATTTTAAGGCCAATAACCGCCAGAACTCAAATTATTCTAGGCGACATGCCCTTATAAAATTTCACATTTTAATTATCTCGAAACCGACGTATCTTACGAAAAATATAAAGCTACAAACAGCATATTAGCACGATATCAAATCGTGTGCGGTACTGTAAAAAGAATTCTAAGGAATAAACAAAAAGGAGACGAAAAACCAAATTTTCAAACAGCTGAAATGAATTTTTGAGATCTGTGAAATGCTGCACACGTGAAGATCATACCTATTAAAGAAATACGTAACGAATTAGGTGTAATAACCATCAATAACCAAATAACTAAGTACAAAGGAAAATGGGAGCAACACCTACTCAGCATGACAGAAGACCGTCTACATAAAGCAGTATAAGATGCAGATCGACAAGAAAACGAAGACCTCTGATGCGATGGCGTGCATTTTAATAAACATATATCCCTTTTTCAACTGTCCCACGATTTTATTATAAATGTTGTAGTAACCGTTGGGTTACGCGTAATTTCAGGTGCCGATAACTGGCACCTACAATTATCGTAGATGCTGAAATTATCCGTGTTGATGTTAATAGCTGTTGTTTACAATAACAAATATCCGAATACAAACCGAAACCCTAATAGCATGTTATCAAGTATATTTGCAATCCATATCGGAGTCGCTTGTGCCGAAAGCACCTAAGCAGTATTGCAGCCGATTGGAAATTAACCACGGCATTTGAGAGGCAATTAAAACACATAATGATCAACCGCTCGACTCCACTACAACTATTCATCATCAATTAGAACATTGTATGCAATATCGAGGCATTCCCATTACATTCAGGTCTTACTTAAAAAAAGTCGATCGGCCAGAGGTTGTTTGATTTCGGTCGCTATTTATAGCAAGATAACAATTATTTTACATTTTAATCACTTTTTATTCTAAATGGCCTTAAAATTTCTATAAGTTCTACTTCTTACCGAAAATACGTGTGTAAATGTAGGTTAGTTGCAAACATATGCAAGGTGGAATATCTTCGTTAACATTGATTTGGGTTAAGCCACAGGTTTATGTGAAGTTCCTTGTCATTAGGCATATTTTACAAACATGCGGGACATTATCATCTCAAAAAATATGCTCAGGCGTCGTTAGTCCTTTATGCTTTTTTGCTATAGCGGTCACCATATGGCCCGCATTACGTGGAATACCCGTTATATGTATATGCGGAAGTGTTCGCTGTGGTTTCGTTTGTGTACTTTATTTCATTATAAAGCAATTAGCCGAAAACTCAAGTATGCATCAATAATAAGTCTTTGTTGGAGAGAGTCGCTAGCACACTTCCCGCAGAAGATGGTCGACTCCTTTTAGTATTTTGATGAATCTATCGTGTACTTCAAGTCTACTTGGACCCACAAAGCATAGATATCATCCATCCGATCGGTTATAAGTCAGCCTGTGTATCGATTGAGCCTAGCCGGGGCAAAATTGTGCAGGACTAAACAGTCAATTGTTGGTGGTTGTGGTTATCTCAAAGTTATTATACATAAAATCCTGCCGCCGCCAGCATGTGGCTTTGTAGCAATTGAAGTTGGCACTATAACCACCTGCTCTCCCTTGAGCAATTTTACTCTATCTGGTTAGAGGTGGTATTCACACGCCCTTTATAGGGGTCCGAGTCGAGTAGCGAAGTCAGATTTAAATTGATAGCAAGCAGAAAAGGCGTACAAGGGGCCAAAGCAGCGACTCCCCACAAGTGGGGAACATACCACACTCTAAGGGATTTTAGAACGAACTGGATGGTTCTTTGTATAATGTTCCCTAGTGCATCCGCTGCAATGAGTCATGTGAACATCACTACGGAATGCACGCGTCCAACGCTGTCTCATACGTTTCGTCGTTAAACTCTTAAACGATTCTTCTATATATGCCACGTAATATTTCTATTTCTTTACCAACGTTTCCTTTATTATCTGTTTCATGGTAAATATATGGTTTTGCATACTTCGCCTATTCCGAAATCCACACTGCGTTTCCGAAGGTTTTAGTTCTACATTTTTTCTTATTTTACATTTAATATGGTGTCATAAACCTTCACAGCTGTACTCGGTAGGGTAATCTGTCAATAGCTACTAGTTTTTTGCGTCTTCTTTTTTTTGTACACTTTCACTCCACCCTCTCAGTCCTCCTTAGGTATTCTTTTTTTTTTCAAGCATCGTTACTTATTGCGACCAGTAAATTTACTCTTTGGCTCCAGTGCACTTCAATCTTTTCGGGACAACTTTATCGTTTTCCGGAGCTTTTCCATCGCAATAGTTTTTATTATTTCTCTAACTTTCTTTATTGTATTTTCCTCTACATCCAATATAATTGGTATTTCTTGAATAACTTCTCGATTCATGCATAGTAAGATGGCTTTTTACCGTCTTTCTACTTATTATTAAGTACTTTATGGTGCTATTGTACCTTTTTAGTTACTAGTTCTTATATCACTTATCGTTTTATTAACTCACATCGATTTAAGTATCGTATAGAAAAGTTTCTGGTTTTTATTGCTATTTATTCCTTTTTCATCGCTAAATTCTGTCCAACCATTTTTTCAACTCTTTTCTTAACTTTCTTTTGTTGCTTTATTTTTCGCAATTGGCTTTTTTTTTGTTTCTTAAATAATTTTTTCTTATTTTCTTATTTTTGTTTTGGTCTCATCATTCTGATTGTTTGCATTACACGTTTACTTATCTGATAAAAATTTTTAGCTGTCCCTTTTAAAATGTATTTGGGTAAGTGCCATATTCTATTTTCTCTTTTACGTATCTGTTTCATCGAGTGTACCGGTTTTCCATCAATTGTTTTCGTTATGTCTTCTCTCTCTCCTTCCATCCCTCTCTATTTTGTAAAATTCGTTAAATGTATATTATATATATATAATCCGTGACCTTATCTACCCGTAAGGTGTTAAGGTATTACAATTCAAATAATAATAAAATTCGAAAAATATAAATTATAAATTCACAATTCAGTTATAACTATGTACACTAACTACTATCACTTCCTATAAACATATCTTGCCCATTCTTTTTTGTTTCTTGCCATTCTTGTTCCTTCTTTCCATGTTACTCCTTGTTTTGTTAAATTTTCCGCTATCACCCCGTCCCATGTTTTTCGTGGTCTTCCTCTTAATCTTTTTTGTGTTGTTTTCGCTAACCATACCCTTTTTGTCTGTCTTTCTTCTTCCATGCGGACCAGATGTCCAAACCATCTTAATTGTTGCTTCGCGATACTTTCCAGAATATGTTCAACATTTAGTTCTTGTCTTATCTGCTCATTTCTTATTTTATCATTTCGGGTAACTCCTTTAACTGCTCTCAGGTACTTCATTTGTATGGCTTGTATTTTGCTCTTCATTTTGTTATTTAAAATCCAACTTTCGGCTCCATATGTTAAGATTGGTTTGAACACTGTGTTATATACGGTTATTTTTGTCTTTCTCGATATTTCCTTTTTTCTTATGAATGTCCTGTTCATTGCATAGTATAGCTTTGTTGTATTTTCTATTCTACTGTTTATTTCCATGTCTTCTTTTCCATCTTTGTGTATATTTACTCCTCAATGTCTCTATTTGTTCTATGTTTCGTCCATGTATTTCAATTTTTACTTTTGTATCATTTCTTCCTATTGTCATCACTTTTGTTTTTTCTTTGTTTATTTTCAAGTTTCTCTTTTTTAGTGTTGTATTCCAGATATTTAAGTTTGCTTGTAGGTCTTTTTCATTCTTTGCATATACTATTACATCATCAGCGAAGGCACTTTCAGCTATGTCCACCATCTGCATGTTCCTATACCCTACGTGTAATTTCTTTGTTTGTGTTTTTATTTCTTTTAAGACATCGTCAAGTATTATGTTGAAGAGTATCGGGCTGAGTATTCCTCCCTGTCTTAACCCTTCCTTGGTCAGAAACTCCTCTGATTTCATATTCCCTGTTCTTACGTAGTTTCTAGTTTTCTTGTATATAGTTGCTATGGCTTTTCTCAGTTGTTCATTTACTCCTCTTCTTCTAAGACTATTCCATAATTCTTTTCTTGGGATGCTATCAAAAAGTTTTTCGATATCTATGAACGCTACATATATAGTATTGTTCATATTCTTTTGGATGAGTTGCTTCATTGTAAAAATATGGTCTTGCACCCCTCTACCTTTTCTAAAACCACTCTGTGATTCTTCTAGTTGCTGTTCCATTTTCATTTGTAACCTTTTTTCCAGGATTCTCTCATATACTTTTAACATAGTACTCAGCAAGGTAATTCCCCTATAATTCCCACACTCTCTGTTATCTCCTTTTTTGTATACAGGTAAAATTATTCCCACTTCCCAGTCTTTTGGTATATTTTGTTCCTTCCATATCTTATTAAATAATTTTTGTAAACTTTCTATCCCGTATTCACCCATGTTTTTTATCATTTCCGATGTTATGCCGTCCTGTCCTGCTGCTTTACCTCTTTTCAACCTCTTAATGGCTTATGTTATTTCTTCCTGTTTAATATCATCATTTTCTATGTATTCGGTGTTTTCTGTGGTTTCCTTGTCGTCTTCTATTTCGTCTGGCGTAATTAGTTGTTCTGTATTTAGCATTTCTTCAAAATACTCCTTCCATATTTTCATTATGTCCTCCTCTTCTTCTAGTATTTCTCCGTTTAAGGATTTAATGAACATATTTCTATTTTGTTTCCCTTTCCGTATTGTTTTTAATAGTCTATAGAATAGCTTCTGATTTCCCTTGCTATCTCGCTCCATTTTTTCCCCAAATTCTTCCCAAGATTGTTGTTTCGCGTTTTTCACCATTTCTTTGACTTTTACCCTTTGTTCTGTATACTTGTTATAATTTACGTTATTTTTTCGCTAAGATATTTTTTCCATTTTAGTTTTTTCAGCTTTACTTCTTTTTGAATTTTCTCGTTCCACCATCTTGTTTGTTTTTTGGTTATGTCTGTTTTGATACATCCGCAGGTTTCTTTTGCTATTTCTATTATTTTATCTTTAATTTTTCTCCACATGTCTTCTATTGTCATGTTATTTATACTTTCCCTGATTTTATTCATTTCTGCCTCTATTTTCTCTTTATATAATTTGTCTGTTTCTTCTTCTCTAAGCTTATACGTCCTGATTACTTCTTTTACTGCTATGTTCTTATTCTTAATTTATTTTAATATGTTCTTTTTGTTTCTTATGTTTTATTTCTATTTTTGCTAATACCAAGTAGTGGTCTGAGTATATTTCACATCCTCTTCTCACTCTTGTGTCTTTTATTTCTCTTCTATAATTCTTATTAACAATAACGTAATCTATTAATGATCGTTATTTTCTACTTACTATTTCTCTTGTAAATTTATGTGTATCTTTGTGTTTATAGAATGTATTTGTCACTATTAAGTTATTTAAAATACAAAAGTCTATTAATCTTCGTCCATTATTATTTCTGTCCTCTTCTCCATATATACCTATTGTACTTCCTGTTTCATCGTCTTTTCTTCCAACTCTTCCGTTTAAATCTCCCAGGATTAATAATCTTCCCACACTTTCTTCGGTCACGTCTGTTAGTTGATCCCAAAACGCATCTTTTATACTGGTCTTTTCATCCTCATTGGGCCCATATACAACTATAATTGTGGTTTTTACTGCTTCATCTATTTCCATTTCTATTTTCAAAATTCTTTCTGATACTCCGTCCCATTTTCGTATGTATTTCAAGTTTTCTTTGTTAACAAAACATCCTACCCCTTCTCTAGCTCTATTTCCTTCTTTTACACCACTATATATCAACAGGTGCCCTCCTTTTAATAATGTTTCTCCTTTACCTTTCTTTTTCGTTTCGGTAATACCCACAATATCTGCCTTCGCGTTTTCCAATTCTTCCACTAGCTCCTCTTCCTTTCCTCTTAGACTCCTAACGTTCCACGTTCCTATTTTCCAAAGTTTTCCACTCTTTATTATTTTTCCTTGTAACACATCTTTTTCCTTGTCCATAGCACGGTCTTCATCTATTTTATCCGTCCTAAGTGATTTATCTAGTTTTTTGATTTTTCCAGTTTATTTATGTGGGGATTCCATTGCCATGTTTCATTCCCTATTTGAATTTTGCCTTTTTCAACCTTAGCGTTTTGTCCTTGTCTTCTTACTTCATATCATAACTTTAATCTCAGCTGTTTATGCATCTCTCTATCCTTCTTTGATAAATCATTATTAATGTATATACGTTCTCTCAGTTTTCTCAGTTTATGTTTGTTACTTAAAATTTGTTCCTTCTAGTATAAATTGTACAACTCTATCAAGCATGTTTTCTCTCCTAACTTCTGTACTGCTTTAATATTTACTTGTATTTCAAGAGTGTTTCTTATAAAATCATTTATTTCGCTTATAAGTTCGCTTTGTGTTTTGTTGGGAGTATCTATTTTTTTTCTTATTAGTACTACATTTGTTTTTCTTTTTTCTCTTTCCAGGTTTTCTACATTATTTCTCAAATTTTCCAATTCTCTTTTTATGTCTTTGTTCTCTTTTGATGTCATTTCGTATTTATTTTTCAGTTCTTCATTTTCTATTTTTAACATCGTTAAATGTTATTACAGTTATATAGTAGCTCTTCTGAAATATATGCTTGGAGACGTAATTCTGCCCTCTGATAGATCCCAAAATAGCTCTCTTTTATATATTATTATTATCTTTGAACATGAAGGTGAAGGTCTCAGTCTAAAACACCGCTTGTAAGGTCTATGTCTCAATACTGTCTGAATATAGGGATGCCACGGTGCTATATTTCTACACCGATGGCTTAATTTGAATACGGCGGAGGGCGCCGCCTTGTTCGCTTTTAAGGGATATTCGCTATCACCGTTGTTAGGTAAACACGCCGAATCCACAGATATCACGCTAATTAAGTTAGCTTATTATTAATATTTAATAACGGCAGATTTCGTTTCGCTTGCAGAACGGTAAATAAGAAACAGTGGAAACGGCAAATAGAATTACCATCATAAATCCGAATTTAATATACGCCGGAATAAACAGCGCAGCAATGATCTATGGTCGCTTTTTCGCAACTGCACTCCCATTACAACTAACGAAATGTATTTTCGCACTGTCGGTGCGCTCCTCAAATGATAAATTGCAAGTTGACATCATCAATTTTAAAACCGACGATAGGATAATGTAAATGTCATTTATTATTGGAGCGCATTATTAGAATCAGCGTCAATTTCGATATTTTAATTAATTTAGCAGACTCCATAATATATTGATATAGTGGAACTGCCCCTAAATGTTGCGTAACTGCTATGAAATTGTAATTTGTGCTTTATTGCAAATTACTAAAAACTTATTTTTTATCAATAAAAGCAATTTTCATGCTATTCAGAACTAATATAATAATACAACAGCAAAAATTGGTATAGATCCCATTTTGAGCACATAGATGTGTATCACATACTATACAAACGTGGAGAATTTTATGAATCAAATTTCGATTTTATATAAACATTCAGACATTTCAGATATGCGTGCCTTACATCTTTTAAAACCAAACAAAGCTGTTTGTAATAGTTGTGTGGTGGTGGTTTGTCAAAGCTTACAACTCATTTATGATTTGGTCCACAATATTAGAGTACCTTATGAAAAATGATACTGGTTAGTTAACCCTTACAAAGTAACGTTTCGAAAAACATAGCAGCTTGAAACGTGAGAGTCAAGGTTGGTCGAAGAGCTATACGTAGGCATCAGGGTATTTAATCCCTCTATGCCAGCCGTGCTACATAAAGTACTGCTAATTTGTCGCTCGAATTTAGTGCACTTGAAAACGACGACGCGTGACCGGCTGAAGAGCTGTATTGTGACGCTTCAGATAAAAAATGGCGAGAGTTCAAGTTTTATTAAATCTAAATCCACGTTCCAAGTTTATGTAGCGTGGATATTTTTCTATTTCTATAGCATGACGTATCGTCCATGGAAGGTCGTGAGGTAGTATGACCTACTTTCATTTTAAGGTGTGTCCATTTCTACAAGTATGCTTACTAAGCACTGACTCTCAGATCCATAGCACCATCCGTCTGTTGAATGTAGCTCAAGCTGTAAGAGCAAGGATCTATATATTGTATTGTATGAACTATACTTTATTTAGTTAGCTTGATATTATTAGAATTCATACCACTCATAATATTATTAGAAATATGCCATATTATATTTTATTAATCAGATTAAAATTATTACCTAGCTCCGGTATAGCATTTGACTCTTTCTCAGGTTAGTTCACTTTGTTTTCATATCAATTGATCTTTAGATTAAAAATTAATTATTTAAATTAATTCTGTCTGTTAACTTCATTCAAATGTCAAACTGACAATCAAGCCAATATGATACCATTACAAATATTCTGAATATCTCTTAAATGAATATGTACTCTCTATCTTATAAAGTTTCTCTTTAATATTACCTAAATACTTTTAACTATACATATACCTTCATATCTTCCAGCTTCATGCATCACTTCACCTGTCCACCTATAACTCCGTTTCCTACTTCTTCCTCTGCTACTTACTGCACCTCATAAATTGAATGCACCTTGACAGCAAAAGAATGCAAATTTCCAACGACAGCTATCCGAGCTGGTCTGCTCCTCCTCGCTGACACCAACTATGCCAATGTTCCAAATACTCCAATAGCTTCACACTTTACAACAGCAAGCACCTCCGAACCGGACTACTCCTCCTCACTGACACCAATTATGCCAATGGACCAACTATGACATCTTCCACTGGGCATCATCTCCACTACGGACGACAACTCTTTACTCCCAGCCAGTCCAACTATTCGCCCCTCTTTAATAACGTCTGGTACCTTAGTAATTCACTCCAACTCTTCTATATTAACCTGCACTTCCATCAACCTTGATATCCATTTTTAATTCTTCAAATAATTTTCCAATTTTTAGTTTTTATCATTACCCAACACTCTTCCACACACTTCCATTAAAATTCCATTACATTAATACTGTATTTTATTATTTTTACTTGTAATACAACAATTTATTACTTTACATTTCTCCAATTTTATTAGTGGTTGATTTCTCATTTTGGCTCACCATAGTTACATTATATTTTTCCTATTTTTCTGTCTGTTACATTCGAGATGTTAAAATTAAACCCTAATTTATTCTACTACCATATAATTACTTACTAATGACTTTGTAGATATAATATTAGCTTAACTTCTCAGTTCTAATCTTATTACTTTGTGCTTAACCTCTTATTCCAAAATATTACTAATAAATTATATCTTCTAAGTAAAACCAAATAACTTTTTGTATTTTCTCATATTCAAAGTCAATACATCAACTCATAGCTAAAATTTCCTTTTTAATAAAGTCAAATGTTAACTCAATTCAAATTAGTGTATTTTATTTCTAAATTGTTCATAAAATTTATTACTTCTCACAAATAGTTCATTAACACCACAGTCAAAAATCCTATTTTATATTATTCAAAATAAAGCCAATGTACTATTCTGCAAAATGTGCATTCGTCTCAATATAATATTATTTACCAAATCATGAAACAAATTCAACATCTCGTAAAGGAAATTATTTTCGAAAAAGGCAACGATTAGTTATAGCGATTTAAATTATTGTGCATATTTTGGAGAGTTCATCATTCTTGTCTACAATTATAGGTTTGCATTTTTTGTGATATAACTATACCCATTTGATCGAACTATTTATACTCATTTCAACTGTATAAAGTATTTGCAACATAACATAATAATTTCTTGAAGAAAATTTATAAATTATATTTAAATACAAAGACGCAAACGTGTCTTGTAACAAATGAATGAGACTGTTTAATTAAGCATTTTTTAAAAACAAGCTAAATTTGTAAAGTTAGGTACTATTACTACAAAAGAAACTAGGACAAGTTCTAAATCTGGAAGCCATGAATTTTTATTATTTTAGTTGATGAAATGCTGTTAACTGCCATGTGAATAATTCAAATCTGTCATCTATCATATCAAATTTTAATATCAAAAACTAAAATACAAAACAATTGTAAAACTAGATAAATGTGCAATTTGGGTTTTCTAAGCAAGAATTGATCTTAGTATTTCAAACTAAACTCACTCTACGTATTGCAAACAGTAACGTTTTGAAATAATTTCAAATTTATTAATATCTCAGTTGCCAGGTAAAAGTTCAGATTCACACAGCTAAAAAAACCTTGTTCTAGTTTTTTCTTTGTAGCAGTAGTACATCAACAATAAATCAAATTTGCAAGTAATACAACTAAAAATTGACAGCAAGCAAATGATTTACAACAATAAGTTATAATAAATCTTTAAACTGGTGTTCGTTATTCTCTTCACAGGAACCCGCAGGGGAAAATAATTCTTGTAAAGCGTTTCTAATAGTAAATCTAGGAATTTCCTGTCATTAGTCAAGAAGAAAGATAAAGAGACCTTTCCGGCTACCCTACAGCTCCCGATCTCACTTGGTTCAGATATTCAAACACTGTAACGTCATAACGTGCAGGAACTCAATCGTGTTTGGAACATCTGAGCTTCCTACAGTGGAAAACAATACGGACAATATTGGAATCAATAATTTTTTTAAATTATCTTTTATCTTTTAACGGGTCTTAGAAAAATAAGGGTTGTTCACCAACATGTTATTATCATCATCAGACGAGTAGACCTATAAACTGCAATGCTCAGTATCATTTAGTTGCGTTATATGATAAGAAAATAGTTTGTTTTCTATGCAAAGAACGAGTGAATTATTAGCGTATGTAATCATATATATCGAGAGATCCAAAAAAAAACTGTTCCTCAGCGGGCTGTGGAAATTCAACGTATGAATAATATGTTGGTGACAGTGTACGTCAATGTCAAATTCGAGGTTAGCAGGTTAGGATTTGCGTCATTTTGTGTCAAAACTGACGGAAAACCTAACCTGATAACCTCGAATTTGACATTGACATACAGTGTCACCAACATATTATTCATACGTTGAATTTCCACAGCCCGCTGAGGAACAGTTTTTTTTGGATCTCTCGATACTTACGTACATAAGATCGCAATACATTTTTCCCAGAAGCAAGACTGTAAATTCTAGCGTATATTTTTAAAGCACATAATTCATATACGATTATATTAGACCTAGAAGCTTATTTGTTATCTGGAGTGCAAAATCAAGATAGCTAATGGCAGTATTTGAATAAATATTACACTGAGCGGCTACAGGAGTAAGCTCTGAATCAGACGGTTAAGTATGAAATCTCTACTCATCACATTCGTTGTGTCGTTGGATAATTTCATTGTTTTTAACTAAAATACTTAAAATTGTACCCTTACATAATTAATCAGGATAAGCTAGCAAACCTCAGATGATCACACATCACATATTATAGTAAAACCAAATCAGGAGTCGACGTTGTTGGCAAGCTCTGAGCAGCCTATACCGTTACCAGAAACACGCTACGCTGGCCAATTGTGGTCGTTGCAGCCTGTAGGTATCAGTTTAGAAGTGATTTCGATCGGAAATGGACAGAAGAATATGAGACGTCGGCATTTACAAAGGAGACATCTTCAAACACGGAGCATGCCACACACTCTTGCGGAAGTTCTAAGAAGGTTCACACCACCAGAAGAGGACAATTCAACCGTCCCAGCAAGACGTCATCGCTACGCCCTATGCTACACATCCCGGAAATTCAGGCTAACTAATACCATTTGCAAGAATTGTAAGCGAGGGATCTGTGGCGAACATACAACAGCAATGTGCACAGAGTGCTACCCTCAGCTAATGGAGTTGACACAATAAACATTTATTGGATTAGTAAAATACAGGATTTTTTAGCTTGTTTTTTTGTTTTGTAATATTTTTTTATACTCATGAATATTAATTTTGCTTCTTTATAATACCCTTTTATTCAGTATTTGTGGAATAAGTAACAAAACACGTACTAAAACATCAATTATTAAAACATACGCATGGTAGGCTACCTACAGATCAGTTGGTGTTGACGCCATGTATCAATTTGGTACATTGCTAATACAGTATTCACTCACTTTTCCTGTGTTTTGACGTGGTTCATAGAAACGTTAACAAAAATGTTTCAAACAAAAACTTTTTCAGAAAATCAATAGTAGGCGAAAGGAAACTCCATAAGGTAAATGATCAAAATGAATGTTTGTTAGAACAATTCTATTAAAGCAATTACATTAGCCTTAAATCCTAGCATTTTCACGAGTCACGCAAGCTAAATTCGTAATTCAGTGGTAATGTTATGAAAATTCATTTCTATAAACCTTATCTCCGCACAGTTCAGTTCAAATATTAACGCTTCACCGTAGTTAAAAATTGCCGATTCAGGTTTATGTTGGCATACGTTATGAATACTGCCGTACAACCAGTTTCGTCGAAATTAGTTATAAATTCACCCTTTGTTCCCTTCGGTCGGTAAAGCAGTCTCAGGTTACCGAATTGCTACATTCGAGGTCCCCTGCAAGTTTCGCAAGTTTTGAACCATATTTCGTCATGCTAAAACTTTTCCGTAGCCTTAAGCAGAAGCCCTTAGTCAGCCTTGGGGATCCCAAAATCTTTTGAACCGTTCTACCGTAAGAGCAACTAGGAAGTAGATAAGCCGCGTCTGCGCTTGGCCAGTTTCGCGCCTACATCTTCCGCAGGAGCGTCACTTAGAGTGGAGCTCGCAAGATGTAAGGGTCACGTTGGGTCCGCGGTGGGCGTCGATTTGCCGAATCCGCGTAAAAAGTTTATTGTCGACATTCTTGTGTTGTGAAGCCGCCTTGTCGCCGTCAATTCGAGCTTAGTGCATAGTGGTTAGAGGTGAACGTTTAGCGGAGTTTTCCGTATCGTTTGGAGCTGAGCACCTCCGCTAACACTTATCGTGGATTATATTTTGGGATCACTCAACCGTGTGCTAAACTTACCAAGTAGAACAAAGACCCGATCCCTTACCGTGATCTGCTTGTTACCGGGGTCCATTCTAGTCAACCCTCGTCTTGGGGATGTTTTACCGCTCGCATTCGCTCGATTTTGGCCCAGTCCTGTGGTTTACAACAGTTTCCTGTCATTTCCGTTCGTGGCACTGACTGAGATGCAACTCGCAGCTGAGGAAAACAACTTAAGTCTGCACATCTATGTTTCTATTAAGGTAAACTAGCAGTCCAGTGAGACAAATCTCTTTTAAGAAAACAAAAAAGACCGTTTTGCAAATAGAAAGCGTATTCATTTTTGGTAGCAAACTACCAGTCGCATTCGCCTTGATAAAATTTGCCTAGAATCTAACCTAAAAAGTTAAGATTAGGATATAATTAAGATAATAATTAGTGTTAGAGACTGAAATTCGGTTCCTGACCTGACATGACCAATCCAAACATATAACTTTAATAACTTTTTTATCTATCTCTTACGGTTTGGCTGCTGAAACAACCTCCCAGACAGACAAAACAGCGTCCCGGACAGACCAGCGTCCCGGACAGACACGTCTATTAGATAAAGGATTGTTAACCGTTAAATGTTTATAGTGAAGTGTTTTGCCAAAGTGTAGTTTGGGCCACTTGAGCCCTTTTGGTTGATTTAAATCGTAAAATGTTTAACAGTTCCGTCAAGTTTTATTGTCTTCCGTTGCTGTACCGTTTTTGAAGTGTTTGTTGCTAAATTTTGATACTGTAAAGTAGTTTTTGTGGTAGAACGTACCGTTCATATTGTTTGTAATTGTAAGCATGTTATTTGTTGCCGTTTGATCATTCGATGTTAGATTATAAATTGCGTCGTTACCCCAACTAACGTTTTTGCATATTTTCGACCGTGATACTTAATTATTGTAAAATTCATTGTCATTTGTTTCATGTTATTTTATCAATACAGTTTATTGTTAATTGTTTATACGTTTTTCATTGGTGTGTTTGCATGCCTTGTGTCGATGTTTTTGTACAGGAACCTAGTTGGTGCAAGTAAATGTAAGCTAATGCCGTAAGGTAGGTTTGATCCAGCTGTGACGTCGCTACCTCAGGTTGTGCCAAGGTAGAAGTAGCAAGGTGATTTACCCACTTCCATTTTCAAAGTAATTCCACCTGTGCTACCGATGTTGTGTTATTCCCGAGTTAGTCAAGAAAATGGTGGCGTACCTTATTTAGCATCATTTAACCCCTTTGTGTCGAAGCACAGCCCTAACTGTAATAGTAAAGAATGCCGTTAACGCGGTTTCGTCGTGTTACAAAAGTGGCTAGTTGTTTGTTAGTGTCGTAATAACGTTTTTCGTGCTGTAACAAACTTGGCGCCCAACGTGGGGCTTTGTTTTTGTCAATATCGCCCTTGTGGCTTTGGTTTTTGCCATTTAGAACCTTTTTGCCTTTTTTTTTGTTCAGAACCTTGTAGAATTGTTTTTGAAAATGTTTTTTCTTGTTTGTTTAACTTTCTGAGGTAAAAGAAGCATGTTGGCATACTTTTTCGTATAGTAATGGATTGGTTTAGTTTCTCTTCTTGTCGTATTGATCATTTATGACCCCTTCTTTAAATTTAGTATTGTTTTTTTATATAATTCGTATCAATTTTCGAGGTTTGAAGAACTTTTCATATGTAGATAGGTCAAGATTGTGGTTTTTCTTGTTTTTCCTTGTAGTTTCGTTTCTCTTTGTTTCTTTTCGTGCCTTTTTGTATTTTGCGAAGTGTCTTTTCTTGTTTTTAGTATGTTTTATTTTGTTTTCATAAGTTTTTCATTTGTTTTCTTTACGTAAGACGTGTTTTTCTTTGTTTTCTTTTGTTTGCCGTGTCTTTTCTTGTATTCTATATGTCGTTTTGTGTGTTCTTGGCGTTAATTGTTTTTTCTTGTTTTCTTTTTGTGTTTTTCCAAATCTTTTCGTGTTTAAAGGACTTGGAGTAGGAAAAAACATTGTTTGTTTTCATGAAGCCTTCTTGAAGTCATTGCGTACGTTTTTTTAAAGTTGAATTTTCGTTTGTTGATAAAACAGTTTATTTTCGTAAGAATTTTTCGATTTCAATCTTTTGATTGTCTTTTAGTGTCGTTTCTTATCTTAACGATTTCAGAGTAGGAAAAAGTATAGCTAGTTCGTACTGTTGTGTTGTTTAGTTGCAGATTATGTGGAATTTTTCCGGTTTTAGTTGAATTCAGTACCGATTTTCGCTCATTGAAGTTACCGAACTCTGTTTTTTAATTATTTGTTGGGATTTCGATTCCTTTGTCGTTGATTTTGTTTAGCCTTCAGCTAATTAGAAATTTCATTGTACCGTCCCGAACTTACGTTGAAGTCAGTAGAGTTTATCGATTTTTGACGTTCCCGATTACTGATGTTGACCTTTTTTGTTGTTGTTTGATGTTGTGCCGCGTTGCTATTTTGTGAACGAGTTGGAAATCATTTTCGATTTCATTATCGTCTAATGGTCCGTTGTTAAGATGTGGTTTTGCGTTGGTGTGTTTGTGAGATTCGCTTATGCGGAATTTTTAAGGTCTCTCAAACCATCTACTTAGTCGGCTTTGCGTAGTTTGCTTTCGTTTGACTTATCTCGCCTTCATTTTTATCATGTATTGCCCAACTTCGTTTGCTAATTTCATCGTGTGCATCAACACCTGTCGAAGTGTATTGTACACTTACTATCGCCCCTTTTTCGTTTGTTAATGTAGTCGTTTACCGAGTTGAAGTAGATAGCGATTTAGTTCTCTTATTGTCGTTTTGTTTTAGTGGCGTATTTATTGACGATTTATTGTCCCCTACCGAATTCTTTTGATGACTTTAGGTTGTCATGTACCGTGTTCTTTGTGAACAATTTCGTTGAAAACTTTTGAGCTTTGTGTGACGCCAGGGCCCAGCTGTTTCTTTAGTGAAGATTGTGTTTGACATCGTTTGGAGGCTTTGTTTTTCCGGATTTTTTTTTTGTGTTCGGCGTCGGAGTCGTTTTCGATCTCGCGTTTAGCGGATTTATAGTCGATTTGGCTTTCGGCATCGTCATCGATTGAGGATTTCGGTGGACTTAGTTTTCTTTTTATTTTACCATCGATCATTGACAATTCAAGACAGTTTCTGTCGCAACATATGTTCTTTCTTTCCCTGTTGGTATCTTTGCGACGATCTCGTGACGCGCAGCGTGCCCTCTTCAGGTAACTTTTGGGTTAGATCAGGGACTTCTTTTTTTGTGTTTGTAATTTTTACAAATACTTCCCGAGTTCCATTGGTCGGTTGGACGGAACTGCTCTGGGGTATAAGACGTTCCCGAAGTTGACAATCCCGCATTTGTGACATTTTTCCAGGATTTGACTTTTATCATTTAAGTTACGTTTAACCCTATTGGGTTACAACTCTCTTCTAGTTGTTGTATCTTTACCTTTAGTTTCTTCTGTCAGTTCTATCAACCGTGTCCCGGCGACAACTACCAAACCTTGGTCATTTAGTGGACCCCTGGTGGAGTGCCATTCCTTTTGGGACACCCTTTTTTAATGTCGCCCGTCTTCCGTGGTCCAGGGAATAAATTTTTTATTGTTTATTGTTTATTATGAATACATTATTACTTGCTAGTCAAATTAGCGTCAATTGTATTATCAAGCAATCAGGAGCCAATCGGTGGCGCTTTAACCGGAAAACCAACAGCTGTCAAGTACTGTCAATATGAATTATTTTCGTTTTAACTAAGAAACGTAAAAATAAATTTTTTATTGTACCTTTTTAGTTATTTGCGTTTATTTGCTTTTATGATGACTGAGGTTATATGCAACTTAAATTATTTATCAATACACAATTTTAAATGATATAATAATCTAACCAATAAATATATAACTGTATTTCTTCCGCAATGCAATTCTACAAAAAAGAATTTCATTCAACATAGGAATTTAGATAACTACTAAAATAAAATAATGGAAATATATTAATAATTACAATTTTAATCACCATCAGTACTTAAACTAGAGTCACTTGAATCGTTGCCAACATGAATGATTAGTTCATCAACAGTTACATCTAAAATCACGCTCATACCAAGTCCTAATTTTTTCTTAAGTGTGACGTACATAATTACTTCCCACATCTTTGGTACATTGCTTTAATGCTTCCTTTCACATTGCAAGAACTCGATCATCACCAAAACCATCCCTGCTGATGTTATCATTGTAATATTGTTTTGCATGTGCCATTATTAATTCAATAGCATTGAATTCACAATCATGTGGTGGTAGACGTAAAGCATCATGACTATAACTTCTCAGTAATTCATCTACTTCATAGCGCTTTTCTTTTCTGTGAGATTTGGGTAGTACGAGTACTTCAGTTTTAAATGAAGTTGGATCGTGATAATGGAATTTGTATTCAACCATTTTATGATATCTGCTTTCTTCCAGGAAGTTGAAGAATTTCTTTCAATCAAAACAGAATGGTAAGGGGCATTATCCATTATTATCATAAAAATTATTAATTAAATGGTTGATGAGCCATTTCTTAAAGGTTTCTGAATTCACCTCCCCTTGATAGTCTTCTTTTAGAGATTTTGTTGCAAATAATAGGGATGCGTTTTCGACAAACCCTAATTTAGACCCAGCATTAACCATAATAAAAAGTCTTCCATCATAATTTTCGAGATTTTTAACACTGCGAATATTTGAATCTTGGCAGGACTTTCCAGGATTTCCTTTAGAATAAAACCAGGTTTCGTCCATAAAGACTACTTGCAGTGGATGAGGTGAATTTAGATTCTATATGAAACGTTTTAAAAACTGCAGCCGCATAATAGCAATATTATCTTTTTCAGTTAGTGCTCTACGGTTATCATTTTTCTCGAATTAAAATCCGATAACATGTAGAACTCGATTTAAGCTGGTGTTACTGAGTAAAATATGGCTTTCTTTCAGTTCAGTATTCAGTGAATTGATGGTAACGTGCTTTTATCGAATACGTCGTGTATATGGTGTCTCTTATAACCACTTTCGAGGAATCCGGTAAATCAGTACATTTTGACTTTTTACGTGGTCTTTTCTTGCCAGGAGTACATAAAACTGGATTCATACTAGAACGACTCTCAACTCTTTTCACAGCAGAAAAACTAATGCCTGGAGCTTCTGCACCCTCTACAAATAATTAAACGATGGATATGAAATATAATTAGATGAATTATGTTTTATTTACGTCTTGTACACATGACAATGGAATTAGATGACCCCCATTTTCTTTCTCTCGTTCGAAGTAATCTAATAAATTTAACAAGAACTGCTGAGATTGTGAACGTAACGTTTTACCTTTCATAGACATAATTTATATCAAATCGGAAATAATAACTTGAAACGTAGTTATAAAACGCCGAAAAAATAAACAAGGCTTCCACAAGTATTATTTGACAGTTGACCTTTTAGTGATGACGCGCGTATGTGACTTTATATTCATCAGTGTTGTTATAGACTCTTAACCAAATTAATTTGAGTATCGTTAAGAGCTTCATTACCGCACTGGTAATAGACATTACCGCACTCAGTGTGGTAATGGATAGATATTACCGCACTCAGTGCGGTAATGAATATTAGCGCACTCTTTTTGTATAAAGAAATACATTGAACCAGAACCTATTGATGAAGATAAAATATTGAACAATACACGTTTGCTTATGGCAGTTAACGAGACTCGTTGATTGCCGCAAAACTCGGCTCACCGCCTCGTTTTTGGCAATCAAACTCGTGTCGTTAAGAATCTCATAATCAAACTTGTATCGTTAATATGTATAAACTACTTTTATGAAATAAGCACTTTAATCATAACACACGCTTATTGTAATGCTATCACTGTTGTGCGCATGGAGTTTGTGAACAGATGTATACGCATGTTTGTCGTTACTAAATTCAGCGTGTGATGAGTGATGACGCAAGGCTCATCTTTGGTGGTTTCTATAATAAAAAGTTATTTCTAGTTTCCCTCTTGAAGGAGCGTTAGCTCGCTACGCAAGCATTTTAGGTGTTAATAGATACTTTTGCTCTTAGAATCACCTACGCAATCATCTCCCAAAGTTTGTCAGTAGAACTTGTTTAAGCCCTATATATTTCTTTACTACAAAATAAAAATAATTTGTCATGAATCATTATTTCAGCACAGCGGGTTTAACCCAACAACGTAAGCACAATTTAAATTTTTTCACATCTTCAAATTAAAATTTTTTACAATTTGGATAGAGTTATCAATTATTAACAAAATCGTTTTTATATTTTAACGTTAAATTATTAAGGAGTTTTTATCAAAATGCAATAATATGCGATTGTTTAACAGTTATTATGAACATTTTGGTATTATTTCTTTTGTGTGATTGTATAACTAATTGCACGTCTTTCAAAGTAAAGGAATCTATTTGTTATGTATACTAATGAAACGACAAAACATTTTCATGAGCTTTCAAGAAGCCAGTAGAAGAAATGGTCACTAACAGGCTCTATCTTTAGTGCACAACATTCCTATATAGTAATTATTTTTTATTTCATATGTTTACTTTCTCCAGATCGATAAAAATAAAGTATTTGAACCCGTAGGTTTTGCTTGTAACACCGTTTTATAAAGGGAAACCTTCTTTGGCAAAGGACAACGACCGAATGTGTGTTGCCTATATGTACTGCGCTAAAGTGGTTTCTATATTTACGCCATATTCTTCAAAGACCATTTTGATGCTTCTCCGTTTACACTGTCGGTCGTTTAAAACATAAATTATCTAGAATCGGTTGGCTCTTCCCAGGACTCACCAGGAGTTCATTCACCTGAGGACGGAAGTATAATAGATCACTGTCAAAAAATTATATCATTCAGAGAACATATTCCTCGGATAGCTTATTCTAGGTATATGCACTGTAGAACTGGCCCTTAGAAATATTTTGGAACAATGCATATTAAAAATATAAATTGTAAATAAACGAGTTATAGAAGAAAATGTTTTAACTTCATTAATAAGGAACGCGCACTGCCTAAAGAACAACTGCTAGATCGGATAACGATTAAAGAGTGTAAATTATGTGAGAAATAGGTAAAAGTATCTCAATGTTCTTAATAAACAGTAAAAGAAAACACTTGTAATGCAAATTAACTCAGAAGGCGGTAGGATTCAAACCTGCGATTGCTACTCAAACACTCTACCCTCATGTAAACTCTATCGATCATATTATCGTTGAGTTATGAAGGACGTCGTGACGACAGGGCCGATCACGAACAAACAGTATCTAATCGGTGACGATGAAAACGTGACAGACACACGCAGACAGACATAGCGGGCGTTTATACATATATAGGCAATAGCGAAACTAAACAACTGCGGTGTCGAGAGATGAAACAACACACAACTGCTATTTATAGCAAAATTCTACATTGAGATAACTATGTAAGAAACAAGTTTTGACTTCTACGGGCTTACTTCTGAAAGCGTATTATCCACAAGAATATGTTTTGAAATCTAATTTTTACCTTATTTTCTCTTTCATAAAACTAGAAGCTGCCCTCGCCAAATGTGATGACGTGCATGGTTCACTAAATGCTCTTTCCAACGCTTTACAACTCTGCAAGCGAATCGAAGTGCCCCGCTGGGTATTATATTGATGCGGCTGACGCGAGAAAGGAAGGTGAGCCCTTGGCGATTTTAAACTCAAACGCGGGTAAGTGCGGCGATCTCCGAAATATCACTGTTTTCCAGAATTGGGGTATGCGACGTGTCCGCATTTATGAATATGATTTGACAGTTCAGTGGTCAATTGTTGTGAATGTGAGGTAAAGCTCTGCAAGAAAGTAGGAAAAATTAAAGGTCTCTGGTTACATGACTAGAACAGAGTACTGTAAAAACGAGATTCTGTTATTTTAACGGCTGGAAATACATATCTCTTTGTATATGGCGTTGCTGAATTAGCTAGTAGTTAACTGGCATATACGCCGTGCTCGTACTGAGAGCAATGCGTTCATTTATTCGGGTATGTACCCTTGATACTACTATAAATAGATAAATAATTATGTAACAGTGTCAAATCGCAGAGACATACGACAAAATTAGCTTACATATTTTAACCAAATTAAAGATGCCATACTAAACATGTAGAGAAGTAATAGCAAATATGTTTGTATCAATTTCATATGGTACTGGTATATAGAAACTTTTCGAGAGCATAGGAATGAATCAATTTGTTTTTAGTGGTTATTTGTGTATTAAGGGCACAATTAATAAATTATAGCACGAGGGAGTGTTTAAACATACAACGATTCCAAACGTAGCTGCGCTCGCGAGTGGTTGTGTGCATGTGCTCCGTCCGACATTCTACACTGTAGCCAGAATCTCTTGTTATATTTATTATTCAAGTAAGACATTAATTATAAGAACAATTTAAACGCATTTTCTACGGCTAGCCTTTGGCTACGCCAGGTACAAGCTAACTACTTCATTAAAACTACATTATCAACTTATGGCCTATCTTAAAAATCCTACACTTATCTATAAAGGAAGCCAAACTCCAGATGACAGCACGATGGCCAATGATGATAATACAAACACACCAGATAAGTCACCCAAACGTCGTATATCGTCTCCGCTATCAGAAAACCAGAACAAGAAATATTCATTCGACAACAACGAACTTTTAAGCAAAAATAAATATTATCTGCCAAAACACGTTGACCCTGCTAATGAAAAATCAGAAATAACAAACCCAACAGTTACTTCCAGGAAAATTCCACCGATCTTCTTGCAAAACGCAAATAATTATCAAGCAGTAATTACAGATATTAAAACTATAGTTAAAAAAGAATTTTCAACAACTAATCAAGGTGCTCAGCTGCGAATTAATCTCACCGATGCAGACGACTATCGCCTGCTAACCAAATATTATGACGACAATAAAGGCACAATCGAATATTATACATTTCGTAATCCAGATAGCACAAAATTTTCGGTAATTATGAGGAATGTACCAATATCGGTAACAACACAAGAAATTTTAGACGAGCTATCTCTTAAGCAATTCCCAGTACTGCACGTGACCAGACTGTTAAAGAACAAACAACCAATACCCATTTGCGCAATAGAACTCACCAAAACGGACAAAGCTAAAGAAAATTTTCAACTCACCAAACTAAATCACTGCATAATTAAAATTGAACCTAGACACAACAGCAAAGAAACACCTCAATGCACAACTGCCAACGCCTAGGACATACTAAAAACTATTGCCATCTTTCAGCACGCTGTGTCAAATGCACTGGATTGCATCATTACTCTAAATGCACTAAACAACGAACAGAAAAACCTCAATGCGTAAACTGCCAAGGTCAACATCCCGCTAATTATAGAGGATGCAGTTATTATACTAAATCAAATAAGAAAATCATAACTACTCCATGCACAAATTCAGCCCAAAACCCAAAAGTATATAACTTTGTAACTCCTGGAACTACATACGCCCATGTCGCATCCGAACAACCATCTTTCAACTCACAACATCCCATACCTAATACCTCACAACCATCCTCCTTCCTTGACCTAATCCAAGCAATTTGGAATATGCTAACCCCATTCCATGAGCGAATTATATCGCTCATATTCTCACTTATTCCCACATTATTCAATGGACCATAATCAACCAAATATTTTATCAAATCTCACCATCGTAAACTATAATGCCGATGGTATATCAAAACAAAGAGCATTAATCATAGCCTTTCTTGCGAGACATAAAGTCGACATATTAGTCGTCACCGAAACACATCTTGCTAAAGATGAACAGTTTAAAATACCACAGTATAACATATTCCGTCAAGACCGAGAGACTTATTTCGCATCAGGAGGTGTCGCCATAATTATCAAAAGCACCTTATCCGCCCATCATTGCGAAATTCAAGGAATAACTAACCTCGAAACAGTAGCCATTCAGCTAGAACTTAATAATAACAGAAAGGTTAATACCATAGCAGTATATAAACAACCTATACGACGGCCTTTGGAGGCAGATATAGCAGCACTCTTTCGCAGCAACTCCCCCACACTTGCAATTGGCGACTTCAACTCAAAAAACACCATATGGGGATGCCAGAGAAGCAATCCCAGCGGAAATAAACTATACACCTATATATCAAATCACGCAGTTCAGATATCCGCTCCCACTGAACCAACCCACTATCCGTACCGAAGAGATCACCGCCCTGATGTACTTGATATATGTCTACTTAAAGACTTCCCATTCCCAATATCACAAAGAGTCGTATCAGAATTAGACTCAGATCATCTACGTATTGTAATCACCTTCAACAGAACTCCCATGTCCAAAAACTCATTTCCTCGACTAATCCAGGGTTTCGTCGATTGGAAACAATTTCAACAAGTATTAAACACAACAATAGTATGCCCAACTCGTATAGAATCAACAAATGACATAGACATGGCAATAGGAACATTAAATTCAGCAATAACGAATGCTGTATCCCAAGCCACCACCATACACACTAAACGCAAAGTAGACCACTTAATTCCACCCACATACATCTTGACACTAATCACCAACAAAAATCGACTTAGGCGCGTATGGACAAGAACTAGAGACCCTCTTATTAAACAGCAACTGAATCGCGCAACTCGGGAAGTTAAGCTTGCCTTAGAAACCCATCGAATTAACAGCTACAAACAGTACATCTCTGAACTTCAACCCCGAGATCCCTTAATGTGGCAAGCAACAAAACGAATATTGAAGCAACAACCACCAGCCTCTACCATACACATCAACAATCAAGTATACGCAACGGACTCTGAAAAATGCACTATCTTCGCTGATCACTTAGAAAGCACATTTACCACCGGGATCCCAGAAAGAAACGAAGATATTGCACGAGTAATATCTACAGAATTAAGCACTAATTTTCCTAACCCAGGATTGATTGACCCAACTACTCCAGCAGAATTGACACTGCACATCAACAAACTTCAAGTCAAAAAATCTCCCGGACACGATCTTATACCGAATATCGTCATCAAACACTTTCCCAACAAAGTGATTGCCTATCTCACAACTCTATTCAACGCTTGCTTGAGGATAGGATATTTCCCAGATACTTGGAAACACGCACATATTTTACTTTTTCCAAAACCTGGCAAGAACCAGAAAAACCCAGTAAACCATCGACCAATAAGCCTTCTGCCCACACTTTCAAAACTTTTTGAGAAAATTATACACGCTCGTCTCACCAAATTCTTAACCAAACGAAAAATACTTCCAACTTTCCAATACGGCTTTCGCAAGAAACACTCAACCGTGCATCAGCTATCGCGTTTGTCAGAACTAATAGAAAACGGATTTGAGCAAAAAAAGCATACTGTGGCTGTATTCCTGGACGTTGCCCAGGCATTTGACCGAGTCTGGCATAATGGGTTACTTTATAAAATGCTTAAATGCAAGGTACCTGATTACTTATTATGTATTATCAAGTCTTTTCTCACAAATCGCTCATTTGCTATCAGAATAAATTCTACCTTATCGGAAAATAAGACTGCCACAGCCGGAGTCCCACAGGGATCAATACTGGGCCCTACATTATTTAACATATTTGTCCACGATCTACCCGATCCCCCGAATGCAACAGTTGCAATGTATGCTGATGATACAGCCTTACTCTCTCAACACAACGACATCCTCCAAGCTACTCAACAACTACAAGATAGCGTTAACGTGATCACCGAGTGGTTCAATAAATGGTGCATAAAGCTCAATGTAACCAAAACAGAGGCAAAAATATTCACTTTACGTCGACCTAATAATCCGCCGAACATCTTAATAGACAACCAAATGATAGAGTGGAACCCTGAAGATAGTGCGATCAAATACCTTGGCGTTTACCTCGACAAAAAACTCTCATGGGCCATACACATCAATAAAAAGCTAAATCAGAGCTATAGCAGACTAGCAATGCTATACCCCATCATTAATAGAAAGTCCGCGCTGAAACAAGAATGCGGAATATTGTTATACCAATCCATACTTAGACCAATACTCACTTACGCCTGTCAAGTGTGGGGAGCAGCATCAAAAACACATCTGAGAAAACTTCAAATATTTCAAAATAAGGTAATTCGCATACTCTTCAATGCTCCATGGTTTATGCGCAACGCACAACTTCATCGAGAAGCACACATCCCCACCATCGAGGATTATATTAGGACTCTGTCCAAAAAATATTTCCACAGCATCTCCCAATGCGAAGGTGCCAAAAACTTCCACACGGGCAACAAACATGTCCATACAAGACTGAAACGCAAACTCCCACAGGACATTTATCTAAGCAGTGAAAGTGAATAAAACTCAATAAACATACAGCACAACAGTGAAGTGCATCATAAATACTTAAGTGCTAGTGCGGCATGTATTCCAATAGCGATTATATTCACTATGTACATAACTATTTAACAAAAAGCCATGCATAGCGATAAATTGCTGATCTGGCTAAACCAATAATAATAAAAAAAAAACATACAACGTTTTATTTCATGTTGGTCCCAAAATGAAAATATTCAAGGATTCAGTATTTTGGCTACAGACTACTGATTCGTCGTTGTGCTAACGATGTGAATTTTTTGTGTGCTTTGGAATCTATACAATTGTTGGTGTTGCTATACTACATTGTGGGTGCTTGTTATACTGCTTAGCAACTTTATAAGCCCTAGGACCATAATAGTAGTTTATATATCAAGGGCGCAAGGTAAGAGATTTCAGCCCGCGATGATAGTTTGGAGCCCGGCCGAAGGGAGGGCTGTAAATCATCAAGGAATGAAATCGCTCTTGCGCCAGAGATATATACATAATTTTATCCTCAACCGGAAAGACGTGGTGCGATTTATTTTTATACGTGAAGATTTTCCAACTATTAACATTAAAAGTCATAATACCAGGATCTAATAAAAGCAAGGTGCATTTTCGTAGCAACTACGTAAACATGGTCAGAAAATTTTATTTTTCTGCCCTCGGGCGAGAATGGTTTACTTCGCGCCCGCACATGCGGGCGGGAATAGGGTACTTTGGCCCCGGTTGAGGATAAAAGCTATTTTACGCCGGCTATTGAGGGCCAATAAACAAAGTTATAGTTCCAAAATGATATAAACAAACATATTTGCAAAACTGGATTATTAAAATACAGGTGCAGTGTAGGGATTACCTTAGGGACTGGGAATGATATTGTTAAAATGTATTACTCTGTCACGAACCCTTTTCTTAGTACAAGACCAATTTTCAAGGAAATATATTTTTCCTTGGTTATACAGTTTGGTACCGCCTTTTTCTTTGTATTACTTGACATTCCCAATTTCTTCAGTTTTCTTATTGTATCAAGTGATAGCTGACCAGATTTTATTAGTCTTCATTTCGATTTTTATGAAAACTAAGTACACGGCTATTTGTTTTTTACATTTTCTGCAACACACAGAAATTATTCGCTCATTCGGAGGTTTAATCTACGCCTCTTCTAAGAGCTGGAAGACAATGACGAACAAATATGTTGCTATGACCATTATCACGACTCTTACATTTTTCTCCGTCGCAATATCAGCAATATTTAAAAGAATGATCTTATTAGAATAGTCCTTCATTTGTTGCAATGCGCAAATACATAATTTTATTTATTTATTTATTTTGTCCCCAAACAGGCTGGCGTCTCATTACATGGACACTTGACATTTACATGCTTTTTTGGCATGCAAACATAAAACTAAAGCTTACGAAATGTAGCCACCTATTACAGTTTTAAGTACATATTGGTTAAACTTGTCTTAAGTTCAAATACAACTGATTTTTCAGCTTGTTACTTCCTTTTACAATAAAGGAAGTATTGGATTCACCCCAAAAATTCGAAATTGAGTTTTCAACAGATCTTCACGTTTTAGAGTGCCCTGAACCCAAAAAACATTTTTTTTTTCATTGGTCTGTCTGTGTGTGTGTCTGTCTGTGTGTGTGTCTGTCTGTCTGTGAACAGAATATCTCAAAAACGAAAAGAGGTATGGCGTTGAAACTTCATATTCAAGTTTTTTGTACTACGTAGATGAGACAGCAAGCTTTTGAAGAAAATCACATAACCGGAAGTAGGTGTTTACTCTTGTGATTTTTCAGTTTTTTTCGATTTTTTCAAAAACGGCTCTAACGATTTTTTTTAAACTTTACATTTTTATTACATTTTTAACGTGTATTGATGTGAGATAGGTGATTTTCCAGATGAATAAAGTGGGTTTCTTTTGGTTTTTTTTCATTTTTTTTTATTACGTCCTATTTTAAATAAAACACCCGGTATATTATTAGATTTTCGAATTCACCTTAAAATTCTAGAGAAAATTTGTCTTTTCAACTAACGCTCTATTTTGTACCGTTTTTGTAGAATTTGTAATTTTTGAAAATTTTAAAAATGAAATTTTTGACTAATTATAAGATCACTGTAAAAGGAATTTGTGTGAGTGTATCACACCAGATTTTTATATGGTGTATTACTCAGGTTCTACTTCTACCCCACAACGCTCGGGTCAAGATATGAATTTTAACATCACACTGTTCGAGATAGTGATTAATATCTTTTCTATATGATTTTTGGGCATATGTTGAGAAAATCAGTGTTGATAATTGAAACGATATAGTTTATAAGTTTTAGCGTAGATGAACAACAAACAGAATAGTACTGCGTGCATGTCTACTAGGTACCCCTATCGAACACAGTTTAAGCAAATCTTTGCAGTCTATGCCCTTAAGTCACAATTTGTAACCAAAAATCAGCATCAGAAGCTCTCTTCTACTTTTTTATGAAATAATTTGATAAAGGTTTTGTAGATACTTTGTCCTAATGATAGAATATTGCCGGTATATACTAGAGATGGGCGCGTGAGTGAATTTTTGTTCACGTCACGCACGTTTCACGCTTGCTTTAAACAGTCACGTTCACGCACGTTCACGCTCACGTTCACTCACGTTCACGGCGTGACACGCCACTCACGACGTGACACGCAGCTTTTATTTCAAATTTTTTATATAGAACAGAATGTTCAAATTTAAAACCAATGAAAAAACCCTAAAGAGAACTAAAAATATGTTTTGCACCTGACATAATTTACGTGATATGTTTTAATCAGAATAGTTGACATAAAAAGAAAAAAATGAAAATTGACTACAATAACTTCGACAAGGAATAAATACTGATTTCTCGCAAATATTCTTGCAGCTGTCTTCAAAGACATTACTTTTAATACCAAAAGCTGTCATTGGAATTGACGTTTCCCTTATTGGTATGAGTACAGAAGGTATATGTTGTTAGGCAACACTTTTAATTTAAAAATGTAATTTAAAAAATCATTACTTTTATTAGAATAATAAGTTCATCTACACAAGTACACAATAAATTGGTTTAAGAATAAAACGTAATCAACATTTTCAGTGTTAAGTCGAGTATACAACACAAAACATTAGGTACTTTTCTAAACATAGGTTCATCTACACATCTACACAATACATTTTTGGTTTAATAATAAAACGTAATTAACATTTTCAGCGTTAGCCGAGTATAAAAAACAACCATTACTTTTATTAGAATAATAAGTTCATCTACACATCTACACATTAAAATGTTGATTTAAAAATAATATGTAATCAACATTTTCAGCGTTAAGTCGAATTCTGGGCTCTTCTAAAATTCGCCCAGCTGTAGAAAATACTCTTTCGCTTGTAGCGGAACTTGCCGGTATGTTTATAATTACTCAAGTTTTTTTAACAGTGGCGTATTTACACTGTTTTTCCAAAATCCTAAAATGTGATCTACATTTCCGAATTTTAATTTAACATACTAATTTAGTTCTGTTTCGACATTATCCTAATTACATGTGTCATCGTCAGAGCTATCTCTAAGTGTAGAAAGATAAGAATCTGATGCTGATGTACCAGTTTTGAGTCGTTTGCTATGTATTTCATTATTATCATCTATAGTTTTATTTGCATTATAATCTTCTCTTTTATGTGAAGGTATGAACTTTAAGGATTTATAATGAGGGTCCAAAAATAAAGCCACATAATGTAACTTGTTTGGCACAATTTGTGATTTAATGAATTTAAAAGTTGCTGCACCCTGCAGTTTTTTATTCGTTACTAAATATTTAACGTGAAATTAACGTGAAACATGAATCACGCCTTGAAAATTTTCACTCACGTTCACTCACGTTCACGTCACGATTTTCAAATATTAGTCACGTTCACGACGTGACACGCCGTGACACGACGTGACACGACTGTTTTCACGTCACGCGCCCATCCCTAGTATATACCATGTCTAGCGTTTCGCAAGAGCGGGAACGAGCACGAAGGTTGTCTACTTCTCGGTCTCGCGCTCGGTTTATTCTCGTTCTCGTTAATCGCTAAAATTGCTGTATCAGCAAGTTTCTGATTACTTGGCATTGTTGTAGGTATCAATAGCAGCTTGTTTTGGCTAGTGCAGCAGAAAAATCATTAAACAATCTAAAGTGATAAGAGATTGTGAAATTGATAGTATACATAGATTCTCGAGTTTGTCGCAATCGCAAGAAATAATAGAAACAGAACGCGGCGATGACGAAAAGTGTTTGTCTTCTACGCCATCAATATTAACATCCAGGGCAAATATGCTCACTCCCATATCTGCTTCAACTGAAGATAATAAAAAGAAAAGCAAGTTTTCAGAATATTTTGACATTGACAGATGAATCAAGCCCGTCCGGGAAATCGGTAAAGTGTCTGCTTTGATAAAAATATTTTTGTATTTTTACGGTAACAACAAATTACGTATTAAAAATGACCAATTGTAGCAAATGTAATAGTGGTCCTGTAGAGGAAAACGACGGAATATGCTGTGATTTATGTAAATTGCTATTCCACACCACATGTGCTGCATTATCTAGGCAAGAAGCAATCTGTTTGAATGCTGCTAAAAGAAGAATTACATTATTTTGTGAAAACTGCGATATTCCCAAAATGTTGATGGATTTAAAAATGTTGTACAAGAGCTGCAAACGGATATGAATATTATATAAAAAGGAGCAGACACCAAAAGCAGAAATATGGGCCATGTTAGTGAAATTGAAACTATAATGCGTGAAGTTCATGATCGTCAAGAAAGAGGTAAAAATGTTATTGTGTAAAAAGTTACGGAGTCGCAGGATGCAAATGTCGATATTCGAATTGATCACGACAAAAATGAAATAATTGATGCATTTTCACCAGTAATGAAACTAAATAATCCCGACTTGAAAGTATTTCGTATTGGCAAAAAGCGAGATGGAATTATAAGACCCTTGAAAGTAATACTAAAGGACAGGAGCATGGCGCTGAATATACTGAAAAATAAACAAAAAGTTACTAAATACAAATTGCAATCGGACAAAACAAAGATGGAACAGGAACTATACAAAAAGGAGCAAGACGAATTAAAAAGGCGTCTAGATGGGGGTGAAGTGAATTTAGTGATAAAATACATTAGAGGTATACCCACTATAGTGTCAAAAAACTAAAAAATATGTCATGTGGCGAGATAAAAAGTACATTGCGAGTTGTAAATGATAATTTTATAATGTATACCAATATTCAAAGTTTATTGGTTAATAAAAGTGCATTAGAAGTTTATATATACGAAAATAACCCATTAATTATTTGTCTAAGTGAAGTACGTGTAACGGATGATATAATGGACAAGGAAATTGATATAGATGGTTACAAATATTGCATTTGTTTATCAGAGAGTAGATTTACAGGAGGAGTGATAGTTTATGTGAAATCTGAATTAACATTTACGGAAGTATTAAACCATGTAATTCAAAAAAACTGTTGGATGATAGGAATTTCTCTTAAAGTAAACGACGAGAAGTATACGATATTAGTGGTGTATCATTCCCCAAATGCTGCGCATGGAGTGTTCTTAAGCTGCTTGGAAGAATGTATAGAAAACCTCATGGAAAACAATACCTTGTTGATCATCGGAGATTTTAATATAGGTTATGACAGTAATACTTATTATGGTCGCAAAGTTAAGAAAATACTAACAAACTTGGGCTTAAGACAACTGGTTAGTACTGAAAAAACACGTTTAACACATGAAAGTGCAACTCTAATTGATTATATCATATCTAACAACTATAGTATAAAACATTCAAATACATGTATAAATAAAATAACAGATCACAACATATTAAAGGTAGTGATGGGAAAACAAACCCCAAAAAATAATATTGAAATGCTAAAAATCAGATGTTATCGTAATTTGCATACAGACGAGTTCAGAAACTGGTTGTTTGATCATTATTGGGATGGAACATGCTCAGACATAAACCAAGTTAGCACGGATTTTGTACAAATTATTCTAGAAGGCCTTGATAAATTTTGTCCATTTAAAATTTACAAGAAAACAAACAACTTCCCTAGGAAATGGATAACAACTGAAATACTGGATAAAATAAACTGCTCAACTACAGGTCTAAAGAGTAGCTTCACAATGTGTAGTTCAAAACGTGACCACCGAACTTCTGTAGATGGCGCCAAGTGGACAAGCCGCCACTGTGCTACAATGCTTGGAAATTTTGCAAAGTGGAAAATCGCCACTTTCGCCAAAACCAAATAGCGCATGAAGGCGCTCGGGACCTTAGCAACAACTTTGCCCCCTTTCAAAATTTCGATATCTGTAGCCGTTCGAAAGTTACAGGCGATCCAGACAGACAGACAGACGGACAAAACGTTCGCATAAGTACGCTGAAGCTATTAATAAAGAAGCGTGATACATTATTCCGTTTAGCCAAAGATACAGGAAGCAGTGAGATATGGAATAGTTATAAAACTAGTCGTAATAAAATAGTAGGTAAAATAAGATTAGCTAAACAAAATTATTATTTTAATCAAATTGATGCAAACAAAAACAACTCAAAATTGATGTGGAGAAACATAAGAAATCTAGTAGACTGCAAATCGTCAAATTCGCAAATAAAAGTTGTGGCTGGAAATCAATTGATATCAAACAACTTGGACATAGCAAATACATTAAATTCTTATTTTATTGACAGTATATCTGAAATAGCACAGAGTATACCTACGATGGATAATTTTAATGAAATATTAGAAAAAATGGTTGTTCCTGAACAAAACTTTGAAAATTTCCAAGAAATTAGTAGGAATAAATTAAATCAGGTGGTCAAAAGCCTATCAAATAGAGCAGGAACGGACGAGGGAATCACAGTAAACACACTTAAAATGATAAATAATGTGATTGGAATTTTATTTTTGGACGTTATTAATTTATCATTAAAAAAGGAGTATTCCCTGAAGATTGGAAAAAATCAACAATTGTTCCGGTACAAAAAATTAAAAACAGTACTAAGTGCAGTGATTATCGACCCATAAACATGCTGCCGGTTTACGATAAAGTTTTAGAAATTGTAGTGAAGGAACAGGTTTTAAATTATTGCAATAAAAATAATATTATTACAGTGCATCAATCTGGTTTTAGGGAAAATCATTCATGTGAAACCGCGCTCCAATTTGTGATTATGGACTGGAAACAACAAATGTTGGATGATAAGTATTATGTGCCAGTGTTTTTAGATTTACGTCGTGTTTTTGAAACTGTAAGTAGAAAACTGTGTTTATTAAAACTTAAACGTCTGGGTTTTAATGGCACTGTGTTATAATGGTTTTCTTCGTATCTACAAAATAGAAGACAAGTGGTTAGAGGAGGAACAAGCACATCAAATGTTCTTTTAAATGAACATGGAATTCCACAGGGTAGTGTGTTAGGAGTTATTTTATTCGTGCTATTTATAAACGACTTGGAATTACATATTCAATATTGTAACCTTCATTTATTTCCAGATGATTGTATGTTATATATTAGTGGAAAAAATTTGGAAGATATGATAAACTTATTAAATGAAGATCTGAAAAATATATCAAACTGGTTATGTGCATGTAAATTAAAACTAAACATCTATAAAACAAAATTTATAATGCTCGGCAATAGAGCACTCTTAAATAAGTTAAGTAACAAGGTGATCCCTAAAGTAAATGTAGATACACAACAAATCGAACAAGTTAAGGAAATTAAATATCTCGCATTTGTTATTGATGATATGTTATCTTTTAAGAGTCATGCAAATTACTTATTGAAGAAAAATGCAAAAAAGGTAAATTATATAAACAGGACAACAAAGTATTTAAGTAGTTTTAGCAAACTGAAAATTTATAAATCTAATATTGCACCACATTTCAAATATTGCTCTTCGCTTTTATTCACTCTATATGATTGTGATCTACAAAAACTAAAAAAAAATACAAAATCGAGCAATGAGGGCAATTTTAAAATGTAATTGGCACACTCCTGTTCGAGATATGTTAAACACCTTAGAATTAATGAGCGTTAAACAAAGAATAGCTTGTAATACTCTTGTGTTCATACATAAGGTTTTAAACGGCAAATTGCCAAATTATTCTATATATATAGAAACTTTTAAAAATAACAGCTTGTATAAATCTTATATAGGAAAAGGATTTACATTATATAACTGCCTACCACCAAATATAAAAAGTATTCAAAATGTATCCGAGTTTAGAATGGTTTGTGGAAAATTTGTAAAATAAAATGTTAGTTAAGTTATCGGTATTTTATGTTAATTTATGTTATTTTCTAATGGTAAGTTATAACTGTTAATTATTTTGGCATTCGATTAAGCATAGAAATATCCTATTTAATATTTAATTAAAATTAAGTTTGTTTTCTGTACACTGTATTCAAATAGCTTAAGCTAATAAAGTTCATTTATTATTATTATTATTATTTATAATACAAGTGGTTTGAAGTCATTTATAATTTGAGCACCAGCAATGAATACACATATTTTGGGAGAACTCTACTGATAAAAAGGAAAAGATGGATTAAAACAACAAACACTGATGGAATATACTGTACCATCTACAGAGATATAGTTACTTTTATTTAATTCTCTAAGAGAACGTGGACTAAGTAAACATTTCAATTATTATATTTAGGACGAATTTGTTTAACAAACAATACAGCTGCTACACTTGATTATTTTTAAATTAAATTCATTTTATCTAGGGTTCTACAAACCAAGCATAAAGTTATCCGGGGAATAAAACATCCTCGAAACGATTGCTGTAAGAAAGGAAACTGTGTCAATTATACCTCGAATAGCTTATTCCAGGTATAGACTTGCATTGTAGAACCGGCCCTAAATATGAGAAATCATATATTACGTTTTATGTTTATTTAAATTTGAAATAGCACAGTTAATTTAGTTTTTGAGACATTAATTGTTGTATTAATAAAAGGTTATAGAAACGTATTTAAACGTATTTTATTTGGTTTCGTTCGTAATTTTTATAGAAAGCTTTTTTAAATATTAATTTATATGCTTGTTATACCTATATCCTCAAAAATTAAATTAAAAACTTTAAAAAGTTGACATTTCAACATAAAACAGATAAAATACAGTGTGTCTGCTTAAGTTCGCACCATATGGAAAACTTTTTTATTATTAATTTTCCGAAAAAAATTTATTCTTTATAAAAAGTTCTGCATGGTCCAAAACTTAAAATACAATAATCAGATATCATTTTTTTAAGCCGTATACGAGGAATGTCGAAAAATATGAATTCTGCTCAAGATTAAAGTTCCTTTATTTGTGACAATATCGAAAATTGTTATTAAGAAAAGTTGATTAGAATCGAAAAATACGTTCAAATATCCAATTACACCTATCTACAATGAAAATCAGGTTTTGTTATTTTTCACATTTTTAAGTCGTTGCATATGGAAAACTTTATTTTTGACAATATCGGAAACTTTTTTCAGTTATCTCTTTATTCGTTAAAACTTTGATAACCTTTACGTCTCGTAACCTCTATGTTGCATTATTTTGATGATTTTCCATATGAAACAACCTGATTTTCATCGTAGATAGGTGTAATTGCATATTTGAACGTAATTTGAGATTCTAATCAACTTTTCAAATAACAATTTTCGATATTGTCACAAATAAAGGTACTTTACTCTTGAGCAGAATTCATATTTTTTTACATTACTCGTATACGGCACAAAAAAATTCATATCTGATGATTGCATTTTAATTTATGAACCATGCAGACCTTTTTATAAAGAATAACTTTTTTTCGTAAAATTAATAATAAAAAAGTTTTCCAAATGGTGCGAACTTAAGCAGACACACTGTATAAAAACTAATTTGACGATTTTCAGTTTCAGGAAACGCGTAGACAGCGCTTTCTGTATAAAATTGTTGCTATTAAAGTAAAATTTATTATTAACAATAATAAATGAATTATATAGCTATATCGTTTTGTATAAACACTGTTTCGATTTTGCTATACTTATACAGAATGATTAGAAAGCAAGGGATTACGGTGGAAAACGTGTTGTCGAACACTACTTTCATGGCAGAACTAAAGGTTTTGATGAATGAAGCTGTAATAGAATTTGAACTAGAAACTCAATATTTCTGGTGCTTCGCATATATCTACCATGCGTTATTTTTAAAAGTATACATAGGGGATACTCGTATGTATACTGAAAAGAAAAATTTCCTTATTTTTGACACAGCATGCTATTTTTTTTTAAATTAAAACTCTTAAAGTTTTCTGTTTAATTGGTTGGCAACATATGGGGTGAAACAATAAAAAATAAGGGAATATTTCTTTTTAGTATACATACGAGTATCCTCTATGTATACTTTTAAGAAGAATGCATGGTATACTAAATCCTACCATACAAGATAAGCTCCAATTATTGAAAAGCATAAAAGAAGAAAACAGAAGTGAGGACGACGAAGATATTTCAGATGGCGAAAACCTCGAAGAAGACTTTGAAGAGGGTCACGCTAACTGCGACAAAGAAATTGAATACAACCAGCGTACATCTGCTTCTTCTACAGTAATCACCATGGTTAAAAAGACCTTTATTAAAATAAGAAAATCGGAGCAACTTCAGATGAATCTGGAAAATTGCTGCGATACGGTCGAAGTACCTTGTGTAAAACCATGTTTGAATATTAAGACCAGAAAGAACGTACTCATACATCTTGGAAAGTGCACTTAGCTTGAAAATGCCCCTAAAATTGCTATATTGCAAATCAGAAGAAATCGAACAATTCCAACTTTTCGATAGTAAGTGGGAGCTCATAGCCACGCTTATAAATACTTGAGATCTTTTAAACAATAATCACAGATTTTATGTAAGCTACATTACGTGACTATTTCTCTTGTAATCGTGGCATTTAACATGCTACTGGACAGAATTGGCAATATAATAATAGAACTTTCTGAAAAGCACGTAACTAATGTAGAGGAAGTTCTATTATCACCTTACTTGTCCAGAAAAAACAAATTGATGAAAAATTATAATAATAGTAACTGGATTTACTTTGTACTTTTGATATTAGATCTAAACACACAAATTGGAAACATTTAATTTAACGACTTGGGGAAAGAAATAAAGAATTATTCGTATTTCATGTTTGAAAATATTTTCCAGATAAAATTTAGTACCTGCTGAAGACAAAAATACAGAAGTTGCTGGACAGGAAGATAACGCATTAACCAAGAAAACTCATCATGATGATGATCTGGATTTGACGTCCCTATTTAAAAAAGAAACTTAAAAAAAATTGAAAGATCGAATTTTGGGTTTAACATATAATATTAGCCTATGTATCTTTTTTCTGCTTTTGTATTTTTTTTTTCAACTGCGAGCAAGAGTTAGGTCAAAATTATCGCTCTCGTTCCCCCTACCTCTCGCTGTCGTTCTCGGCTTTCCACTCCTGTTCTCGGTCTCGCTCTCGTTCTCGGTGCAAGAACGAGAAAATTCTCGTTTCTCGCGAAAAACTAGCGCTGTCGCTTAAAGTGCAATAACCGTAAATTTTTCTTTTTGGTGTTTTTCAAGTTCATGACTGCAGCTGTTGATTAGGATTTCATAGTATGCAGCAATGTCTCAATTTTGGTCTGACTAGTGTAAAGTATATTTTTTTTAAGTTCTTGTGGATCTGAAGCTAAAAGAGTTGCCAATAATAAATCCTAATGTTCTTTTTGCGTCTGTAACATTTGTTTCAAGTTAATTACTAAAATTTAATATTGGAATTAATACTATTCCCAAATATTTAATGTTGTTCGAATGATCTATCTGTGTTGCTCAAATAATATAGTCAACTAGCAAAATGCCCGTGCGATCAAAACACAGCCACCTCGCGCTTTGATAGTTATGGTGAATTTCCGTCGTTTCTGAACAGATTATAGTATTACTATCAACAATTTCTGAATGATAGATTGTGTCATTAAACTAGTTCTCGTACAGTATTATAATATGGAATTCACTTGTACATATGATAATAAAATAGACCCTCAAGTTTCCATGATGAATATCTATAATTAGTATAAGTGTTACCCACAATAAATACAATATAATATCTTGAACTAAAACAAGATACTAAATTAAGTGCAGTATGTGCCTTTACATCACCTCCCTGATACTAAGACTAATTTCTGGTGCAGACAAGGAGTCTTGAGGTTCAGAGACTAGAAAACGCCTTCAGCACAAATACAAGGTGTCACAAAGGACTAACAATGAAGAAAGATAAGGAAATCCAATATTATAGTTTAGAAAATATAATTAACGTATAATGTTACACATACATTTCTACAGAATTTAATAGTCAATGTAGCAGATTTATGAGGCAATCCAATTAGTAGTATTGAAATGATTGTCCTTGCACTTAACTGCGAAATTGTATTTAACGTCTAGCAACCAGCAAGTTTCACATAGTTATTGAAAATGGGGTATATTTTCGCTATACTCACTATTTCTTGGTTGACGGTCGTGTATTCCAAAAATGATTTTGGTAAGTTAAAAACTTACTATTCACACATTCATTGAAGCGTGAAGTTCGTAACATCCTAAACTTGTACATGTGAAACGAAAGTTGCGTGTTTATTGGCCCTTTTTTAAGAACCAAAAGACCTTCGGAGCAGAGACCTCACTCTGATATCATACGATAGATCGCGTGCGATTGGGGGCTATAGGGACGAGAGAGCGGTGAGAATTTTTTTCTGCTTGGCGTTAATTCAGGAGATCTCCATATCTAACACTCTAATTTTGATTTTAGGGTGCTTGTGTAGAAGACAGCAACCTTAGTTCTAAAGCTGAGGCGTATATATTAAGGTGCCTTAAGAAAATCTATAAACGTCACAAAGCGGCCAAAAAGCGTGCTCGAAAGCTGAGACAGCTTTTAGGAAATATGTTCCCAATGACGTGTCCCGTTGTAGTTATTAATTTTGACGTTGTGGAGTATTATCAGAGATGGTATATTGTAATTTCCATTCGAGATGATCGTATATTAGCTTTTGGTTGGTAATGTATGTAACTGTGTTACAATAACACTTCAAGATGGAACTAAAATACTTAGCTACAATAGATTGTTTCTGCTGTTATTTTATCATTCCTTCTAAACTTGTAAGATTTAAGCCTTTTATTAAACTTGGATTAATATTGCATTTTTCTAAAATAATAACTATAAGTTATTCCTACAAAGTGTGTAGCAAATGTTCCAGTTCTTAAGTAAGGCAGTGTGTCGTAGAGCTCCACTGGTTAGAAACAGTTTAAACCTTAAAACCTAGAAACCTAAAAAGGTAAACCCTAATCTACATAAGATCCCAAAAATATTATGAACAAGCACAATCTTCAATGATACTAGATGTATAGAAAACCCGTAACACTATATATTTTACCAAATATTTAAAAAATAAATTAAATTATGCAATACCCCAACAAAACGTAAGTTTTATACATATAAAAAGTTTAACCAGTTAGTAGCGCACGGAAGCGATTAAGCGACGCAAAAGTTTCTAAAACTTAGGTGATCATGGTGGGTGGACATGGGCCAAATCTATTAATTAACTCATCAAAACTCGCATCGTACGCAAAAACGCTTCTACGCGTAATTCCTAGGGAAAAAAGAAATTATTTAAAAAAGAGCCACAAAAACTATTACTTTCACAAGACAGTTTCTTGATACAGAAAATCATAAATACGTTGACTAATTTATATAGTAAAGGTAAATGACTTTAAAGTGGCCAAAGACAAATATATTGTCAGCAAATTTATCCATTTCAATGGAACTAACGACAGCGATAGTGTTCTGACTACAACTTTTATTAATCGAAGCAAAAATTTTACAAATAGCCAGATGCTTCTTTCAGCGAAGACAGTTCCATATCTTCTAGTACGTTCCAGCCAATAGGTTGCAGATTAGAGATGGGCGCCTAAGTGAGTATTCACTCACGTCACGCACGTTTCACGCTTGCTTTAAACACTCGCAGCTTTTATTTGAAAATTCAAATTCAGATAGAACAGAACTTTAATTTTACTCAATATTAAAACCAATAAAAATCTGTAAAGGGCTTTATCCAGAACTTCCCTCGTAAGTGGGCATTGTGACACTAAATAATTTTAAAATAAAATTAAGCCAGGGGTAAAATATCTTCACTTTTCTAATAAATTACATAAATTTTCAACTAAAAAAATATTACTGGTGATCGAATTCGAACGGCAGGCGGCTGCGTATGCGATTCCAGCGTTTTGTGGGATATTGCAAGCAAATGCGCTATTCCTACATGCGCTACAGAGCACTTCTTGTGCTCGTGCGTACCGGTTGCCTTAAATGGAACCATAGAATCGAAATAATTATTAATTCCCAGGCAGGACGCCATGGACTGTACACAGTACACACAACACTCACACCACAACGCAGATGCGCATGCTCAGCTCCATCTCTAGATCTTCCACATGAGAGTTCAGCGATTGGGGGGGGGGGGGGGGGGCACCCTGCAATTTTTTATGCATTACTAAATATTTAAGGTGAAATTAACCTGAAACGTGAATCACGCCTTGAAAATTTTCACCTTGACTCACGTTCACGCCACGATTTTCAAATATTAATCACATTCAGGACGGGACCCGCCACGACCCGACTGTTTTCACGTCACGCGCCCATCCCTACTGCAGATCGGTAGAATACCTTCGACATCATACAATGGAAATTAAGTGCATTCGGACAGATAATAAGTGTTAAGAATAGCGCCTCCTAATTAAGACGACTTGATTGTTACTCGCAGTACTAACCGCTGAAGACTTGAAGATTACTTGTATAACAGCTGAAGAAGCCCGAAATAAATCCAGTAACACGTGAAACAACCCGTAAGGAGGGCGATAACATTCTTCAATATCGTGAGGTTCTGGCTTAATTAGACGGATTACAGCAAAACCAGCACAACAATTATGACCCCGATTACTAACAATTTCACACGACAAAATTTGATCTATCAGGACACACCAAAAAACCTCAAACAAGCCTGATATGACATAAAAACCAATCCTCAGAACCAATCTTTTAAAGTTGGAATATGAAATAGTTGCTCCTATAAACTGGCAATTTCCAAAAAAGAAAGGATACAAATCGAAAGTCACTATAGATATATGCCTAAAGATACTCAAAAAATCATTTCCAGCACGCAAGTACTAAAAAAAATCAACTCAAATTTAGGTACAAGGGAAACAAACATGAGAATGACTACACAAAATACGGCTTTAAGCTTGGACTTCGCAGCTGTATGGAAAATTCACGCCGGTTACTAGACTGGTGTAAAACCATAACAAAAGACCAAGTTTCCACAACCATTTACTCTAACTTCCACCGACAATTACAACGTCAAAACATCCAACGCCAGTACCCAAAACGAAAGCATTGATAACCCCATAAAAACTAAATCGTAACTAATGCACAAAACAAATACAAATTCCATTCTGTAAATAAACTGCTCAAGGACAGGTCTAACGAGTAGCTTCAGAATGTGTAGTTCAAAACGTGACCACCGAGCTTCTGTAGATGGCGCCAAGTGGAAAAACCGCCACTGTGCTACAATGCTTGGAAATTTTGCAAAGTGGAAAGCCAAAACCAAATAGCGCATAAAGGTGCTCGGGACCTTAGCAACAACTTTGCCCCCTTTCAAAATTTCGATATCTGTAGCCGTTCGAAAGTTACACGCGATCCGGACGGACGGACGGACGGACGGACGGACAAAACGTTCGCAGAAGTACGCTGAAGCTACTAATAAAGAACTCTAGAACACTAACAGCCAGTCTTATAAAGGCCACTAATCTTACGTTAACTTTAATTCGCTGTTAAAATAAACAAAAGCGCCTCAAAACGTTAGTGCTTATGACATTTTATTCATTAGTAAACAAATTTTGATGCGCTTTTGTTTATTTTAACAACGAATTAAAGTTAACCTCAGATTAGTGGCCTTTATAAGACTGACTGTAAGGGACAGAAGACAAGGATTTAAATGATAACAAGAAAAAATTGAGATAATGTGGATGGATGTTTGTTCTATAGTTAAATGTGATCTACTCTACAGCGCCTAACGAAACCACCTACGAAATACAGTAAGAGAAACTAATCTCGCAAACTTAATATAAATTTCAAACGCTACATATTGTCTGCCAATCCACATGTGACTTGTGACTATCGTGAAGATATAACTGCATTTTTAAAGACACGTGATCACCTAATGTAGATGGCAAACTGTTGCGATTTTCCTTATTTGGTTATAACTTGTCATGACCGAATTGAAAATTTTATTGAAATGGAAGAAAATAGAAAAAATACACACACATACACAAATCTTTAAATAATTTCATTTTAGTTTAAGTTTCACAATAGAAATAAATGTACAAGGCTATATCGATATTTTTGTCAATTATTATATTTGATGCTAATTCAAAGAAACAATTTCATTTTTCCGCATCAATATTTCGGCAATCTTACTGCAGTAACGGAGCTGTTCTTATCCTTTCGTTTGAAGTCGAATTATAACACTCCGTTTTGAAGCCCATTCGTTTGGACACCAACTGTAACAGGTCTATAATAAGCCCCTTCGTTTGGGCACCACATTGTAAGAGAACGTCTCCTACGTTTTCAGTAATTAGTTCTGCTCTCCCTCTTGACAGCTACTTCAATACTAATGAAATCGCTCAGCCGTAGTATGCATCGAGCACAAGAAAGGCTCCTTGGCCTACTTGATACCGTTGTTGATAACGACTTTTGTGTGTTAATTAATTACAGTAAAATATAAGCACCTTTAGTGATGACTAACGAGTTCCCGTTGCAAAATACCTGGACTATAAACTCACGCAGCTCTATGCAACGATGCCATCGCTATCTCGCCACTCTTTGTGGCTGTCGTTTTATTTGTACCCCAAATCGCCAAATGCATTGTCTGCAAGACTTCGACTCACTTTGTGCCGCTTATAGGCTGCTGTTTCGCTCTTCGTATGTCTTTCCCCAGAAATCGTAAGAACTTCGTTTTTGGCTGGCGCTGTGTCCAACTTCAAAAATGGTTCGACCCAAGTTCTCTCTTCGCAAACTAAAGCACACCCTTTGTAGGCGAAAGCGAAAGCAAATAATTTACAAATATACTAAGGTGTACAGAATGTTTCAGTTCAATTTAACGTCCCTACAAAGGGGTTATAAGGTGCCTCATTTCACGTCGCTGGGCCGTTGCATGGCGCAGTGCAACATACATATCTCTGTAAGTGACTGTACTGAAACCCTTTAGATATCTCGCCCCTTCGGCCGGCTGATAACATTAAAAATTTATTTTTAAGCGATCTGTTAATGCTTTCATCAGTAGTATTAATAAATGTGGGACAGCAAACTTAGGGTGAGTAGTTTCAATGTTTGTGTCAGCTCTTATATTAATTAAATAATAGCATCTGCAGTGGTCGCGCCAAGTCTCACAGACCCGATGAATACGTTATTAAGTGGGAATTTGTTAAAGGGGGTGTAAGAGGGTTGTGCGTCTTGGTACTTTTAATTTTTAGACTTAGTTGCCTCCCGATAATCGGCATAAGCACAGTTGTTAGTGTTCGTGAGTTATTTGGAAAAAAGTCTGTGAGACTTCGCGCGACCATTTACGTTTGCGAAATTGTTTTGCCTTCTTGATTTTTTTACCTTAAATGTAGCTGCAATAAACTCACAAATAATTTATGTTGCAAACAACATCGACGTTAGTATACTAAGACATCAATTTATACAAGAATTAGCTTTGATTCTAGCAAATGACCAATTACATCGGCGATCACCACTCAAAAGTTTTCCCTCGGAAATCCATCTAAGAAGAGAAGTAGTAGCTGAAACCTTTTCAGACCATCTAGTAATTACAATTAAAGAACTAAATTTTTTGCCAAAAAACAGCAAACAATTTTTTTTTTGTAAAAATAAAATGTGTTTATCACATGCAGGGTTTTTGTGCACTAATTGTGCATCCTTGAACCAAAATGACGAAAATTAATTGTTTTGTTCTACATCTTAGTATTAAAAACGTTGTTCTGTCAAATGTATATAGAAAATTAAAATCTTGAAATTCATGTGAGACTGTGTTTACTATTATGAAATTAGCATAATCTACAAAAACTATTAAAAAATAGAAAACAATAAACGGAATACTATTTTTTTAATATTAGTAAACTGAAATCTAACTGAAAATCTTGGTAACCGTAAATAAACATTTCATATTAAAATTTATTGTCATATAAATGATTCTTAATTTTTGGGTTTGCGAAACTTGGCGTGACCAGCCGTGTCATGAAATTGGGCGCGACCACTGCAGGGTTAATTTGACGATGGTAGCTCTCAAAGATGTTGTAGTTATGCTAACATCTTTAACCGCAAAGGATATGCATTCTTCCTTAAGTTCTTTTGCTAGACGCCAACTAAAATTGCTTTATTTTATGTTATCCCTAATAATGTTTTTAGAAATGATCGAAAAATGTAACACCGGGAAATCTAAAATGTATAAGAAGTGAATATCTCATCCTCAACCGGCTTTGAATTACAAGTTGTAGAGGCTGAATGTAGTACTAGTTTAACACACTCCCTATAAGATGGATCTTGAGGTTTTTCTCCTCTACCGGTTTAAACCTTTTTCTAGACTGGGTGATATTGTAGCCCACGTATTACTCTTCAAGTCCCTTCTGCAGCACATATCCTGGACAACTTCTGTAGTGTTTCTTCTTCATTTCCATGTCAAAATTAATAAATAACCTTTCTACAGTGGCACAACGCCCTGTAGCAGTAAAGTTTATGTCATAGATGTTAGATGAAGCTGAAGGAAGCAAACCCAGTCGTGACCAAAGCAAGTCACTCGCTTTTAAAACTTATAATAAAGTATGGTTTCCAGTTTTTTATGTGACTGTCTATGGTCACAGTGGAGTAAGGGTTACCCATCGCCACTGCATTCTTATCGAAGATCCTTATAGTGGCGTCTATTCTTAACGCACGTAAAAAACTAATTTTCGAATGTGGAATTCCTTCCATGGCATAATTGCTATGTTTACTATAGCTTAGAGGAAGAGAAAAGATTTCGTGGTGTTTTACGTAATATGCATCACTCCACAGAAGAACTCATAATAAAGGAAGCTCTAAAAGTTGAAGACCAGGAAGTGCTTAACATCATGAATGTAGTAAATAGAGAAACTCGACAGAAAAAGAATCTCCTCTTCATTGGCCTTAAACGCAAGGAAAATAATAAAGAAATTTTCAATATAAAGCACATTGGTAATGCAATAATTACGTTTGAAGAACCTAGGCAAAAAATGCAGATACCTCAATGCAAAAATTGCCAATGCTATGGGCACACAAGGAATAGATGTACCAGGCCAGCTCGCTGTGTAAAATGTGCCGAACTACACGACTACCGCACTTGCACTAAAAACCGGAGGGACGGTAAAGAACCTAAATGTGTATTATGTCAAGGTAACCACCCGGAAAACTACAAAGGCTGTAGAGTCTATCTAGATATTCTCAACAGAAGATCGCAAAACCCAAAGTTTGGCATTGCTATTCGCGAACACCAACAACAGAAACAACAACAGCCACAACAGCAGCAGCAACAGCAACAACAAAATCAACAGATGTGACAGCTATCACAACCTGCAAATCAGACACAGAAATCTTCTGCTCTACAACCTCAAAATCAAATGCAATGTCGAAGTCAAACGATAGGATCTCATCCTCAGCAAAACCTGTATAACCAAACAGTAGGCCAACAAGCAAATGATTTGACATTTATAATAATATCACTACAACAAACTATCCAAACACAACAAAAAACTATCAATGAACTAACCACACAAATAAGATTACTCAGAGAAGAATTAAGTAACAAAAATGGCTCCCATATATAAAATAGCATTATGGAATGCCATGGCCTTCCAAACCACAAAAACGAGGTTGAAACTTTTCTCAGGCATAATGAAATTTACATTTTACTTGTATCTGAAAGTTATTTTTGCAGTACAACTAATTTCAAAATACATAATTATAAGATATATTCAACAAATCATCCAGATGCAAACAGACAAGCCAGAGGAGGAACTGCCATACTACTTAAACAACACATCAAACATCATGAGTTACCTGCATTCAAAGAAAACTATCTTCAAGCAACAATCATTGAAATAGAAGATTGATATGGACCGTTAGTTCTATCAGCTGCATACTGTCCTCCGAATAATCCAACCAACAAGCAAGGTTTTATTGAATATTTCAAATAATTAGAGAATCGCTTCTTAGCGGGTGGTGATTACAATGCTAAGAATATTCTATGGGGTTCTCATATCTCGCCACCTGGTAGAGGTACGGTGTTATACCAGATAATGCAAGACCTACATCTAGGGCATTTATCAACCTATGAACCCACATATTGGCCAACAGATCTTAACAAAATACCGGATCTGCTTGACTTCTTTGTGATAAAAGGTATTGCTAGAGGTTATCTCAAGGCAACGTCATGTTACGATTTATCTTCGGACCACAGCCCGGTAATTGCAATTGTGAGTGCTAAAATTATGGAAAAAGAGAGACCAGTACGACTACACAATAAAACCACAAACTGGTGCTACTACAGGCACATTGTTCACCACCAATTGAAAATGAAAATCTCTCTACAAACAAATGAGGAAATTGAAACAGCCGTCCAACAATTCACCAAAATAATTCAAGAGGCAGCTTGGGAAGCAACACCCAAAATCTCAAGCAAGAGGGAGCAAGAACTTTGTCCAATAGCTGTCAAAAGAAAAATTGCAGAAAAAAGGCGGCTTAGAAGAGTCTGGCCAAATACAAGGTATCCTTCGGACAAACGACGCTATAATCAAGCATTAATGGAACTGAAAGAGCTGATCAAGAGGCTAAAAAACGAGAGCTTTAATGAATATCTTGCAAACATGAGTGCAACAGAAGACACAAACTACGCTCTGTGGAAAGCGACTAAAAATATAAAATGTCAAAATCAACCAATTCCTCCACTGCAGAAAGATAATGGCACAACATTTAGAGGACGCTCTTCAACCAATTTCATCCCAGATTACTAATGATGAAGAAAGAGAAATACAGAACTTCTTGGAAGCACCTCACCAGCTCACTCCGCATATGGAACTTTTCAATGTACCAGAAGTTAAAAACATGATAAGATACAATCTAAACCCCAAAAAAGCTCCCGACTATGACCAAATTACAGGTCAATTAATTAAGGAACTGCCGCGTAAAGGTTTCGTAATGATAACCATGTTATTCAATGCTGTACTGAGACTGGGATACTTTCCAGCACAGTGGAAGGTTGCCCAGGTGATTATGATTCCCAAGCCTGGTAAACCTCCACATGAACTAAACCCCTCCAGACCAATTAGCTTGTTACCTATATTAGGAAAACTACTGGAACAACTGTTAATCAAGAGACTAACCCCAATAATAGAGGAAAATGCCATCATCCCAGACTACCAGTTTGGTTTTAGAAAAGGTCATTCTACCATTCAACAGGTACATAGAGTTGTAGATGCTATTAACCAAGCTTTCGAGGAAAAACAGTATTGCACAGCTATATTTCTCGATGACAGCCAGGCGTTTGATAAGGTATGGCATACAGGCCTACTTTTCAAGTTAAAGAAATGCCTCCCCTACGCTGTATTTGTTATCTTAGAGTCTTACTTGTCAGAAAGATGCTTCCAAGTAAAATTTGGTCAATACTTGACCGCTCTTCATCCAATAAAATCGGGAGTACCCCAGGGTAGCGTCCTTGGTCCGCTATTATATCTGATCTATACAGCAGACATGCCTATAAATCAATATTCTTTTACTGCAACTTTTGCTGATGAGAAAGTCATTATGGTAGAGCACAATGATCCAGTAACAGCTGCAAATAGCCTACAACAGAGTCTAGATGAAGTCGTGCAGTGGACAAAAAAATGGCGTGTAAAGTTAAATGAAGCAAAATCATTTCACATTACTTTTACAAAACGCAAGGGTATTACACCGCCAGTATACATTAATAATATACCGCTAACACAAGTGACGGAGATAAAATACCTTGGTATGAATTTGGATAGGGGCCTGACGTGGAGGACCCACATTTGGAAGAAGCGTAAACAACTCGGAGATAAGTTTAGAAAACACTATTGGCTACTTGGAAGAAGATCGAAACTATCCCTCACAAACAAGCTTCTTGTCTACAATGCAGCTTTCAAATCTATATGGTCATATGATATCCAACTGTGGGGAACAGCAGCAAACTCCAACATCCAAATAATGGAAAGGTTCCAATCCAAAGTTTTACGCGCAACGTGCGATGCTCTCTACTTTGTACGTAATGTGGACTTTCTGAGTGACTTAAAAGTGGATTCGGTCAAAGACGTGACTGTTAAATGCAGTGAAAAGTATCTAAGTAATATAGAATCTCATTCAAATCCATTGGTCCTAAACTTATTAGATAATAGTGCTCGTATGCATAGATTAAATAGATATAAACCTTTGGACTTGCCATAGAGATTTTAATGTAAAGTATACAATAGGTAGTTGTGTTATAAAGCAAACATGTAGTTTATAAGTTACTTCTGTGTAAATCATTGGATTGCAACCTCATGCCATTGTTTTCCTGTCATTTATTAGTCTATAACATATGTTTTGCTTATTGTAAAAAATTACAGATTGCAAATAGAAATAAACATTAATTAAAAAAAATGTTTATTAGGTTTTTATAACATGCAAACTAATGAAAAAATTATCAGTAATCGTAAAATTTTAATGAAATCGACTCAATCGATTTTACGGCTGTGCATTATGAAGGAAACTGATTGATTACGGCAATACAAAGTGTACTTTAGAACTTTATTAGCAGCTAATTAAAACTTTATACCATTTTTTCTGGATAATTAACCGACTACATAAAAAATTCATGAAAAATGTTAATATCAAGGTGTTGAAAGAATAAGATTACAAATTACTGACAAGTATTAGAGTTCTGAACAAGGTTCACACGTAAAGGAATCTTTAAGGAACTTGGATAATTTGATCATGTAATAACAAATAGGCAGCAAAAAACCAGCAAAGAAGCAAAATTATAAAAACTAATAGTCTGCAGACGCTGGTACGCGCAGTTGCTTTAGTGAAAGCAAATATTTAACTACGACAAGAAGAAGGTGAAGATATACACTAGCAATAGAACGGAGAATAACAAATTAGAAAAAGTAAGTATTATGGAACCGTGGGGAGTAAGTTGGAAGTAAAGTTGTAGAAAAAATCAAGAGGGTGAATAGAAAGAAAGACTTTGATTATGCAAACCAAAAGTGATTACTATATTAATTATAAAAACACGGAAACAGAACTATAATAATTAGAGATTTAAATGTTGTGTGAAGTTTGTATAAAACAGGTAAACACCACGTTTCGTAAAATTAAACACGAAAAATCAATACCAATGGAAGGAGAAACGCTAAAGTATAACAACACGAAAGAACTAAAAAAGAAAAAATAGAAGAAAGAAACAAGAGGAGACGATAATCAAGAAGGAAGACACCATGACAGTGATTTTGCAACAAAGGTTATCTAAGAAGATATTATTGGTTCTGATGAAAGTGTGCCAAGAGACACTTTTTTCTAAACAAATTATTTATTTTAGATGGGGTCTTCATTGCCTTATTTTCAAAAACGATCTACAGATTTGATTTCCGACAACTTTATAATTCGTATGGCCTTATTCATGACTACAGGAAAAACGTTTTACCCATAACTCCAACCGGTATAAATAAACTTCTGAACAAAGTAATCACAACAAGCCCACTCAGTAATAATATGCTACTGCGCTTCATATATAGAACTGAGATAAGTCAAACAATAATGTAAAAATAACTAGTTCTATACTTAAAGTATTAGAATATACATGCCCTGGTACTAATAAAATACGGTCAAACTTAATACTGCAAAATAGCAACACGATTGAAGCATAATATGCATATATACATTCCAGAATTTAACTAACCGTGCGAATTTACGACCCAAGCCAAATCAAATAATTACAACCACAATGATCAATAAAGTTCCCAAGCCTTATACCCAATTAGGCCTAATGTGTAGCACCATCGACTACAGTTATTAAAAATGGGGTATATGTTTCCTATTTTAGTTATTTCTTGGTGTACGTTTGCATGTTTTGCTAACTACAGCGATGATTATTTTGGTAAGTTAAAAAAGACTTGGACACATTAAATCAAAACACAACGACCAACACTTTATAGAGCCACTAGACCTTCGGATGAGAGAACTTCTTCCAGTGTCCCTCGTCGCGCCTCATATGGAGCGGTCCTATAATGTCAAGGTTAGTAATTTTATTCGGTTGATGTTTATATTGCAATTTTGTTTTAGGAAGCTTTTGTCGAAGACACCAATCTTAGTTCGCGTGCCCAGCGCCATATATTGAAGGCTCTTAAAAAAATTTATGATCGACAGCACAACCCCAAAAAGCGAGGGGAAAAGTTACGGGACTTCTTAGAAATGATGTTCCCCAAGACCTGTCCCAACGTAGTAATTAACTTTGACGCTATTATGTACTATCAGAGATGGTACATTTGTATTTGTATTAAAGGTGATCGTGTATTTGCTTTTGGCCTGTAGTGTAGTGACGCCGCAATAATAGTTCTGCTCTGAGTTAAAATATTTTAAGAAACATTGGTATAGCCTGCCATTCTTATCATGGCCGGATAATCTGGCAACAGTGGAGAAATTAGTTACCTTCATGCCTTCCAACCAGGTGTTTAAACAGTTTTACTCCCTTTTGTATAATCACATCCAATACAGTATTTAGAATTAAGTTCACAGTGTTTCGTTTAATCGACATCATCGAATGCGCCTTGTAAATCACATGACAAATGTAATTAAATTTATTTTTTATGATTAGGCTTCATTTTGTTCTAGTATACTTATCTCTTGGGTCACGCTTCCATTGGTATTTCAAATGGATTTTGTAAGACTACAACTTTACACGTTCGCAATGTGTTCCAAAGAGAAACTTATATTTTTAACACTACTAGCGCAATAATTTCAGTTGGAAAAGTAATTTATATAGGTTAACAGCATTGCTGATAGTAGGAATTCTATGCAGTAGCACTCTGCTGACAACATCAAATGGTGGTAAAAATGGATTTGCTTGATAAAAATGTTGAATGACAAAAACTATTTATATTTATGATATTACGTATTCTATCTTTTTAAGATAAGCTACTATTTAGTTGGCTCTCTAACTACCATTGAAGCAAAACGCACTATTCATCGACTCACGTTCCAACGCTTTCACCTGCAGCTGTCCATCTTTGTCTTGTGTGACTTCCTATGTTTTTTTATCCATTGCTTCTACTTGATGAACTCGGCTAGGTTGAACAAGATTTATTAGTTAAGCAATGCATGTTGTATATTACCACCAATTTTAAAAATAAGCTAAGTTTTAAGTGTAATCCTCGTTGAATGTGCAGTGACGTTTTTTTTTTTAATTTGGTACTAGCTTTTGACCTAGCTATCCATAGTGGATTGTTAGTTAAATTGTATTAAACACACGTCATATCTCTTTATATTGTCTAGCGTATGCAATTTCACAACATGCATTTAATATTAGGGCAGACTTGTTCCGGGTTTAACGTACAGCTGTGGTTGCCGAAAATGTTATTTCAGATGCGTTGTATTAATGTAGCCGCTTTAGATTTCATGCCGTATGATTTTATTTGTGTGAAGCAAAATGCAACGGATTCTTAGGTAGCTTTACATCCAACTGCAACGCAAGATATGTCGTATCTTGGAGCTAAGCGTTTTTTTCCTGCATGTAGCCGAAAGCGATAATTTTTAGTGGGATCCCCTATGTTGTATTCCCGGCGGAAACATCAAGTAGTGTCCACATGAATCACAGAAATCTGTTCCCGTATCTTAAAAGTTACAATTTAATTTGACTGTCGCAAGCGAAAGCTTTCTTGCAGCCTACGCCTATTTTTTGCTATTACATGTCGTAAACTGGGCCAAATACTCTCTCCTTGTCTCTAATTCTTGCATACGCCAGACAAAATTATGCCACATTGTTTCGGAGCACCCTACATACATAAAGATACAATATTATTTAAACACAAGGTGTTATGGAAATTAGTACAAATATTTTAACACATAGTAGAACTAGCTAAACTGAACCACTTCTCCATTTATCATTTTTTCGAAAACGCCCTCAAAACTGCGTTAAAATTCAAAACAATTTTACTCTAAAAATACATACCCGCCTATGGAATAATATTATAATTTAATGGCACAAAACACAAAAAAACATGTCTTTGATATGCAAACCAACATAAACTGAATAGGTATGATAAAACCTTTAGTTCACATCTGGTCACCAACGTACTTTATCAATTAAGGTAGGTGTGTTATTGACCGCATGTTTTTTGTTCAAGAACTTTGCAGTTTTATTAATATACTGTAACTTTTACTTAGATTTGCTTACCAAGCGGCTCGTTAAATTTAGGCGTTATAAATGATTCAGAAAATATTCGATTAATGATGAAAAACGATTAATAGAGAAGTTGTTTATTTTGGTGAGTTCTATTATGGGTTAAAATATTTGCACTCATTTCCATAACACCCTGTGTAATGAGGAATTGTAACATAAAGTAAAATCATTTGTACCAACGCTTCTACAAATTAATCAGTCAAATATTCATATCAGATTCAGCTATTAGTAATTGCAAGTGCTATAATAATACACCAATAAATGTACTTGCGAAAACATTATTAAGAAAACAAACTCTCGTTTTACAATCAAATGTCTGGTCCATAGTAATTCAAACCATTCAAATGCTGCAATATTACAACAAACACCAGGAACAGAGTTGCTTTTACAATTAAATGAAATAACTAGTTCATCTGAATGGTACTACTTATAGTCGTGTAAAATGAATGCAAAGGTAAAATCTTGTAACTATAAGATGTGCCCTATGCGGGCTTTCAATGGCAACACTTTATCGAAATTTCTAACCTCAGCGGGTAAAGCAGGACTGCAAATGCATTTATGTTGAAATTACGTGTTGATATAGATCCTTAGTCTGCGATTTTTAATAATTCAAACTCTTTCAATGCCACCATATTCCAAATGTGTTAACTAATTTAGCTAAACAATAGATTTACATTTGCAACAATAGTACAAATAAACCTACTACGCCACCTGGATGCTTGTAATCACAAAACCCAAAAACTAATTTAGTTTCAATAACTTCTCACTTATGTGCATACTGTCATACAGTATACGATTCTAAAGAGAGAATTGTTTTCGCAAACGTTACAGGATAGTATAATTAAATAGCAACTTACCTAAGCCCACGACAGCAGACTTTCGCCTTGAAATGCAAACCACTATTCCCGATACTCCTAAACTTAACGTAGACGAAGCATTCGAACTGTATTAGTTTCACTGACGGCTGAAGGGTGACCTCGAATTTTGCAATATGTCAATTTGCTACAAATATCCTGAAGCACTACTGTGCTAAAACAATCTAAGTCGAACACACAGGTAAAGAACAATCTTGCGTAACCACATTCCATAAAAAAAATTTAAAATCATATTTAAAATTAGTCAGTAACATGAAAATTTATAAGTAAGGGAAGGTGGTATATACTGGGACATGGTATATACCGGGTCTTTGACAGTGGAGAAACGTTCTACATGTCTGTATAAACTATTATGTAGTACAGATATTTTAAACTACAGTGCCCTTTATTACCGACAGAAACAAACTGACACTAGTAACCGTCACGGCTGCCTGTGCTAAAAGTTAGTTCTTGCCTGTTTAAGTATCGAGTGTTAGTGCAGTTTTTTTGTGAGAATATCCCTTATGCAAATTTAGTTTGAAATTTTCCATGGTAACGGCGGTAATTGATAGTCGGAAATTTACCGGAAAATTTCCACTTTTGTCACAGTCATCACAAAAAACCCGAAACTATTAGTACCTACTTAGATATTAATTTCGTAATTTTTTTAATAAAAATGTGTTCTTTCCTGGTTTTTTTCATTTGTGACATTCTCTATCAAAATATAACGCGTGCTTAAAAAATTTCCCTATGGAAATATTTGGAAATATGTTATGCAGTTATTTTTTTTTTCAAGAAAAGCATTCGTGCAGGCCTCCAAGAAAAAATAGCTGCAGAACATATTTCCAAATATTTCCGGAAATTTTTCAAGCACTTGTTATATTTCTACTGGGACTTTTGGTTTATTTTGTGTAGAAGTTCTTGTGGAAACATTGTCAGGGTGCGTATAGGTGAAAACAAAATGAATTGTTTAACAATTGTTTATTTGGTGATATAAAATATATTCCAATGGCACCTGGTGTATAGTGGGACAGCGTTTGGTGGTGTATGTTGGGACAGTCCCAGTATATACCACTGATTTGTCCCATTATATACCATACTGATATATTGATAGGTAAAATGCTTTTATTATTATAGATGCCGAAAATTAGTAGAAAAGATGAGAAAGAGAAGATAGAAATCAGTAAAAAGACCGATGAAAGTTATAAGGACAATATGAAAATTGCAGTGGAAAGTGCCGGAGAAAGGAAGCTGCGCACTGCTGCAGAAGTGCACGTTATAAGCAAGTCTGCTCTGCATAGAATGGTTTCGAAGTATAAAAATTACAATGAAGAAGATCGTCAGCACTTTTCTTTTGATGGGAAGCATGGTTTTCGACAAATATTTGACGATGCCGAAGAGAAAATGCTGGCCGAATATCTTGTAAAAGCATGTAACATGTGCTACGGCTTAACAGTAAAAGGCACATGCGATTTTGTCTATCAATTTGCAGTGGCTAATGAAAAAGTTGCGCCTCAGAGTTGGCACACTAATAAAAGAGCAGGAATTGAGGGGATTAGATTTCGTAAAAGGCAATCTCAACTAACTCTTCGCACACCTGAAGCAACTAGCCTAAGTCGTGCCACTAGTTTTAATAAGCATAATGTTAAATTATTTTTTGATAACCTGCAACAAGTTCTGTCCAAACACGAATTCAATATTAATCAAATCTGCAATTGCGACGAAACATTTAGTGAGTGCTACCAGGTGTAGTGTAGACAATAAAATTATATTAATTTTGGACAATCACGAGAGCCATTACGATATAAAAGTTTTGAATTTTTGTAAATGTAATTGTGTTGTTCTTTTTACTCTGCCTCCGCACTGCAGCCATAAGCTGCAACCTTTAGATGTCTCTAGTTTTGGACCTTTCAAAACGCACTACAACAGAGCAATGGATGACTGGCTACGGAATCACCCAGGAACACTTCTTACGATATACAACATTGCTGAGTTGAGCGGGGAAGCTTTCCCTCAAGATTTTGTGCCTGCAAACATAATAAAAGGATTCCAACGAACAGGGATAACACCTTAAAACTCTAATGTTTTCTCTGAAGACGAATTCGTGAGCTCATACGTGACCCATAGGCCAAATGCAAAGAATCATGAAGAACAAGCATGTTCTTCTAAGTCCAGCGACAAGAATGAACAGCTGCACTTGTTCAAAGTAATTATTTTTGAAGATCGAGAAAAAACTACTCCCCCCAAATTCAACCAACAAATCAAGCTAGTACATCAACTAAGCCCGAAGAGCCAAAAAAACTATTGGTTTCTCCAGAAGAAGGACGACGACACGTAAAAGATCAAAACAGGGTAAAATCACAAAAGATTAGAACAAAGAAGCAATCTGCTGTATTGACTGAGACACCAAATATGGAAGAAAGACGAAAAAAAGAGGAAGAAAAGATAGAATCCGCTAAGGCGAAGCGACAGGGGATACAAAAGACACGTATTGCAAAGAAAAGAGTTCTAGCAGAATCATCCAGCGAAAGCGATGTGCAGGAAGCAACGATCGATGATGATTCACTCGATGATCTTATAGATTCTGAAGGAGAAGAAACCAATTCTATAAAATTAAAAGTAGCCGACTTTATTTTAGTTCAATATCAACTTAAAAAGAGTATCCGGCATTATGTAGGCCAAATTGACAGTATAGAATTCAACGAATACTCGATAAACTTTTTGAGGAAGACGTCAGAGTTGAAATTTATTTTTCCGGAAACTAAAGATGAACAAGTTATTAATGAGACTGACATTATTTGTAAACTTCCAGAGCCTACGATAGTTGGAGGAACAGAAAGAACAGTGAAACAACTTAAATTTGATTTTGACTTCACATATTATAATGTGCAATGATCTGTCGTTGCAAAATATCTTGTTATTAGTTTTTAAGAAATATTTTTTAGTTAAACAATAAAAGGTTTTATGATTTGTCGAATGTCCCTCTATGTACCATGGGGTGGTTCTTTTTGGGACAAGTGGTATATACAGGGACACATTTTTATTGTATAGTAAATTATTTTTTTACAGTTAGTGAGCTGGAAAATTAAAAGGTAAATGAATATAATATAAACCTTGTAAAAAAAATTTAAAACTTATGGTTAAAATATAATTTCACATTGGAAAAGAAAAAAAAACGTCCCCATATATACCGCCTTCCCTAACGCTAACTTTCGAACACCTAACTCGTCCATAGGACAAGGTAAATAAAAGCCAGCGTGTGCATTAGAACATCACATTGAGAAATACCACCAAGGAAAAAATTACTTCGATAATTTTACGTCAATTTCATAGACTGACCCCCCCACTGGTTTTATTCCGGCAGAAGGTGAATTTCAATAAGCGTTTTTATGTGAACACTAGGCGAAGGGTGCGAGTCAAAATACAGATAACTATGGATAAGTATTGTCGTGGTTCGAAGTCTTTCGTTTACTGTGATGAGATTTGTAGCTTTGGAGTCCTTATGGCTCTATTGACACCTTTGACCTTTTCAGCCGGATCTCAAACCTTCCAGACTTAATAATATTTTAAAGTTCGGTGCTTATCGCGTACCTAAATTACGGTTTTGCACCGGATAGTAGTCCGCCAATTTCGGAATCACTGCATTTTACCGCATTGAGTTAAGTAAATCTACGCTGATGCCTAAAATCACTTTCGCATACGAATCAGAGATAGATAAGTTGTGTTGATTGGGAGTACCACATAAGTAAGTTTGATAGGTACAGAAGAAATGGTAGCTGATCCGCTGTTGATGATTTAGAGTAGCATGATCTTTGTAAGCAGTAAAGCCAGATCAAACTTCTCCTTTAGGACATTTGTAACCTACGTCAACGAACAAGAGAGTGAACGTAGGTATGGTTTGGAGTGTAGTAGCTTATTTTAAAAAAATCTGTATTTATACACCACACCAGAATTAACGTCTAAACGTAATACTGCGACTCCGCATTTTTCAATGCCACACAGCATAGTAACAAGGCTGTTTATACACTAAACTTTATCTACGTATATAAAAGTTATAGTGCAATTCTGCATTGTTACTGAAGCATGGCCTAGTAACATTAAAAATGCTGTAACGTAACCTATACTGAAGAAAACGCCAATATTTGATATATTGCCAAACATAATTATTTGTATTACATACTGCGTTCCACAGATAAAGAATATATTTTGGGAAAGGTTTAAACAGTTACTGTTCTTATAATCCATATTTATTATCGCCATTTTTAAATATAATCGTAACTAAGCTGTATTTGTGGAATATTTTAACAGTCGATCGGATAACGAATCAAAACTCTGAGCGCATCCTCGCTGGGATGTATATATCGTTATTTGCATTCGGTAGCAATTGGTGCAGGTAGATTTTTAGAAGTCTCAGCAGTTGCATATTTGTCCGAGGTGAACCGTATTTATTTTGGTGTGTTGATTAATATAAACATATCAGTTTGTAGTGTTTGGTTTCTTGTGAAGCCAAATGCAGTTTCCGTTTTTATTCAGGAAACTAAGGAGACAAGGTAATTTGAATCTACATATTTAATCCACACATCTCCGACGATGAGAGTAAAGTTCTTTCATTAGGTTTTTCCCATTACATCAGTAGCTGATGAACACCAGGTGGCATCTACTACAATAACAAGAATGTTGCCCCGGCATCTGCTACTATTTGACTATCGCGAGCGAACATATTCTATTTTAGCCTATGACCCACCATTCACACTGCAGCATGCTTGCGATTAATATCTCCAGTTTAGAGCAACTCGGTTCTTGATTTTTTATGCAATCATGAAGCTGTTGTAATTTTTGTCTTTTCAGTCAGTTAATTTGTTAAAGGGATTCCTCGTTTTAACTTGTTTTAGTCTCACTCCCTTTCTCAGTTGAAACGCCGTTGACACATTAACAGGCATAAATTTAAATATGGCAGTAACTGTAGCAGCCAACATGTAAAATGCATTGCATATAGACATTGCCCTTTACACGTAGCAGATCCCCAATTTACATTACCTCTTCCTGCAGTAATTAAAATACCTAATCGATGCCGTTTTAGTTGTACAAGAGAACAATAAAACAGCAATAGAATAAATATGCAAATACAGCGCATTTGGTAATTAAACAAAGCCTCGTAAGGAACAAAGTTGTAAACGTTTGCATTAACTTCGCGAAAACAAAGAAAATCCATTCGAGCTCCTCGCGCTTACTATACAAAACTGGTATTGAAAACTAATTAAAACTGTCTAACTTCTGCCTGCAAACTTATGAAGTGCATCCAATTCGATGAAAGTTGATAATGAGCTGTTGTTCTGCAATCGGCTCCTTAAGCTGTGGAAATCGTAAAAATCGTTTGTAAGCGCTCGCGAAACACTTTATTGCTTCGCCAAAGTTTTGTGTTGTATTTAGTTGTGCCGAGGGTTAATTTTATAAGCGTTTATGTATTTTAAGTGCATTAGCAATTCTTTCTAACGCTAAAGCCGTTCAATTTCAGTTAAGGATAGAATAAGTAATACAAAAATGTAGAAAATATAATGTTAAGAGTGAGACTTTTTTCAACAAGTATTCACTTGGTATAGCCTAACAAGCCTACGTCTAAGCTCAGCGGTAGGGTTACTTCAATGGCGTCGGTTTCGGAAGAGGAAGGTGGGCGTTACCCTCAGCTAGACACTGGATTTGATTGGAACAAAGTTTATTATATTTACACTAACTAACATACAAATAAGCTTATAACTAGGTAACATATATGTACAGAAAAAGAAAAGAAAATGGCGGATTGGCATCCGCAGTTGGAAGCTGGTGTGGTCCTTCGGAGGCGGTGCCGGCGGCTTCCTCCTGCGGTGGCAGCGGCGGCGGTGGCGACTGGCAACGGGGCGGCGGGCTGAGAGCAGCGGCGGCAGCAACGTCGGCGGCAGTGCTGATCTCCTTGGCGGAGGCGGCGGTTGGCGGCTTCCTTCGGCGGTTGCAGCGGCGGCGGTGGCGACTGGCGACGGGGCGGCGGGCTGTGAGCAGCGGCGGCGGCAACGTCGGCGGCAGTGCTGATCTCCTTTGGCGAAGGCGGCGGCTGGCGGCTTCTTTCGGCGGTTGCAGCGGCGGCGGTGGCGACTGGCGACGGGGCGGCGGGCTGTGAGCAGCGGCGGCGGCAACGTCGGCGGCAGTGCTGATCTCCTTTAGCGGAGGCGGCGGCTGGCGGCTTCCTTCGGCGGTTGCAGCGGCGGCGGTGGCGACTGGCGACGGGGCGGCGGGCTGTGAGCAGCGGCGGCGGCAACGTCGGCGGCAGTGCTGATCTACTTTGGCGGAGGCGGCGGCTGGCGGCTTCCTTCGGCGGTTGCAGCGGCGGCGGTGGCGACTGGCGACGGGGCGGCGGGCTGTGAGCAGCGGCGGCGGCAACGTCGGCGGCAGTGCTGATCTCCTTTGGCGGAGGCGGCGGCTGGCGGCTTCCTTCTGCGGTTGCAGCGGCGGCGGTGGCGACTGGCAACGGGGCGGCGGGCTGAGAGCAGCGGCGGAGGCGGCAGTTGGCGGAAGTGGCTCGAGTTCCCAAAGTTTTCCGAAGACGGCAGGCAGCAGAGTCCAATGCGGAGGATTTGCCCTAAGTCCACGTAGGTGATAGGCTCTGGAGAGGGCTGGGGCTGGTAGATCCTTGGAAGGCTGGAGCTGCTAGCTGGGTTGAGTCCTAGAAGGCTGGAGTTGAGTCCTGGAGCTGAAGTGGCTGCTGGTGGACTCTCCTGGATTGAGTTGCTGCTGGATTGACCCGCCGAGGCAGAGTGATTTCCTACTGCCAGCGTCTGACTATTTAAAGGAGCCAGTCCTTTGTCAAACGCGATCTCGCAGCTCATTGGTCGAAGTAGAAGGGATGTTTTGCCCGTTTTTGATGTATTTCGGATTATAGCGTTTAATTGAGCGGGGTGATCAATTATCGACTTGATTTGAGTCGCAATCAATAGTCGTTGAAATGTCGATTCTAACGACACCCAATTTGCTAGGTTTTGGTAAAGATTAGTTCAACTTGGAATTTTTATTTCCGTGTTCGGCGTAAAACTTAATTAAGCATTACTCTTATGGCGTATGTTAATAAGTTTATTTTGCTTCGATTGGTTGCGCGCTATTTTTATAAGAGTTTTGAGACTATTCACGCTTTCCTGGGGTGCTTCCTTCCGTTAATTATAATTTAATGTGTAATATTTAGCCGGATGTACGCGGCTTTTTGTCCTGATTTAACCGTTAGAAAAATGCATCTTAGCCGGGCCGCCGTGTACTTCGAAATTTCTGTAGTGTTTTCTTGCCACCATCGTCCGCATTACGAGCGGTGATATGTTTGCTGGCTGATGGAAAAGTTATTTTTAATCGGCCTGTATGTGCGCTAGAGGCTTGGGCGTTGTTTTATCAGGTGGCGGCTTATTCCTCCTATCGGCAGGCATCCTTATGTGGGATTTTGATTGGGCGCACTCTGTTTTAAGAGAGTTTTAGTGAAAATTTCTTAATTTAAGTAAATTCAATCTGCAAACATTCGTGAGGCGTATTTCGCTTGCTGTCGCCTTTCTTGGCCGGCCGGTTCCAATAAAGTTTATGGTTGCAGTCTTGCTGCACTTTAGAAATTCGTTGTAATTGCACTTATTTTTATGATTTTAGGGTTTTGAAAAATACTTTTGCGTAGGATCGCGGCGGTTTGTTAAGCAGATGTAATATTCTTTGTTCTTCTGGCGCCTTTCGGGCGGCGTACATTTCCTTTGTTTTTTCGATCTGTTTAACGGTTCATATCAATTCCCCCCTCCTTTGGCGTCCGCGATCCGGGCACAAAACAAAAAGGTTAGGGAGAGAAGAGGCGGAGTTGGTCTGCGTGAATTTTTCTCCTCGACAACGTCTAACTGGCTTAGCGGCGGATTCCTTGGTGGTACTGCGAGATATGAGTGGCCGGTTATCCATAGACGCCCTTGTGAATCCTCACATGGTGATGTTTGGCTGCGAGCCGCATGATCCTCTGTAGCAGGTTGCGGGAACCGGGGGGATCTTTCCTTTGCGGGTTCGCTGGCCGTCATACATCTTTGGACTAAGCGGTCTCTGAATCCCTGTGGAATGATGCGCTGCTCGGTTGGAGGTATCTCGATGAGCGCGATGTTGGGCCGTTGAGGGCTGGTGTTGGGGCCTTGGTGGCGATGGAAGCGTTCTGATGAAAGGTGTCGTCAGCCGGGATTCGTGGGAGCGGATGTCGACCTGGGGTGTTGGAAACTTCGGTCAGGACTCCTGGAACCTGGGCTCGTGTCCAAGTGAAGTCCCTTGGCGGCGTGAGCTTATTCACGTGCTGGGGCGGATCTGTGGCCGGGCTTCGGCGGAACGCGGTTGGTGCGGGCGAAGTTTGAGGGTCCAGTCTTGACCAGATCGCTCCGCGGAGAAGTAAGCGTGATGCCAGGACTTCGGTATCTTGAAGTGCGTGCTTAGGCGAAGTCCTCTCCTTGACGCGGAGTTTCTGTTTCCCTACGCGACTCGGGTTGCTGACGTGGAGGTGGCTGAGGGGAGACACTTTGGTCGGGGCTGCTTGGGCTAGTTGGACGCGTTGACGTTTGGAGAAGAAGCTAGGTGGATTCTCGTCGTAAAAGGGGCTGTGCCTGATGTTCCGGAAGCGGGCGCACGTGACCAGGCGAAGTATGGTGGCGTTGCGGCATTCCTCACGTGCTGGGTGGATCTGCGGAAGGATACACCTCGGCGGCACGCGGTGGGTGCGGGTGGAGGCTTGGGGTATCCTTGGCGCGGACAGATTGACCCTCGGTGGCGGAGGCGGCAAGTCATAGCTTCGGGGACCTGTTGTGCGTGTTCCGGTGGAGTTGTGGGCTTGGGCCTTTCAGCAACAGCTGTTCCCCTGTTGCTCTTCTCGGTGAGTTTGTGCTGCGTGCAGGTGCTGGAGCTTCTGCAGAGAGTTGGCGGCGAGCTTCTGGCAGCATATTTGAAGTGTTGGCCAGAGAGCTGGTGCTGAGCTTCTGGTAGCACATTGGCAGTGCAGGCCAGAAAGCTGGTGATGAGGGATCCTTGAGATTGCTGTGAATCGTTGTGGATCATGGTTGTTGGTGGTGATGTTGAAATTTGATTTGGGCGCCACTGGGTGTTTACTACCACTCCCAGAAGTGGTGTTGGTCCTCTTCATTCATCTTGGTTTTCCCTGGGTTGAGACACTGTGGTGGTGTCCTCTGTCCACATGGAAACGGGGATGCGCTGTCTTCTGTGACTCCCGAGTGATGCGGGCTGACACTTGGTTGCGGTGTCTGCTGAGGTTCCTTGTTGGTCCTCGGCGGAGTTGTCTCCATGTTTCCCTTCCTTCTTGACTTCACCATTGTAGTGGGCGTGACTTCCCTCTGGTGTCCACCAAAGGCTGGCCTCACGTTCCGGGCGACAATTAACAAGCCTACGTCTAAGCTCAGCGGTAGGGTTACTTCAATGGCGTCGGTTTCGGAAGAGGAGGGTGGGCGTTACCCTCAGCTAGACACTGGATTTGATTGGAACAAAGTTTATTATATTTACACTAACTAACATACAAATAAGCTTATAACTAGGTAACATATATGTACAGAAAAAGAAAAGAAAATAGCGGATTGGCATCCGCAGTTGGAAGCTGGTGTGGTCCTTCGGAGGCGGTGCCGGCGGCTTCCTCCTGCGGTGGCAGCGGCGGCGGTGGCGACTGGCAACGGGGCGGCGGGCTGTGAGCAGCGGCGGCGGCAACGTCGGCGGCAGTGCTGATCTCCTTTGGCGGAGGCGGCGGCTGGCGGCTTCCTTCGGCGGTTGCAGCGGCGGCGGTGGCGACTGGCGACGGGGCGGCGGGCTGTGAGCAGCGGCGGCGGCAACGTAGGCGGCAGTGCTGATCTACTTTGGCGGAGGCGGCGGCTGGCGGCTTCCTTCGGCGGTTGCAGCGGCGGCGGTGGCGACTGGCGACGGGGCGGCGGGCTGTGAGCAGCGGCGGCGGCAACGTCGGCGGCAGTGCTGATCTCCTTTGGCGGAGGCGGCGGCTGGCGGCTTCCTTCTGCGGTTGCAGCGGCGGCGGTGGCGACTGGCAACGGGGCGGCGGGCTGAGAGCAGCGGCGGAGGCGGCAGTTGGCGGAAGTGGCTCGAGTTCCCAAAGTTTTCCGAAGACGGCAGGCAGCAGAGTCCAATGCGGAGGATTTGCCCTAAGTCCACGTAGGTGATAGGCTCTGGAGAGGGCGGGGGCTGGTAGATCCTTGGAAGGCTGGAGCTGCTAGCTGGGTTGAGTCCTAGAAGGCTGGAGTTGAGTCCTGGAGCTGAAGTGGCTGCTGGTGGACTCTCCTGGATTGAGTTGCTGCTGGATTGACCCGCCGAGGCAGAGTGATTTCCTACTGCCAGCGTCTGACTATTTAAAGGAGCCAGTCCTTTGTCAAACGCGATCTCGCAGCTCATTGGTCGAAGTAGAAGGGATGTTTTGCCCGTTTTTGATGTATTTCGGATTATAGCGTTTAATTGAGCGGCGTGATCAATTATCGACTTGATTTGAGTCGCAATCAATAGTCGTTGAAATGTCGATTCTAACGACACCCAATTTGCTAGGTTTTGGTAAAGATTAGTTCAACTTGGAATTTTTAATTCCGTGTTCGGCGTAAAACTTAATTAAGCATTACTCTTATGGCGTATGTTAATAAGTTTATTTTGCTTCGATTGGTTGCGCGCTATTTTTATAAGAGTTTTGAGACTATTCACGCTTTCCTGGGGTGCTTCCTTCCGTTAATTATAATTTAATGTGTAATATTTAGCCGGATGTACGCGGCTTTTTGTCCTGATTTAACCGTTAGAAAAATGCATCTTAGCCGGGCCGCCGTGTACTTCGAAATTTCTGTAGTGTTTTCTTGCCACCATCGTCCGCATTACGAGCGGTGATATGTTTGCTGGCTGATGGAAAAGTTATTTTTAATCGGCCTGTATGTGCGCTAGAGGCTTGGGCGTTGTTTTATCAGGTGGCGGCTTATTCCTCCTATCGGCAGGCATCCTTATGTGGGATTTTGATTGGGCGCACTCTGTTTTAAGAGAGTTTTAGTGAAAATTTCTTAATTTAAGTAAATTCAATCTGCAAACATTCGTGAGGCGTATTTCGCTTGCTGTCGCCTTTCTTGGCCGGCCGGTTCCAATAAAGTTTATGGTTGCAGTCTTGCTGCACTTTAGAAATTCGTTGTAATTGCACTTATTTTTATGATTTTAGGGTTTTGAAAAATACTTTTGCGTAGGATCGCGGCGGTTTGTTAAGCAGATGTAATATTCTTTGTTCTTCTGGCGCCTTTCGGGCGGCGTACATTTCCTTTGTTTTTTCGATCTGTTTAACGGTTCATATCAAGCCAAAGGTGTTCTTATGCAAAACAAGGAACATTTTTATTTTTCTAGAATTAAATACAATAAAAGCATTTGCGTGTTAAATTTTCTAATGCTCTAATACAACAGCAAATGTGATTTCTAAGCTGCATCGCAAAATCTAAGCATTTTTACATTAATTAATTTCGAACACGAAGATTAAATATTCAATAATAATTTGATAGCTAATGGGCTATGTAACCAGAAGCGCATATTATACAAATCTCTTAACATGTTTCTCATATAAAATTAGAAATATGTAATAGCAGCAATCTCTTAAACTAAAGGTAACTTTAAAATATTAGAAATGATCAAATTTCCAAAACATAGTTGACTAACCGCTTCAAATGTACAATACCTACTTTTGTTGAAGCCAGGGAACGCAACCCAACACCTACGATTTAATTCTCCTTAGCATAGAATTTCGGTCTAAGCCGAAATTCTATGCTAAGGAGAATAATTCGAATAACCGCGAAAGCCTCAAACAATTCATACCTACGATTTAACCATTACCTTTATTTTATTCTATTTGTAGTTTCCGCTGGTTTTGGGACCGGCGTCGGAAGGGGCAGACGGGTTGAGTGCTTGCTTGGGATGCGCATACTTCGAGTAGAGAGGGAAGCAGAGACGGACAAACGTATAGTTATGGTCCTCTCGTGACAGTAGGCTTTGAGCGCGAAGTAGAATTGCCTTATTGAAGTAATATAACGGCCCTTGTGGCAATTCTACGGCCTTTGCAGATCGTAATCTTTCTTGGATTTAAGTTACATAAAGTTTTAGTCAGGTACCCCTTGAATTATTCGTGAACTTTATCGCCGAATCGGTTCACCCAGCAGCCACCGCAGGTGCACCATGCCGATATCCCAGAGATTTGGAACAATTTAATTTCGAGGTTAGAAAGCTGTTATCCCCTAATTAATTCCTTCCTCTGAACTCCCCTTTGAGCTCAATGTCAGTCCATGAATTCAATTTGGTACCGCTTATTATTGTGTTACTGCTAATCATTCATTATGTAATTCGGCATGCGCATCATGGTTCATTTCAAATACAAAGTTTACGCATTTACGTTGCACTATTTCTGTAAAATACTGCGCATCGCCCGCCTGACGAACTCAAGTTTCGAGATCATCATTGTCTGGGAGGGCTAAACGCTATTTGAAAATTTTTCTTCTTAAACTCGAAAATCTTTCCTGTAATTTGTACTAGAATACACTGTAAATAACTACTTCCCGACTGGATAAAGGGTAAAATTTAAAGTAGCTCATTTTCAAACTTCTTAAAAGTCAGTAATAACCTTGTTATGGTCATGACTAAATATTGTTACATGATAGAACCGCTCATGGCAACACCTCGATATAATCTTCTTGAACGTAAAAACACAGTTGGTAGTTTGTGTTAGCTGGCTTCAACAACTTGCTGACCCCGACATCATTTGAAAACGAAACATTATAGGACTCCAGTTCCAGTTCCGGTTACCTTTAGGCTTATGGCTTCTACTTGAAGGATCTACTGATGAAAAGGATGTAGGTCAAAGTACGAGAAGCGAACAACAACCGACATGATTACAACTCCACAAGTAAACTTGCACCCAATGGAAATTCGAGAATACCTAGATTGGAACCTTTGGCATGTCTCATAAGATTGGCAAATTCAGTTAAAATAAGCAAATGGAATGATAATTAGAGGGCCTTTATTGAAAATCACTTGAAGTAGATATTAACACCGATGGAAGAAAGGCATGTTTTAGAATCTTTAAATATAACTGATTAACCTTCAAGGTGAATCTCCTAAAAGAATGAGCTAACTGACAATGGTGGAAGGGATCTAATTAAAGTTTGCCCCAGTATTATGGTCTTAAAGTGAAGAAGATATTGAGAAGGTCATCAATGAGAAGAGGAAGACTTCAATCTGCATATGTTCGGAGCATACAGAAAAGCTGGTTTGTTACAAAATTACCTTTAAATTAAAAAAAAATGTTTGTGATTTTGTTTGTAGAACTAAGTTTGTAGTGGATAAGTTAAGAAAAAAACTACTGGATTACTTAAGGTAGAAGAACCATCAGCAGTATCATCTATGACGTGTTGGAAATGTCCATTGAAGGAGATCAAAGTACCACCAGCAGCATTACCAAAAAAGAGAGTTACAAGTGAAGGAGCATTTGTTACAACAGAAGTTGATCCCACTGAACCCTTCTACCTCAAAAATAACTCAAAGGTATGAATGCTCATTTTTACCTGCCCAGTTTAACGTGCCACCCATCTAAACACCGTCAGTTGCTCTCAAGAGAGGCATTGATGAGATCAGTTTGTAGATTCTGACATCATTTCGCCTGACAATGGGACGAATATTGTAGGAGCAACAAATTTTATAAAAATATTCAACAGTAAGAAGTTAGGAAGACGGATGGTGAAAGCGTCTCAGCAGATAAATATGCAATTTTCTACTAAAAACTCCTAGAACTGCTAAATTAAATAACATGGGATTACTAGAAGACTAGTGTGGCAAAAATTGAATCAGTGATCAATGGCAGTCCATTGCTGTCAGTGACTAAAAATCCAGAAGATCTTAATCTCTTCATACCTATTTTGTTTCGCAGAGCAATAAAAAATGCAATTTTTCCGAAAGAGGAAGAAATCAGGTAGAGGATAATTTATTGTTGAAGCCAGTAAAGATCAACTACAGCTGTGCTTTCACCACTAATTTTTTTATCAAGGTGATGTGTATTAATATAATCGATTTTATAATGCAACTTTGTCTACATGATTATAGTACCTATATTATATAACAAAGAACTAAAGTACATAATTAAATTCCGCAAGCGAAGTTTGTTGCCTCAAGGTCAAAGCCCGAAGACAACTTTCACTCGAGGGATGTAGGCACTTTAATCTCGTGTTATATACGCTAGTATTTGCACTTTCGGGAATGCTACTACCAATATTTTGAAAAATTAGGAAACTGTCAGTATTAGAATTTGTATATTTAAATTTTATTTAGAATGCTGTGTACACAAATGTATCATTGTTACGGGTATCAACAAGGTTTTTCTTTAAAATCACCATTTTATCGTTCTAAGTGTCTAAGTAATGCAAAAAATTGGTGAAGAATTTTATTTAGAAAAGGCACTGGAGGCTTTACAATAATTATTGCCTTCGAAGTCTATAAAAATATTCGAACAAAGAAGCAAGAATTTTTAAAACGGCTCTGTCAAAATGTTGAGTTTTTCAATTAAGACTTTGCTAGTATTTTTTAGTGAAAAGTTAAAACTACTTGCTTCTTCTTCATTGTGGGCACATTATTCAATGCTGAAAACTATGCTTAAGATTAAAAGTAATATTTATATAAGCATATTTCCCAAACGGACAAGATTTTTTAAAAGGAAACGTGCTGACTGTCAAACAGATTGATAAATTTGTGATTGAAACCCCCGACGATAAATTTTTAATGGTAAAGGTGAATACTCCCAGTAAACTTTACATGCATTTTTCATTTAACAGACATGTTATAGGTAGTACTTATATTTGGTGTAGCAAGAATTTGCCGAGGAATAGAATTACCTGCTTCAATTGTCAGTGATGTAACCGTTTTAAGGAACACAGTTCTGGTTAATACTAAAAATCCTAAAAATCAAATAGAGGGGAATTTTAATGTAAAAAATTCAGATAGATATTCTGTCAATTTCGTAGAATTTTGCAAGAAATATATGGCCTTAAAGAACTTTGAAACTTCCCATTGAAGATTTTTTGTTCGTTATTTTAACGAGCAATGTACAACGCAGTCAATCGGCAAAAACACGTTTGTAAAGATGTAAAAAAGAATTTTGAAGTCTACTCTATTCGTCATTGCTTCACAAGAACAAGTTTTTCTTTATTGTCCGACTACGGTGCAAATGTTGATGTTCTGAATAGTGCTTACAATACCGGACCAAAATCTTAATCCCGGTATTCGGTATTCAAAATTTTTAATACCGGGATACCGGTATTAAAACCGGTATTACTATTAAAACATTTACGTATTAAATCTATACTTAGTTATTACATCTAAAAATAATATCCAAAAAACAAATAAAAATGTGTGGTTAAAAATAACTTAAATTTAAAAAAAAATTTTTCTTTATAAGTAGATAAATAAATACAGTAGATGAAAAACATGACACATAACAAATTCTAGCAATATAACAAAATTAAGTTTTCTTATGTGTAACTAATATAGAAACTAGCAAATTAAAATTGTTCATCAAATATTAATTTTCTTTATTAAAATGTGCTCTCAAAAAGCAGTAATAATTGATGCTTTCATCATTATCATTAAGGGAAGACCGAATTTTTGTGCAGATTTGGCCGGCCGCAGTCAATAAGTAATCATATACCTTTTTTAAATACGTCTCTTTTGTTCCAGTTTTTTCAGAGAACATGATCTCATCTTTTATTTTGTGTTCAAATCTCGTTATTTTTTAAAATCTTAGGCACAGTTGTAAGTGTTTCTTCTACTGCGACCTGTAACGGTGCACACCCTGGTTACCTGTTGCTTGTTTATAGGCCTACGTTGTGTGATTTTTTACTGTTTTCGGCGGGTGCTTCGACGACAGTTACAGTTACTTTAACTAGGCTTCCGTATTTACTGTTTTCACTCCGTTCGTATAGGGGCTGGCGACCTCCAGCTTTTACACCAAAGAAAACAACAACATGTCAAGCGATGGTTATTTATTAGGACAAAGTAAACAGTACACTGCGCTTACAATTATTTGCCTAACGCCAATGGGCCGTTTGCCGGCCGTAAACTTGTTACGAAGTGCCTGGTGGTGTTAGTGTGGTAGTAGAGAGACAAGGAGTTGTTACGCAACGCTCACTTACAAACAAGACCAAAGAGGAGGCCTTGCAGTGCCAGTTCGCGTGCCAACGAGAGAAGTGAAGGCAAAGAGTTGTTAAACAACGCCCACCTGCAAACAAGGCCCAAAGGAGAGGCCCTGCTGTGTCAGCTGGTGTGCTAACGAGAGAAGTAAAGGCAAAGAGTTGTTAAGCAACGCTCACTTACAAACAAGACCAAAGAGGAGGCCCTGCTGTGCCAGTTTGCGTGCCAACGAGAGAAGTAAAGACAAGAGTTGGTGTCTAACGTTCACCGATTAACGAAAATTCGAGCTGGACTTCGCGATACCAGTGGCGCTACACCAAATAGAGTAAGGTGTTAATTAAATGCGGAGTTGTCGTGATGTTTTGTGTTACTAGTCGAACTAGCATCGGCCCCAGGCTTCGTGCTTCTTCTGCTACCCTTTCCTTCTGTGCTGAGTGTTTTATGCAATCTTCCGCGGCCCCTCCATCCGTTGTCCTGGGCGCTGCGCCAATGAGAAGTAAATTCTGGATTTCGTGGCTATAAGGCGCGATTTTAATTGGTTATTTTCCTTCCAAAACTCACGACGGCCCTTAATCCTTTCTGTTGTGGTTTTAAATGCTTCTCACGACCCCCTTGACATGTGTTTCCTTTGACCGAAACGTACACTCATAAATTTCACGAACTAATTTAGTCGGCGGTTTCTAAGATTTTTGACCCTTAAGTTTGCCTCGAACCCCGGGTCATAAATCTAATATAGGAATTTTCGATTATGGGCCCGGGGCGCGATCAACAGCTGTGAAGGAATTGTGTTACAACTTGCAAAACAAAACCAAAGCTTCCGTTATGTCATATAATTCCAACTAATTTTATACATAAAAGATATCTATAAACTACGGATTATCATTATCCTAGAACTAAAAAATGCCTGAAATAAAATGAATGTCTTTCCTAAATAAAATGCCTGGAATAAAATAAATGTCTCCTAAATAAAATGCCTGAAATAAAACAAACGTACTTCCTAAAATAAGCTAGATAAAATTTTAAATAAAGTGTCTGTAAATACGCGACCCTCACACACCTTCAGTTTTCTCTTTAATACATCGCGGACAGACATCGAGCAAGATTCTAAAATACATATTTGTAACTTCTGTAAGTGATGTTTCTTCCTCTAAATTTGCATGTAAAACCCGTTTAGTTAAACATATAATTTTTTTTTCGTGAGTGTACCTTTAGGTATACGTTGAAATAACATCTCGTTGTCATCTTGTGAGCCTCTTTGTAGCTCTTGAAGTATCTGTGACAAATCTGTTCGTCTCTGTAAAATGCGAAATTTTAAAGCATCCAGTAGTTCCAAAGATATTGAATACCATTTGTGTTGGGAAAGAGCCTCCATCATAAATTTGATAAAGATGTATCAGCCATTAAAAGATTTGCATCTTTTCGACATAATGCGTCTACTGCTAGCTTTATAGGAGTCAAAGCGGCAATAGCTGCAGATAGTAAATTAAGTTAGTCAGAAAAAATTTTTAGCCTAACCTATATCAATCAGCGCTTTTTGAACACAATATCTTCATTCATAAAACTTTTCCAACATGAACATTATTATCTTGCTATATCCTAGCACGTTCTTATTGTGAGTGAAGATTTTGGTATATCTTTAAACCCCCTTGCACTCAAAACTTCTCTTATGTCATAAAAATTAATGAAAATATTAAGACAGGCCATCGCGAGCGGTCATGCGTACGAGCACTTCTGGAAGTTTATTATTTTTATTGTTTTTAAAATAACTCGTTATTAATAGTTTCGAATGTTTCGAAGCACCTTGTCCGTCATTATTAGAGAGTTCACATTTTATATTAAAATTTAATCCATACATTGTTTTTAAATGGGTATGAAGGCCACTAGTAGATCCTCCACCACATTTTATTTCTTTAGAACATTTCTTACATTGAGCCAATTGCCCACTTTTTTCTGTTAAGAAATGGTTCCAAATGGAAGCTTCATCGTTTCCTTTTCTGTACTCAGCAAAGGTTTTTGTATCCATGACCTCCAAGGGGTTATGGTATGTCTAATAATTAAAATATGATTAAATTAATTATGCTATAATTTGTTTCACTAAAAATGCTTTGAATAAATATTTTGATTTATTCGTCACATTATGAGACATATTTCAGTTTTAACTGTAATAAATATTTTAATAAATGTAATTTTTATAGGTATACGTTAATACCGAAATACCGGTATTTTTGACATCAATACCGGTTTTCAATGCCGGACAAAAATTGTCCGGGATCCCGGTATTCGGGATCCCGGAATCCCGGTATTGTAAGCTCTAGTTCTGAAGCTGCATGGGGGCTGGAAATCAGTAAATGTTGCGGTGGGGTATGTTGGAAACTTCATAAACCATCAGAAAATTACAACCGATCAAATAGTTTTTTTTTATAACCAGAAAATAGCAACAACTTCTACAACACTACTCGACCAAGCTGCTGGACCAATTCCTGAACTTAAAAGTCGGGTATATTGGTGTAACACACCTTTGACGAGAATAATCGATTATTAAATATTTATAACTGCAAAAATATTAACATTAAGGTTAATATCAATGGCTGATTTGTAATAAACAAATAAAGGTTAGCTAATGTGGCATTTTATTGGGATGTACGTTGTGATGGTAAAGTTTTTACTATAGCCCCTTGGGAGTTTTATCATATTTAGTATCTAGAGAGTAAATGAATTAATTTAGTCCCCCAAATAAGTAAGCGAAGTAAAGACCTTGATCCTGAAAGTGCAAAACATTCAATAAATAAAAATGTAAGACTAGTAATAATTGTAGTCACTTTACTAAGTCTCATCTTTATAATATAATATAATACACTAATATAAGAGAGATAAAGTTATGATAGAATTGCTCATATTGACACGTCGATTTAAAATTCTTGAAAGTTGAAACAGTATTTTCTGCCTTCAACAACTATTCTTCTAGGTTTTGTATTCTTTTAGCGCCGCCTCTGTTATTTTGACCTCGACTTCTACTGGTCATTTGGACTTTTCAGTTGCTTTTATGTAATTTCCTATTTCTTCTTCACTTTTCCAAGGTTTCTATTTTTGTAATTGGGGTGGTAAAAGCGTCTTCATCGATTCGCCTTAAATGTTCGTAGCTTTGCTTTATTTCATCATTGTATGCTCTGTCATTTTATTTCCGTAGGTTTTTCTCTTCTCTACAGGAGAGGCAAATTTGTTGAAGCCGTTAAAGAAGAAGAAAAAAATGAATAGGTGAAAAAGTACTGTTAAGCAGGTTGCTATTATGTGCTCATAAATATGTAAGGTATTCTAACGACAGCAATCGTATAATTCAGCCGCAAACCCAGCCAGGCCCACATCATGCGATTGAGAGAGGTTGAATAAGAGTGAGAAGCATTGCGATGAAAATACCAACGGCAAGAACGAATTTTAAAATACCTATAATCTGTTATGCTAATTTTAATTTTTAGTGCGAGTTATCGTCGCCCATTCAGTTCTGTATAGGAGTCTGCATCCTTGCATCCTAGCCCGTTCATTCACGTGGAATTGGAAGAATGCTGGCTAAAAAATGGTAATGAATGGACGGCACCCGCCAGATCGCTGACAACGCATCGGGAATGGTTTTTATGCCGTTGCTCCCCGCGAGAAGATATTAACGAATCAGGCGAGCTGCATACTTCATTTTATATCTTCCGTCGTGTCTTGCCATTTTAGCGGGCATGAAGTATTACTCCCAGCTCTCCAAGTTACCGCTAGAGGTAGCTTGGTCATTTTTCGAAATTTAGTCGGAGGTATTTTATTGTGTCGGATGAAGATTTCCACATGTGGTAACGTCGTTGTGATTCGTAACTGTGGCATATGCCAGATTAACATGATCGGTCGTGGGGCATTTGATTTGGTTCGGATTCGTTCAGTTCGGCTGTGAATATATAAACATTTAGAGTTACGGTGATTACCATCCTCATATCATTCCCCAAAAATCGATATCACCCATCTGCGAGTTTCTTCCATCGAACTGGCTGCCTCCGACGCCGCCAGCTACTTTTGTCGTATCTTCACCCAGGTGCATCTTCTCCTTACTTATGAGATCCCCAGCTGGCTAGCAATGACGCCTTCTTCTCGATTATTCTACGTGAATCCTACATCTAGTGATCAAACAGCTATACATTACTGCCTCCACTGCATGGCTTGAGGTAACGTAACGAATTCCGCATTTAAACTATCTTAAAATGTATTTGCAGTAAATATTTTCATGGTTTGTACTCTCATGGCGTCATATACGAAAATAAATAATTGAAATTAGTCGTAAGACCACTACACTACGAGTAACCTGGTCAGTTTAATTGTAGTGTTATAAACATTATTGGGTGTTTTTATTCTGTTCTGTTGTAGGGCACAAAAATGCATTTTTATCTCAAAATCATTAGCTGAAGGCAAAGTAACAGATGTCCATTGACACAGCAGACAACAGATGTTTATTTAAGGTTCCAGGCGTCTCAAACACCTGGAATTTGATTTCTCTCTTGTATCGAATTTTGAAGCACAGTAATCGAGCTTGTGGTACCCTGAATTTAATTAATTCTGGAGGAATTTCTACTTTGAAGTAGAAAACAAACGCATTTTAAGTGCCTCAAACCGCCCTTGTCTCAAGTGGAAGCTAGGTGGAGTACCAATTTCACCTGTAACGCCCCATATTATTTTGTAGTTCCTTGTCAACTGCGCCTTTTAATTTTCCTTCGGCATCTCTATAATAAATAGCCACGCTCGCACCTCATTCCTCTGAACGTCGCCGCGAGCGAATTTTATTTTTCAAATGCGCAACTTTGGCGTTCCTCAACTTTTGGAATTTAATTCTTTTCCTTCTCCCGCCAGCATTTGGTTGAGGCAGCCGATGCGGGGAATCGTTCTATACCAGTATAGGGATTTTGCCACTCATGATTCCCAGGGTAGGCTGTGCATTTCGGCGATGCTTCTTGTTTTATGCAAACAACGCTTGTGCACGTTTAAAGAAGCATAGCAAGCGTTCATTAAAGCCCGCTTGTGAAGATAGCGAAAGGTTTTCTGACTTATTTAGTTTCCGTACTAATTAACGTGGTTATTAGGTATCCCTTCTTACGGAATCATCTTCTGATTCATTCGCACTAAATGGAGGTAAACTGCTGAGTTTACGGCACCTGCAAAATGCCGCTTTTCGCTCTGTGCTCAAGGTCGCTCCCCTAAACCATTTTTGGCTGTGGAATTACGGTGTGGCTCCGAGCTGTAGAAACACCTTCTGGCTGCATGCATCCTGAGGGCACTATGGAGGAGCTTTCCAGACCTAGCAGTAAGTGCATACTAAAATTATTTAATTCAGTGGTTTTGCATTGTCGATAAAGGCAGCTTTTCCAACAACAAGTTACGCGTAGATCTAACAAAGGCCTTTGATATTAAATACGCTCGCCGATCTAGTTATTTATTAGCTATTTATCAGACTCAAATTCGTTTGAATTAGGGAATTACTGAAACACACATATAGTGTGTACAGATCCTATGCAGTTGTCAGTGCGGTTTGACCATGACCGCCCGGCAACTTAATTTTATCAGTTTGCATACCGGCAGTCGATGCCCTTCTTTTGTCAGTATATTTAGCTGGAAAGTTAACATGGGATTATAGATGTTAACTTATTGTAATTACTGGCGTTAGATAGTGTAACTTGCTGTTTTGTCACATGTGTACCGTTTGAATTTAATTGTGACTCTATGATTTATGTTTGAATTCAGTCATACTTATTTATTGGTCACAGCTCTATAGCGTCAGATTTACCTGATTCGTTTTGCTAATTACTATTTCTGAACCTTTTGAGCTTTTTGTAAATCTATTATGAAGGTTAATTGTTACTGGTGTATATTCCTTGTTATTTATATTTCTCTTTTTGAACCTGCCTGTATTTTTAGTGATTTAGGTTGTGAAGTAAGAAACTTACAAAGTATGTAGTGATCTTATTTTGTACTTATTGGCGTTAGATATTTTAACTTTTTGTTTTCTCACATATGTGATGTTTGAATTTTAATTGTGACCCTATGATTTTTGTTTCAATTCAGTCATAATTATTTATTGTTTACAGCTGTATGCGTCAGATTTTACCTGAGTTGTTTTGTTCATTACTATTCCTGGATGTTTTGAGCTTTTTGTAAATCCATTACGATTGTTAACTGTTATGGTTATATTTTCTTTGTTATCTATATTTACGACCCTTCATGAACCTACCCGTCTTTTTGCTAGTTTAGGTTCTGAAGTGGGAGACTTACAAGGTAGGTAGTGATTTGATTTGGTAGCTAGATTTGTCATTATGTTGTGGATAACGACTGGCGCCCGTTTGTATAAATTATAAAATTAAGATTTTTGGTAACCTCGAGTACCGCTGTCTGACTCTTATTCACGCCATATTCTGCCGAGGGCTGGAGCGAGCCAGCGCTGTGCTACTCCTCATTTAAGCGAGATACACAAAATTGTACCGCCAACGTGAAGCTTGCTTACTTGATTAGGTACACAACATTAAATAGATATAAACAATGCTTTCTAATGTATACAATTTAGTTGTTTTAACAAATATAATTAAAAAGTACCTCACTGTTTATGTATCACCTAAAATTGATAACCACAACAGTTTGCTAAGATGGCGAGTATTTGTGCAAATAAAAAAAGTGAGACTTACACTGTTCCTGATTTCGAAATATTCGATCACATCTACTCGAACGTTTGGTGTTATCTAAAATATTCTTCTCTTTCCATTTTTCCAAAACTCATGTGTGGAAACACATGTGTTAATTCAGCCGGCGTTTGATTAGGCAGAATAAGCTGTTTTCTTTCAAGTTCTTTAAACAATTGTATTAAGGAGTAACATATCGACACACACTTTATATATCTGCTAGTGTCTACTTTCGCTATCCAGAGAACACCTAATATGTCTGTCTCATAGATAAGTGTTCATATCATCAAATCAATTTTAAAATAATCCATCGTGCTCGGGCTTCAAAATAACACTTCTAAGTCGATTTTCAAGAAGTGGAACAAGCTTCATCAGGTTATGATATTAATATGGAAATTTCTTCGTCTAGCTTGTACATGCCGTTAAGGCAATTAGAAAACTTAGTTTTCCTCTTTCTGCCTGGAAGATGTATCGTTCACTTAGTAGATAATACATAACAGTGTCGTAATTTGCTTTGTTTTCCATTTTATTCCTCTTTAACGTGAAAAATAATCTACAAGTAAGGTCGGGTGCTTCCCTGGGTGTCAAATGGAGAAATATTCCCCAGATAAGGATAGGAGAGAAACAAAATAACTCCCTCAACTAATAGATAGAGCAGAGTCTGTATTCATAGTAGGGGGCTGTAAACAGAGTTGGTATTCCAAAGGAGTTGGTCTACAGGCTCGCTATTCACATTACTATAGGAGTTATTAATTATCAAAAAAGATCAATGGGGATAAGTAAAGCGTAACTGTTCAAATTCTTTGTGTAGTGAAATTAATAGCCTCACTTCATTGTTTAATTAACTAAAGCCGATATGGATTCTCCACAGCTTGAATGTAAACTTTCCAGTAAAAAAAACAACTCTTTCATGTTTAATGACACACTTAGACTAAGTGGCTATAGCATGAGAGTCTCTTAATGTTTTATCTACGTTGATGAAGCAGTCGATCTATATGTATATGACATGTATCGGTATGCTTTCTGTGCCCGCTTACCACTTACAACACCAGTACGATGCTTTTTCAAAGTCGTTAGCAAAAGCATTATTTATCTGTGCAGTTATGGAGCGAAGTTCCGATAAAGCCATCAAATTTAAATAAGTCCGCAAAAATGTGTATTCCGTCTCCCTTAATTTAGTTTCCTCGCAACAGGTTTTTGTTTTTGATATATATAAACTGTACTAGAGAGGAGATTTCATAAGTGATGGCCTCAAAACCAATAGCCCGTAAAAACCATACTACACCTTTGTTGGAGTTCGAACCAAGTAGGCAACTGCAGTTAAAAACGTTTATACATTCGTCGACTGAAGTCTAAATTGAATTCTGTCTAACAGTTTCCTTCGATCAGTAACACTTACAAGGTTTTAGAACTACGAGATAAATTCCAAGCGCATCGGTATGATAGGAACAGAACAGCTGCAGTCGCAACTACATTCAAGCCGTCTGTGACAGGGCCAAGATAATCCGGACCCATTGATTTTTCAAACACGTCTTAGTTTCACTTAGTTTACAAGCTGCTAAGAGTGCTAAGCTCTCGATATTAAGTTGGAACTGTTTGTTCAACTTCGTTACCCGTTGTAGTCGTCTACTTACATGAAAGCTTTTAAGGGTCCTGGCTTACCGTGTTATTAATTTTCTATGGAGCTCGAGACCAAAAAATTAATTCCTTAACGAAGTTGGAAGTCCTCAGGGATCGGAAAGACCTTGAACGGTTAGCCCTTCGCAAATGCCGTTAGCTCGTGAGAATTTTCCCTAAAGAAAGGGACGGGATAAGATTCGGCTCCGCGTAAAAACTATATTACGTGAGTGGATAGGGGTGAAGCGTTACAACTGATTTCACTGGAATAGGAACGTGTGACGTGTATGCATCTAACATTCCTTATATTTATATTGGTTTTACGTGTTACAACTACCATGGTATCTAAACTAAATGAATATACTACTTACACGTTTGTCGTTGACAAACCAGGTTAGATTGAGATGTGGATACGACGGCGGTGATGTGCAGTTTCCGCTTAAAGTGTAACCGATTTCATATGACTCCTTCTCAAGCATTATTTGCGGTTCACCTTTTGGAATTTCTGTAACAAATTCTAGAATTAGTAATGTTAAGTTAGCGTAGAATAACTAAAAGACAAAAAAATTGGTGTCTCAGCTAATATTTAAGACATATTTGCTGATACATATATAGGCTCTATGACATTATGTACATAATGGGAGTGATTACAGAAGACGTCGTACAAGTTATTGAGTTTAGAATACTCATGGTAGAAATAGTTACCTTACGAGGCCTTTCATATCTGGGACACGTTACCAGCCATTCACGCAGAAGGTCAAATTCATATACACTTACTGACACGTGGTTCTGTTACTTGGCGAGCGCAGTCTCCGAACTCTATATATTACTATATCTAATTCTGAGGCATTTTGCAAATTGCCGTTTTTGGTAGGTTTCCAACCTACTTTTGTTCAAATATAGCGATGTTGTAGTTGGAATTAGGCCGCTTTACGCGTCTGTGGGTGGAGGATGTTGCCTATTCTAATTTTTGTTACATTTTTAAAATGTCTGCTCTGCAGTTCGTTCATGTGGAACCTCATGCGCGCTACTTCTGGTGTTAATTTCTGGGAAACCGCCAGTCTTCCTGTGGGAACCTAAGACCGAAGACGTTGGCTAGGGACTTAGAATAGGTCATCACCCCTTTTAGGCCGTGGTCATCGCAAAACCCTAAGGCCGATGAACATCTAAAGGTATGTAATAAACCCATTGATACCAACGTTTTGCGTAAAACAAACCATCATAACTATATGGGAATTTTTGAGGTTTGACGCTAACAGTGAAAACGACGGGTGTTTGTTGCAAAAGCACAACTTCAATCGTCACTTCAAAAGGGACGCCAATAACTCTTTAATACAACAAATATGCCCGTATAGAAACGAGAACTTATAAACTCAAATATTATCCAAAATTAACTGAAACGCAATATAAATAGTTATCAGGTCATCAATCAATTTGCTATAACTAATACAATAATAAATAATAAAATTTATATTGATGAACAATATTATACTTTAATACAAACTATGCAGGGTGCATCCAATAAAAATATTATATGGAATAGTATTGCTAGTCTATATATCGCATATCATATAGCATAGGCTGGCTAACGGGATCATAAACACAAGAAAGAAAGAAATGTATAATTGTAATTTGAATAGTACTAAATGAACAAATTACATCGTTAAAAATTCAACAATAAATATAATTACCAGAGCAAATCAAACTCCGATAAAGCTTTAAGGGTGCTCATCGGAGGCGATGGCACTTCAACGCAACAGAACAAAGCAAGATGCACGGCAAGGCAAAGTTAGAAATTTACATCGGAAGAGGTGACGTTTGTGGAAATCTGAAGGACTGCAAACAAAGACACTGGTACTTGTTTAATCAATATAATCCTGACAAAAAAGCAAAATTAAGCTTCAAGTGAGATTTGAGAAATCCTATATGCGAATTAGTAGCAGTTTTCAGAAAATTTATAAAGTACTATAATACACAGATACATGCACGAGAGGATATGTGTCTCTTTACTGCGATGAAAAGCTACTTGGGCATCAACGTCAACAAACTCCCGCAGTAAGTTAAGGTAGTATAACAGAAGAATCTTGCCAAAGATTGAGGTTACAAATTCAAGCGTCAAAAGAGAACACCAGACAGTAAAATTGGCCAGGTCTGCAACGTATTGAAGTAACTGAAAATACCGTCCATATTAGAACGATGCGGCTCAAACAAAAAAACAAGCAAAAGATTCCTTGTGACTCATCCCAAATTTGAACCGCCTGAGCGCTATCGAAATTCCAGAAAAACTACGCTGGTAACTAATCCGTCATGTAGACGAAGAATACACCTTAATGGTGAGTGCAACGGAATCTCATTTTCAAATTGCGACCACGATGTGAGCAAAAAAGCCCAAAGCGACAAACAGCGTAAGCGAAAAAAAAACGCCCAAAAGTTTGACCCGAATTCACTTCTCGCTCAAACAGATAACCTTCGACCGAAACGAAGAATGCGACATGTGTACATCGAACCGCAAGCGCTAAATAACTTTTGGCTGGTATCATCATTAGTTTACGCAGTTTAACGTGGATGGAATCTATTTGTAGGCTCATTCCTCCTGCCCTATGAGCCGTTTTGCCACCCCCTTTATTACTGGGCTATCCTTGAGAGACTACTGTTCCACAGAAGGCGAAAGTCGTGCCACAGGTCGTCGCACACAGCTATAGAAGCCGCTAGAGGAGACAACGTGGGAAGCACAAGACAGACTTCTTCCGCTTAGGACAGCAGAAAGTGAAGGACGACACTCCGAGTGAGATTGCTTTAGCTAAGAAAGCCTGGTATTGGCTCAGTGAAATCAATTGTGTGCTGATTCTGTTAATATGCTTAAATATATTTTGTGCAATATATGTTTACGTAATTAAGCAATTATTAATGCCATTCGTTTTCTCAAGGCGTCTGCGATACGCGTGCATGACGCGGTTATATTACCTACATGACAATTTTTAAAACCCTTACTGAGGCTGCAATTCGCTTAGCTTAATTTTGCGGTTCTATTCCAATTCCTAAGTATTCAATTCATTTAGTTGCTAGGATGATTCTTGCATACTGTTTCAAATCGTGTCTTTGTTGTAATAAGGCCTAGTTTGATATTTAATAATTTAATTACGACAACTTTTTTGCATTTCAAGTACCCTTTGTAGTTTTATATATAAATATCTGCAATTTAACTTCGCAATTACTTTTATTTAATTGTTTTTTATTTGTATTTCGCATTTAACCGTTAATACCTCAATTTCATAATAGTTTCGCTGTAGTTCATATTCGGACTTACGTATTATTTGATTATTAAATTAACTTCTAGCATTTTTATTTGGTCCACCGATGTCTTCTAGTTTGTTAAAGATGTGGTGTGTGTGAGAGAGGGACTCCCATCTGTAAGTAAAGCTTGTTTGGAGTGCTGGCTAGATAAAAGTTATCGTTGTCGCAAGACAGCAAATAGCATCCATTTTGGTTTTGTTCAGTAGTTATGTGAATCACTTGTCTAACCCCACTGACGACCATATTTTCGCAGTGGTTTTTGAACTAGTATGGGCTGTAGGTCCATAAAAAAGTATAAAGAGCGGGCTACACGTATGGCACCGTCAACTTAGGGCTACAAAACGGCGCTGTAGTATAGCTGCTTTAACACTTTAAACTTCTGTTAGAAGTTTGGATGTTTAACGTATAAACAAATAAAAAGAGGAAATGAGAAATCAGAGGTTAAAATCAAAGGAAGCAAAATAACAGGGCAGCTATAGGAAGCGCTTTTTTTGGATGTGAAGAAGGCAGTTTTGTTACTTCAAATTCCATGAACCAAAAATATTGTTTAATTACTCCGTTGGTCGTTTCCAATGAGACTAATGCCAGTTCAAATGAATATTCAATTCAGCATGTGGCATCATGTCCTATACAGAGCATTGGGGATTCGATTTTAACTATTACGGAAGCTGAAACAGATGTAATGGATTTTATTTTTGCGTAAATAATCGCTTTGCCAATACAAACGTTCGCCCTTATTTACAGCTTAACTTATTAATTTAATCATTTTTAGAGATCCTAATAACTCAACAAGAGTCATGATTACATGGCAAGAAGTTGACTAACGTCTATTAAATAATAATTATTTTGATTAGATTAAAATCAGCATAATAGAAAGTGAAACTATCCTAGTTGACGTTCATGTGTTCAGACCCCAACAGGAAACCAGGCTATTCGATGTACGATTTGTTAACAAAAACGAAACGAAAACGATTCTCAGACACTCTTCACAACAACTGAAATATAAAGATAAACTTATGTTTACAAAAAGGAATATACTTCAGCGTACACAACGTAGTTCGCAAACGCCAAGAAGAAATATGATTTTAACTCAACTAGTTAAGTTGATGTAAGCAGTGGTATTGTAGAAAAAAGTTGTCCGAAGACAAATAAAGCATTTAAGAACACATTAAAACTAAGTGTCAGGGAAAGAGCATTTACTCAAAAGTGAGATGTACTATCTTAGATACTATATGAAACGCTAAATAATTTGCACCTGAAAAACACTTCTTACGCCCATATGGAAAGTTGCGATATATATAAAAAAACATATAAACACCTACATGTCGACCTAACATAGAATATTTTATTTAGATACTTCCATCTTGCCTTAGAATCTGTTAAACGTGTTATACGTAGGCACACATTAAAAACAGTTTTACCGTTAAATATAAAAAACCACAACCATTAAATGTACAAAACAAAAGAGCTGATTGATTCATATGAATGTTTGGTAAACACCTCAAAACGTAACGTTGTTGAATTCTTCATTTTGTAATTTAAAAGTTGTAACGTTTGCACCGGCACGAATTATTTTTTGAACTTTAAACAATAATATGTAAATATATAGACGTGGCCACCTTTGCCACAAAAGGTGCTTCATGGATGCCTCGCGATATGCCTGTTCGAGTAACAACTATATGAAGCGAATCCACACGTAGATCCCTCCCGGAAATAATACAAGTGGAGGGAGCTCAGAAATGATATAAAATAACAATATCCGGCCGTCCAAGTCACTTTTAAGTGAATCTCCATCCGGTGAAGCAACCCACTGCAGGTGGGGCTCTGGAGTTCCACGAGTTCAGCTTCATCCCGAAAGCGAGCTCGCGCCAGTCCGCGAAAATTTAAGTTAAAGATTCGACGAATAGAACACCTTCCGAGCTCTAGAACATTTCGTCGAGACCCTATTTAGTGTCGAACAACCATTAACTTGCTCTCCTTCCCTGTTGAGTTCATGTTTGGTTTGGTTTTTAACCTGTACCACTTCCTCATCGAGCTGTTACTCCGTGGCGACGCGATACGCTTTAAGCTGCAAACTTTTGATTACGAAATCCACAAAGGGAAACAACCGTAATTACAATTACAGTTGCAGTTACAATAGTACGGTTTGGCTCAAATCGTCTAACGCTCGGCTAGTTAGCTGCCGTATGGATCGCTCCCGTTAGGTATACATAGTCGATAACAGTTCGGCGGGGGCTAAGGCTTCTCGCTTCTAATAGGATCTATTATGACGTCGTACGCGATACCTCACGATATCCCAGAGTTTCGGTGAGCCTTGTTTCCTTCTCTGCGACGCATATCGTTGAAGCTGCGTCGTAACTGCCGGAAAAACTTGATGACCATGGCTGGGTTTGTGCATTCGTTCTATTTACAACATATTATATTTAATTGTGAGTTGTGGTTGAGATAACATCAAGGAGAGCTCTTTTTTAGCTTCTAAGGCAGCAGAAAGAAGGTAGACAAATATTATTTTGAGAAGAGTATGTTTTATCCGTATGAGTTTATCTATGACCAAATCGACAGACTTGCGTGTTACTTCTCAAGTTAGAGAATAACTTTTTGCAAGTGCTTTGAAGGCCGCTTGTCAGATAGTATAAGTTTCTTGCTGCTTTCGCAGTTCTATTAACTGTATTACGACCCTGATATTATTAGACGCTCTACCCTTCAGAAAGAATTTAATAAGTTTTATTTAGTATTTAACTTTGTTTAACTATATTTTTGCTTAACGTAGCTTCCGTCTATATTAACACGTAATCCCCTGGGTCATTTTGAATTTGAAGCCAGTTTGATAAAGATGCCCATTTTAAATTAATTTTAATGCTTAATCCCACGTTCTTTTGATTTGATTAGCTTGGTTTAATATGTATTCCTCTAGGACGCCATCTACTTTCATTTTGTTGTTTCTGTGCAACTGTATCTACACGGTTTATATGCTCGTTTTTTAGAGTTAGGTTAGTGGAAGCTAGAGGCAGTACACGTTAAGTGAGTGTGATTTAGACTATTAGTTGGGCTATTTTGTTGTCATGGTTGACTACTAGTACCTTTTGTATAACTTGCTTAATTTTTACTCCAATCTTAAAAACCATCCGCCGATCGTTACCAATGCCAACAAATCGCCGAAAGTTTTGGGCTAGTCCGCTTTGTAAACACCTTAGATTGAAGGGTTATTACGCGACCCATCACAGGGTTCAGGATTAAGTTGCCAAGTTGCCGAAGAACCTACATTTCTGTCAATAGAGATGAACTACTGGTGAAGAAATTGTGAAAAATCAAGATGGTAGAAGATGATAGAGGATTTTATATATGTGAAGGATGAAAACAAGAGATGAAGAAATAGACGAGACGGCTAGAGGCAGATTTATGCCAAGGTGGAAAGGCCTGAACATTCGATACAAATAGAAGAGCCATAGAAAATGTTATGTATAGTTAAACAGCAATTATAAAAAGACGATGAATATGTACATACGAGAAAATACATGTTGGAGTTGAATAAGTCGCCAAACAGGCTCGCTAATAGAGAGCGATTGAACGAACTTTTGGACAAGAGCAGTTTTGGAAAATAATATGAATTTTTAAAGAAAGCAGGATTATCGTATGGAATTTGCCATTAAATAGTGTTTTTACATATTATTGCCAATAGTTCTGAGAGGAAGAAGAATAAAAAGAATTATAACAGCACACTTTCATACTGACACAGGTTCAATCAACTCCTAGCCAGTAATGACGAACTACTGGCTACAGTATAACATTCTATGCAGTCTTATATATTTTGATGATCTTGTAAGTGGTGGAACAATGCTTTGAGTGTACTTTTTAACAAGTTGGGGAATATTGTACGCAAATTTTCAATGTGATGCTTTCAGAACGCATACCGCTTCAGAAACATTGGATAATCTACATCAAATTACCTATAGGTCAGTATTCCCTTTCCATATGTGATCCATTTGGATCTTTGTCTTCTGTATATAGCTAGAAATGCAAAATTTTAAGCTTGCTGGATCATGCGAAGATGAAGAATAAAAGAATATAAATATTTCCAAGATAAAATAAAATCCTATTAATGTTGAATTAGGATTAAAACACCTATAAATCCATTTATTGATTGGTTTGTAGCAACACTGTTGTCCATGTTTTATTATCCTTTGCCTTCCTCTTCAACTCCAAGTTAGAACCCTTAAAGTTTAATTCTACGACTAGAGGACATGTCATATTACTTGGACTTTCTTCTGTCGCTCTTTAGTTCTCGACAAGTATTCAGCAAAGCCCAAACTCCGAGTTATTGCAGAGACAGTCGTTCACGTTTTCATTTGTTAGCATGCACAGGCATCGCGCGATATTTTTTAATGCACGCCGCAATTTGCGTGCTCCAGCTTGGTATGTGTGAGTGTTTTAAATGCTTACTTTAAAACAATGAGTTCGGCGGGGCTGCACAGCGGAGTAAAATGTAATAATGCTGATGTAACACACCAACACAAACAGTAGCTTATAGCCAGCCAACGCTAACCGCAGCCCCCAAAATGTACGCAGCTTGAACCGCAAACGCAAACTTTAAAGCAGAGTCTGCCGCCAGATATAAATTACGCAAATTATTAAAGTGACCCTCATAACGTCCAAATATTTTCAAAAGGCTTTATTCAAATTGTAACCAGTTGCACAAAACTCCCACTCGTAAATTTGCCAATGTAACGTGGCGAGGGACTCGCGATCCTACTCAGCAACCATTTTCAACTTTTTATCAGCACGATGGAGGGGCGGTCAACATGGTGTAGCTCTTGCACCTCACCCCGTTTCCTTTTTCTAATTTCATTGCGTTTTTGAAAGCGGGCATTTAGGGCCTCAGTTTTACGAGAGTAATTTTTGGGTATTGATCGCGACAATGGATTTCAAGTAGGTTTTTATTGTACATGCTCGAAATTACGGCGCAGTGAATTAAATTTCAATTCCGTTTGTCGGTTTTAATTATTAGAAAACAAGCGCGACTTTGTTCGTTCTGTCGAAGCGGTTCGAGCTGTAATTGCCGTTTAAATACCGAACGAATTAATTTCCCTGTCGAAATTTCACCGATAGAAGTTTAATATTGTACGGGTGTTACTTTTCGATCCCTATATTGTACATGAAATACCGTCAAATAATGTACAAAGAAAATGTCATACCCACCTGAAATAGGTCTAATCATTTTCTATGCGTGGAATTGTAAACTTAAAGCATATAAAACAGGAAATTTTAGTACATTTACAGCCAGTCTTATAAAGGCCACTAATCTGACGTTAACTTTAATTCGCTGTTAAAATAAACAAGAGCGCATCAAAATTTGTTTACTAATGTATAAAATGTAATAAGCACTAACGTATTGATGCCCTTTTGTTTATTTTAACAGCGAATTAAAGTTAACGTCAGATTAGTGGCCTTTATAAAACTGGCTGTTAATATTCGAGATTCAGATTGTGTATTTTCTGAAAGTGCAGTTCTCAATGCCTAAGTGAATCACCCTTATAGATAATCAAAATTGTTGGTTTTGTAATACACTATACACCAGAAAGTTTGAAATAAATGAGAGACAAATATCCTTTGCTAGATCGAATAATGACACAGTGTGCACAGCTGCTATGTACTACACTTTGTGTAAAAATATCTTAACGCAGCTAGGCAGGCCAAACATGCATTTATTAAGTATCTCGTATTAATCTTAATCAAAACTAGGATTCAAAAAAATACCTCCTTGCAGAAGATCAAGCAGACATACATTACATGATAGATGAACTTGACAATTGGGGATTGGAAATACATAGACAACAACACAGTATGTGCTAGTAGATAACACAGGAACCGTGATAGAAACAAGTAAAGGCCCAATCCAATTAACTCACAAATATAAGTATTGAGGAGTAAATTTAACAGACAATGGTGTGGATGAAACAGACATATCAGATAAAGTTAAGAAGGGAAGGGTAATCACGGGACAACTACATTCAGTGATATCGTATAGAAAGGCATAAAACAAAAGAGCAATAGAGTTAGTTAAAACCCTAGTCAAAAATTGTTTGGTCAGGTGGCGTGGGGAGCGGGACGTTGCAGGCTAATCGTACATTTCATTGTTACGTCTAGATACTTAGTGAACGATAAATATAATAGTGACCACACGCCCGATGTCAATCGTCGTAGTCTGGTGAACTTGTGGGTGGAGTATATAATTAGCAAGGATTATAAAACATTTTTTTCCTAACTAATTTTTTTTATTAGGGTAGTTATAATGTTCATATTATTTTGTACTTATTAAACATTAGCAATAGCAGTGTTCGTTTTACATTTGGCAGATCAGCAAAATTTGACATTAGTTTTGTCGAGTTATTTCAGTTGTGACTAAAACAGTTGTAATAAAATGGCTATACAACAAAATGTAAAATTCAATTTGCATATTTTTACACCGATTAAAAAAGCGATAGCTAATATTTAGAAACACGACAGGAAAACTTAATTGATCATTTTCATAAGAAGAAAAAAACATCATTTAGTTTTTTGTTATAAAAAACATGCTGTTTTTATTAAAATGAACTGACTCGGAAAAAACTTTTTCTACAACCCTGGGTCATCAATGATTGTGAAGGCATTTTTCAGGATTCTGTTTATAAATCGATCCATAGTACAGAAGATAGTGCATAATCTGTCGATGTCGAAGCTAAAACCCCAGAAACAAACTACAAAGATGATGAGTATAATTTTACCTGAGGATCTGTGGACCAATATAATAGGTAATACGATTGCTTTGCATCCTATTATCAAAGTGAAAAGTAACATTATAAAAATCTAATTTTCATTATACCTTTCTGAAGACAACTTCTTTTCATCTGTTTTTGCAGTAACATAAAAGTGGCATTTTCAGAACAGCGCACGGAAAACTTTCCCCGATGTCCGATTTTTTCGAGTGCTAAATTAATAAAAAGTAAATCGTTGCTATGGAAATGTTAATCGTGTTTGGTACTATCTTTACGATGAATTATTATTACTCTGAAAATAAATAGTATTTCTTATCCCTTTTTACGTTGTTTTCAAATAAGCATAATAAAATATATCGTTCCATACACGTCCAAAAATAGTTTTTTCCGTGCTTGCATGACTTTTCATGTTCGGCTTCGCCTCACACGGGAATTAGTCACGCCTGAACGGAAAAATTCTTATTTACAGACTCGTAATGAAATATATTATTACGCCTTCTAGCAAAAATAATTATTATTGTTTCTGTGTGACATTTTCTAGGAGTAGTTTTTCTAATATGTCTAGTTTCTTAGCAATCTAATCTTAGAACTTACATTTTACACTAAAAATTCAAAGAGGAAGTGACTATTTCTGCAAATTAAATTTAAAAAAATGAGTTTTAGGATTACGGACCATCAACTTGACGTTGAAGTACACTAATATAAGGCGCAACTTGTGGGGTATAGAATAGTGGGCATAGACTATCTATTAAAGAATTGTATGAACTTGCAAAGTGAGCATAATAAGAAATGCACTAGAGGGCACATTTGTCTTTTAAGCGCAGTCTCGTTTACAGTTAAAAAAAGTTCACTTTTCTTTACGATTTTTTGTTAAAAGAAGTGATGGCTTCTTCAGGAGTTTTCGTTAAAAAAAAACGATTGTCGTGATCACATGCAAAAAAATAAATCTGTTATATTATTTGCATTAAGTGTAAATATATAAACTACACTTATATTAGGAATAGTATATTTCATTACGAGTCAATTCAAAACCTTCAAGCTGCCTAAATATAGGTAATTCCATAAAAAAGTAAGTTTTATTTGCCACGCTTTTTTGAGACACCCTGTATAATCAAAACTATTTTAGTAGTGTGCACCACCTTTGTACCTACAACTAGGGTTACCTACATTCCGCCGATGCTGACACTAAGAAAACTAATTTGTGGGGGGGGGGGGCGGATTAGGGGCTAAAATCAATGAAAAAGGTCAAGCTGAAATAGTTTTTTACATTATAAATATGATTCCAAAAATTATTTTATATTTCTGAAATACCATAGGATAATTCTCGGCCTCATCAATATGCCAAATCATAGGTCAACACACAAACGTCTACATGGCATGCTATTAATAATTCATATTTATTGCTTAACATTAATAATGTAATAATGTAAAATAAAATCTTAGCAACTCTCAGTATTTATAATTGGGTAGACTATCCAAATCCAATCCAATCTATCTGTTTGGTATTTAGCTTTTACTCATGTTAGTTTAGTTTATTTCTTTGGTAATTTTTAATACAAGTAAATAGCTGTACATAAATTTAGTGTAGTTTGTAATTCTACCTAGCGGTAAGTTTACCCACTATTGGTGGAACGTCGAGTTATGGGGCTTACTGTCCCCTCTCCTGCCACCGCTAAATGTTGGGTCAGTGGCCCACATTGCAACGAGATGAACCTAAGACGAGTTGGTGAACGGTCGGTCAACTGATCCCGTTTTTTTGTTGTTTGTGTAATCGCTCGTGTTTATCGTTTTGTGCTCCTGGAGTCACGGGTCAATCGACGTGTCACTTCCACATGTGAGCCTTCCTGTATATCCATCAAGGTAAGTCCCTATACGAACTTCTACTTTGCGTGGGTATTATCGACTCTTACGCTCTCCGGTTAGGTAGAATTAATTTAGATATTAATTGCCCTGGAGACAGATACTCTATCAGAGAAGTTAAGTAAACCGTGAAGAAACTAAATTTTTGAGGAGAACATTTACAATATATGTTATTAAAGTTATATGTTTGGAATGCCCATGTCAGGTCAGGAACCAAAGTTCAGTCACGTGACACTTCCGGTTTTCGAGAAATCACGTGATTTCCGTCCGTCCGAGACGCTGCCGCTGGTCCGTCCGGGACGCTGTTTCAGCAGCCAAACCGTAAGAGATAGAGAAAAAAGTTATGAAAGTTATACGTTTGGAATGGTCATGTCAAGTCAGGAACCGAATTTCAATCACGTGATTTTAAAAATATTATTGTTTTTATTTAATACGCGTTCTATTTGAAAAACGGTCTTTTTTGTTTTATTAAATGAGACATTTGTCTCACTGGTTGCTAGTTATATACTAATTAGTAATAAGGCCCAGCAGTATGTGCTCTTATGTTCATTTACGTAGCATCGCATCATAAGTGGGAAATACTATGTGAGTGACTGCAAACTATGGAGTACCGAGTGTGGGAGTAGAATAGGGGCACCTTGTTTTTGATAGCTGTCAATCAAATTTTGATTCGCGGTGTAATTCGCGGTTTTATTCGCGGTTTTCGCGGTTTTATTCGCGGATTTCGCGGTTTTAATTTTAATTCGCGGATTGACCCAATTAATTTCGCGGTTTGATCTAATTAATTTCGCGGTTTGATCTAATTAATTTTCACATGTGCTACTGATTAAATTACGCATTAGCTTCCGATTAAAATTACGCATAGGACTTAGGCGGCCATCTTGGATTTCTGGCGCGAATATTTGAATTTTAAATTTTTTTCAGATTTTTTTTCTAAGTCCCAGTTTTTGAATTTAAACTTCGCGGTGTGTCGTCCATCTTTGTTTTCTGCGTGCGCACTTCGCACTGTAGTCGTTTTTAATTTTGAATTTTCGCGGAAATATTTGAAATTCAAACTGATAGATCTATCTCGCTCTTCGAAGCTGCTGTCTCTCTCTTGCATTGCAGAATGGCTGTTTATATTTAAAAAAATCTCAGCCCGACCGGGATTTGAACCCCTTACGTTTGTGTTGCACAAATCAACTACAACCTCTAGTGACACAGAGCCACGGAGACTGAACAAATTTTAATGTGAATAGCGGAAAGCCATTTCACTACTGTGACGCTACGAGTCTGTGTTTTAAACAACTTATTTTTTCGAAAATTTAAATTTTAAGAACTGAAATGTGTAGCTTGATGTGATTAAAGGTAGATGCAATTTTTAAAAAATTGATTTCGCCCGTGATTTCACCAGAATTAATTATTTTATTTTTATCGTTAGGCCCGGTATTACAAACAGCCAGTGAAAGTTTGCACTTCGGATTCTGCGAATATAGTCCTGAAATAGTTTAAAAATATACTCAAAATTAATTACTTATTTTATATAGCGAAACCGCTGCATCACATTATTCAAATCTCATTATAATATTATACATTTCAGCCGTTCATGAATGGATTATTGAGATTCTCATTGTGCCACCCAATGTAAATTAGAATCATACATCGAATATTTAAATCAAATAATTTAAAAACGCTACAATGAAATTTATACTGTATTTATCTTGATGCTACAATGAAATTTATACTGTATTTATAGCAAATGCTCGTTTCCTGGAATAGTCTGTTGACATAATTTGAAAAGTTAGAATATGGTTAATTTTACGGTTCTATGTGTAATTACAAAAGTCATTATAGCCTCGATGCGAACTTTCTATTTTGTCATCCTCAAATGGGCTAACAGGTAAATTAATCGTTCGCAGAAAATTTGAAAAGCTAGAAATAATTACTTTATTTTTATAATCTGCTCCATCAGATCGGTCGCTATAGAAATAATTACTTTTATTTTATATAGCGAAATCATAATTACGCGACGGCTATTTTTAAATTTTAGCGCTAATATATGAGTGACTTAACAAATATTTGTCCGTTATTTTAATTTAAAAAAAAAGCTTCCTGCGATGTCCCATGGCTGGAGTCGAAACAGCGATCACAGCAAAAAATTTCCATTAAACGATGCTAGTTGCAGTTTAAAAAGGACAGACCAGATCTAAAAGAACACGAGTTGATGTCGAGACTAGAGAGAGATCCGGCAACAATGTACCTATTCAGAAAATATAACCTTAAACTGAAAACAACCTAACCTAGCAGAAAAAGTGTCAGTTTGCATTAGGGAGTTTAGTTGCCGCAGAGGTACTGCCAACAAAATTACTAGATGGTCATAGCCTCACCTGACCCAAAAAGATCGTAAACGGCTTATAGTAGCAAGTATTGGAGAAGGCTTGACTAATTAAAAATATAAGTCAAACCATTTTTCTTGTAAAAAATTTACGAAAAGACGTAAGTGTTGGCGACAAATTAAAATAAATTTGAATAAAAGCACGCAAAATTACGAAAATACGTAGAAAATTTATAAAAATCGGCATCTTGTCACATTAAATTCTGCAAAAACGACAAAAACAATATTTTTATACAACTTTCATCGAAAAAATAGTAAAATTTTACGAAAATACGTCTGTGTTGACGACAAATGAAAATAAATTTGAATAAAAACACGCAAAAATTACGAAAAGACGTATGTGTTGGCGACAAATTAAAATAAATTTGAATAAAAACGCACAATTTCGTTGAAAATCTTTACAAAGCGACCTTATAGTACCGAAAAAATGATGTAAAAAAGTTTTAAGAGTTATTTCTAAGCATAATTTTGCAAACGTTTAACAAATAAACCGTAATTTTTTAAAGTACATCACACAATTATGAAATCGTAGTTCAATTTATATGAATTTTCGATACTTTGTATGTGAAAAAATAGCTTCAATTACTAATATTTGAATAAAAACATGCAATTTCCAAAGCATTTCGTTCAAAATTTTAGAAAATCGACAGCATCTCCCATGAAAATTTATAAAAATCGGCATCTTGTCACATTAAATTCTGTAAAAACGACAAAAAACAATATTTTTTTCACAACTTTCATTGCAAAATAGTAAAATTATACGAAAATACGTCTGTGTTGACGACAATTGAAAATAAATTTGAATAGAAACACGCAAAAATTACGAAAATACGTATGTGTTGACCCCCAAAGTAACAAAAATTTGAATAAAATCACGCAATCATACAGCATCTCACATAAATTTTCGCAAATATCGACATCATGTCACATAAATTATACAAAAACTGTCATCACGTCACTTGAAATTATACAAAATACGATATTTTTATTCAAAACACGATGAAAATTGAACAAAAATCACGCAATCACACATCATATCACATAAATTTACACAAAAATCGACATCATGTCACATAAATTATACAAAAACTGACATCATATCACTTGAAATTATACAAAAAACGATATTTTATTCAACACACGATGAAAATTGAACAAAAATCACGCAATTACAAGCCATCCCACATAAATTTTCACAAAAATCGACAACATGTTACATAAACTATGCATAATTTTGCAAATGTTTTACACTTTTTATAAAATGCATCGCTCAAAATTAAAAGAAATAGCAATTTCGTTGAAAAATTTGCAAATGTTTTACACTTTTTTATAAAATGTATCGCACAAAATTAAAAGAAATCACAATTTTCTAAATTATATCACGCCATTATGAAATCGTAGATTGATTTTTTGAAATTTTACACTTTGTAACTGTAAAATAACTGCAAATACTAATATTTTAGCTTTAGACTTTGTAATTATTGCAGATTCGAGAAAAAAACAAAGCAGAGTAGAAATAAAAAACACAAACACTTTGTAATAAACAAATATATTGTTCTTATTTCGTATAATACTTAATAATATAAATATAAATGTACAGCAGAATGTCTTATTTCTAAAAATTCGCTAGCAATTTACAAAACTGTAGTTTGAGGTGCACGACATTTCAAATTAAAAAGACTGCAAGTAATAAAATCAGAATTTCATTGTGTAATTTTAAAGTTTAAGATGCACCCAATCTAGAATTCCCTTCGTTTTTGGTGTTGATGACATCTGCCTTAGAGGCGTTTTTCTAACGGCCCTTTTTTGGAGGCGTTTCCTTATCGGCTTCTTCTGACTGAACCTTTTTGATGTGGACTTGGATGAGTAGCTGGTGTTTTTAATTTATATTCTAAATCGGACTCGCAGTTATCAGTTTCCATTTCGGTTTTTCCTGTAGTACCAGTCGGGGTTGGCTTCTTTTGCTGTTTAGGTTTAGCTAGCAGCACATTAGCAACGTTAAGGTCTTTGATGTAATCAGCAAACTGTAGGCGTCCGGGTGGATTAATAGTTTTTCGAGGCCGCAGAGTGTCGTGAATTAAATCGACTATGTTAGACGCCGGTAAAATTTCACCCTTTATAGTAACGGTACCCTTGTGATCCCAGCTCACATCGCTTGAGGTACTCAAAATGCGTAGGAAAACTTCAGCTTTTTTCTTAAAAGTTTTGGGAAGTGTAGATAAAATAACGGCATTTGATAGGCTGTCACTGGTTGTTTCAATAGGTATTTTGATTGACTGCCGCGCCTGGTTTGTGAAATGAAGGAATCGTTGTAAAACCTGATTGTACTGGATCCATTTATCGTGATCAGTTAATTTGGACTTTAAAACTTTTTGCATTTCGTCATCAAGCTGTGATAATATATTTTTCTCCGCATCATCGCCAGACTTAAGACGTTGGACAAATTCCGGCGATACAATCAACATCTTCCGCTCTTTGTCCATTTTAGTCGAAAAGGAGCTCAGTCGTTTGTTCTGGTAGAGCCGTCGTGAATAAACTAGCTTAAAATCAAGACTTTCATAATAAATATATAAAAAAAATATGACAGGTACGGGAATCGAACCCGTATTCTCTCTAGAGATCAGAGCTTGAATCTGACGCCTTAACCATTCGGCCAACCTGCCTCCCTATATAAACGACCACTCTCTGCATAATTAAGAAAACATATAGTTTAAAAAGCCTTCTGCATGCAATTTCATACAATATTTCATATAAATTAAGCCATGTACAAATTTCTTAATCAGGTTTTGATATATATTTTCTCGAAAGACATGACCCTCAGCTGCCGTTTTATTATTTGTCGAGATGCGTCATCGTTGAATTTACAAGAGCCAACCTGTCTGCTGTGTGACGCACGCAATGTCTCCATCCCTTTTTATTTTAAAATTCTATAAAACCAGAGGCCCGACTGCTGCCGCACTAACACGTTTTAATCCATTGTACTCTGTTACCTGATGCGGCAACAGTTTGGACCTCTGATTTTATAGAATTTTAAAATAAAAAGGTATGGAAACATTGCGTGCGTCACATCGCAGACAGGATGGCATTTGTAAAATTCAGCGATGACGCATCACGACTAATAATAAAACGGCAGCTGAGGGTCAAGTCTTTCGATAAAATATATATCAAAACCTGATTAAGAAATTTGTACATGGCTTAATTTATATGAAATATTGTATGAAATTGCATGCAGAAGGCTTTTTAAACTATATGTTTTCTTAATTATGCAGAGAGTGGTCGTTTATATAGGGAGGCAGGTTGGCCGAATGGTTAAGGCGTCAGATTCAAGCTCTGATCTCTAGAGAGAATACGGGTTCGATTCCCGTACCTGTCATATTTTTTTTATATATTTATTATGAAAGTCTTGATTTTAAGCTAGTTTATTCACGACGGCTCTACCAGAACAAACGACTGAGCTCCTTTTCGACTAAAATGGACAAAGAGCGGAAGATGTTGATTGTATCGCCGGAATTTGTCCAACGTCTTAAGTCTGGCGATGATGCGGAGAAAAATATATTATCACAGCTTGATGACGAAATGCAAAAAGTTTTAAAGTCCAAATTAACTGATCACGATAAATGGATCCAGTACAATCAAGTGTTACAACGATTCCTTCATTTCACAAACCAGGCGCGGCAGCCAATCAAAATACCTATTGAAACAACCAGTGACAGCCTAACAAATGCCGTTATTTTATCTACACTTCCCAAAACTTTTAAGAAAAAAGCTGAAGTTTTCCTACGCATTTTGAGTACCTCAAGCGATGTGAGCTGGGATCACAAGGGTACCGTTACTATAAAGGGTGAAATTTTACCGGCGTCTAACATAGTCGATTTAATTCATGACACTCTGCGGCCTCGAAAAACTATTAATCCACCCGGACGCCTACAGTTTGCTGATTACATCAAAGACCTTAACGTTGCTAATGTGCTGCTAGCTAAACCTAAACAGCAAAAGAAGCCAACCCCGACTGGTACTACAGGAAAAACCGAAATGGAAACTGATAACTGCGAGTCCGATTTAGAATATAAATTAAAAACACCAGCTACTCATCCAAGTCCACATCAAAAAGGTTCAGTCAGAAGAACGCCGATAAGGAAACGCCTCCAAAAAAGGGCCGTTAGAAAAACGCCTCTAAGGCAGATGTCATCAACACCAAAAACGAAGGGAATTCTAGATTGGGTGCATCTTAAACTTTAAAATTACACAATGAAATTCTGATTTTATTACTTGCAGTCTTTTTAATTTGAAATGTCGTGCACCTCAAACTACAGTTTTGTAAATTGCTAGCGAATTTTTAGAAATAAGACATTCTGCTGTACATTTATATTTATATTATTAAGTATTATACGAAATAAGAACAATATATTTGTTTATTACAAAGTGTTTGTGTTTTTTATTTCTACTCTGCTTTGTTTTTTTCTCGAATCTGCAATAATTACAAAGTCTAAAGCTAAAATATTAGTATTTGCAGTTATTTTACAGTTACAAAGTGTAAAATTTCAAAAAATCAATCTACGATTTCATAATGGCGTGATATAATTTAGAAAATTGTGATTTCTTTTAATTTTGTGCGATACATTTTATAAAAAAGTGTAAAACATTTGCAAATTTTTCAACGAAATTGCTATTTCTTTTAATTTTGAGCGATGCATTTTATAAAAAGTGTAAAACATTTGCAAAATTATGCATAGTTTATGTAACATGTTGTCGATTTTTGTGAAAATTTATGTGGGATGGCTTGTAATTGCGTGATTTTTGTTCAATTTTCATCGTGTGTTGAATAAAATATCGTTTTTTGTATAATTTCAAGTGATATGATGTCAGTTTTTGTATAATTTATGTGACATGATGTCGATTTTTGTGTAAATTTATGTGATATGATGTGTGATTGCGTGATTTTTGTTCAATTTTCATCGTGTTTTGAATAAAAATATCGTATTTTGTATAATTTCAAGTGACGTGATGACAGTTTTTGTATAATTTATGTGACATGATGTCGATATTTGCGAAAATTTATGTGAGATGCTGTATGATTGCGTGATTTTATTCAAATTTTTGTTACTTTGGGGGTCAACACATACGTCTTTTCGTAATTTTTGCGTGTTTCTATTCAAATTTATTTTCAATTGTCGTCAACACAGACGTATTTTCGTATAATTTTACTATTTTGCAATGAAAGTTGTGAAAAAAATATTGTTTTTTGTCGTTTTTACAGAATTTAATGTGACAAGATGCCGATTTTTATAAATTTTCATGGGAGATGCTGTCGATTTTCTAAAATTTTGAACGAAATGCTTTGGAATTTGCATGTTTTTATTCAAATATTAGTAATTGAAGCTATTTTTTCACATACAAAGTATCGAAAATTCATATAAATTGAACTACGATTTCATAATTGTGTGATGTACTTTAAAAAATTACGGTTTATTTGTTAAACGTTTGCAAAATTATGCTTAGAAATAACTCTTAAAACTTTTTTACATCATTTTTTCGGTACTATAAGGTCGCTTTGTAAAGATTTTCAACGAAATTGTGCGTTTTTATTCAAATTTATTTTAATTTGTCGCCAACACATACGTCTTTTCGTAATTTTTGCGTGTTTTTATTCAAATTTATTTTCATTTGTCGTCAACACAGACGTATTTTCGTAAAATTTTACTATTTTTTCGATGAAAGTTGTATAAAAATATTGTTTTTGTCGTTTTTGCAGAATTTAATGTGACAAGATGCCGATTTTTATAAATTTTCTACGTATTTTCGTAATTTTGCGTGCTTTTATTCAAATTTATTTTAATTTGTCGCCAACACTTACGTCTTTTCGTAAATTTTTTACAAGAAAAATGGTTTGACTTATATTTTTAATTAGTCAAGCCTTCTCCAATACTTGCTACTATAAGCCGTTTACGATCTTTTTGGGTCAGGTGAGGCTATGACCATCTAGTAATTTTGTTGGCAGTACCTCTGCGGCAACTAAACTCCCTAATGCAAACTGACACTTTTTCTGCTAGGTTAGGTTGTTTTCAGTTTAAGGTTATATTTTCTGAATAGGTACATTGTTGCCGGATCTCTCTCTAGTCTCGACATCAACTCGTGTTCTTTTAGATCTGGTCTGTCCTTTTTAAACTGCAACTAGCATCGTTTAATGGAAATTTTTTGCTGTGATCGCTGGTTCGACTCCAGCCATGGGACATCGCAGGAAGCTTTTTTTTTAAATTAAAATAACGGGCAAATATTTGTTAAGTCACTCATATATTAGCGCTAAAATTTAAAAATAGCCGTCGCGTAATTATGATTTCGCTATATAAAATAAAAGTAATTATTTCTATAGCGACCGATCTGATGGAGCAGATTATAAAAATAAAGTAATTATTTCTAGCTTTTCAAATTTTCTGCGAACGATTAATTTACCTGTTAGCCCATTTGAGGATGACAAAATAGAAAGTTCGCATCGAGGCTATAATGTCTTTTGTAATTACACATAGAACCGTAAAATTAACCATATTCTAACTTTTCAAATTATGTCAACAGACTATTCCAGGAAACGAGCATTTGCTATAAATACAGTATAAATTTCATTGTAGCATCAAGATAAATACAGTATAAATTTCATTGTAGCGTTTTTAAATTATTTGATTTAAATATTCGATGTATGATTCTAATTTACATTGGGTGGCACAATGAGAATCTCAATAATCCATTCATGAACGGCTAAAATGTATAATATTATAATGAGATTTGAATAATGTGATGCAGCGGTTTCGCTATATAAAATAAGTAATTAATTTTGAGTATATTTTTAAACTATTTCAGGACTATATTCGCAGAATCCGAAGTGCAAACTTTCACTGGCTGTTTGTAATACCGGGCCTAACGATAAAAATAAAATAATTAATTCTGGTGAAATCACGGGCGAAATCAATTTTTTAAAAATTGCATCTACCTTTAATCACATCAAGCTACACATTTCAGTTCTTAAAATTTAAATTTTCGAAAAAATAAGTTGTTTAAAACACAGACTCGTAGCGTCACAGTAGTTAAATGGCTTTCCGCTATTCACATTAAAATTTGTTCAGTCTCCGTGGCTCTGTGTCACTAGAGGTTGTAGTTGATTTGTGCAACACGAACGTAAGGGGTTCAAATCCCGGTCGGGCTGAGATTTTTTTAAATATAAACAGCCATTCTGCAATGCAAGAGAGAGACAGCAGCTTCGAAGAGCGAGATAGATCTATCAGTTTGAATTTCAAATATTTCCGCGAAAATTCAAAATTAAAAACGACTACAGTGCGAAGTGCGCACGCAGAAAACAAAGATGGACGAGACACCGCGAAGTTTAAATTCAAAAACTGGGACTTAGAAAAAAATCTGAAACAAATTTAAAATTCAAATATTCGCGCCAGAAATCCAAGATGGCCGCCTAAGTCCTATGCGTAATTTTAATCGGAAGCTAATGCGTAATTTAATCAGTAGCACATGTGAAAATTAATTAGATCAAACCGCGAAATTAATTAGATCAAACCGCGAAATTAATTGGGTCAATCCGCGAATTAAAATTAAAACCGCGAAATCCGCGAATAAAACCGCGAATTACACCGCGAATCAAAATTTGATTGACAGCTATCAAAAACAAGGTGCCCCTATTCTACTTGTGGGCGCGTTAGTGTTACGTGAGGAAATGCGCTAACAATACAAGTTAATTCGGAGAACAAGAAGCAGTTGATTTGAAAGGACGCTGAGGCCTGCAAGTGAACTCATTCGCTGTCAAACCTGCGAAGGGCGCAGGTATAGCCAGTGAAAACTTTTATTTAAAATTGCTCGAATACGTAAATTGCATTATTATCGTAACGTTTTGGAACCCTCAGCAGAAGGTACTCTCCGTTACAGTTTAATAAGTCACATACTACATTTGGGGCTCCTAATAAACTGTATAGATTTGAATATTTACTGTTACGTACGTTCGTCTGGCGTTTGTGTGTTAGTTATTAATTCTTAAACTAGTAATTACATATGCATATTATTCTTTATTACCCAAATTCTATTAACTGTTATTATGTGATATCCGTTACTATTTGAGTTTTATTTGATTTTTGGCTTCGCTTGAGTCACTTCGTACTAAGGTCAGTCGGACACTTATTCTCCTGAAGTAGTCAATGTTTACTGTTTAGGTTCGATTAAAAAGCTCAGAACAATTTTCACCGAATTTCTTCTAATCCTCTGCAAGAACAGAAAAATAAATGAAAATGCGTCCACCATATTCAAAGCAAGAAACGGTAAAACGCTTTGCAGTGTAAAATTCTGTAAAGGTGCTGATAATATTGGGCAAAAAGTATCGCTAAGTGGAACACTTCACTTATAAAAGAACTAGAATCACTCTTCAACAAATGCCTGCAGCAAGAAGACATTCCAGAGGATTGGGCTAATGCACTTGTAATATTGATTCACAAGAAAGGAGACACCGAAGACCTGGAGAATTATAGACCTATTAGCCTACTACCTCAAATCTACAAGCTATTCTCCAGAATTATAACCAACCGCCTAACACCGAAGCTGGATTTCTACCAGCCAAGAGAACAAGCAGGGTTTAGACCAGAATTTAGCACTACCGAACACTTACAAACGATAAGAACACTCTTGGAAAGGACAACAGAGTATAATATACCCCTTTGGCTGGCATTTATAGATTTCCGGAAAGCTTTCGACACCGTCGAATTATGGGCAATCGAAGAAGCTCTCAAGGAAGCAAGAATTGACCATCGATACAACACCCTAATAAAAAACATTTATAATAAAGCCACTCTACAAATAAAACTACATGACACATCTGACAAAATAAACATCGGACGAGGAGTAAGACAGGGTGATATATTGTCGCCCAAGCTATTCACTCTAGTCCTGCAAGATGCGCTAAGATTAATTCATTGGGAAAACCGGGGCATCAATATCAGTGGAGAGAGACTGCATCACCTACTATTCGCTGATGACATAGTCCTGATTGCTCAATCAAAATCAGAGCTAGTGAGCCTCATCGAGGATGTTCACAGAGCAACCGCCCGTATTGGCCTTGAAATTAATTTCCAGAAAACAAAATACATGACAACAGAGAACGAAGACGACAGTCAATATGTCACTCTTGGAACAAACAAGATCGATAAGGTAACCAAATACAAATACCTAGGACAGACCATAACCGTAGGAAAGGCGAACCAAGAACTGGAAATAAACGAAAGGATACGACTTACGTGTGCTGCCTATAACAAGGTAAAGGACATACTAGCTACGAATATTCCAATTCCATTGAAAGCCGAAATATATAATCAATGCATTCTGCCAGTGACAGCCTACGGCGCACAGACCTGGACATTCACTAAATCTATACTGAACAAATTGAGAGTTAACCAACGAGCAATTGAGAGAAGGATACTCGGCATATCGTTGAGAGATCACAAAACGAATGTATGGATAAGAGAGAAGACAAAGGTTATAGATATCGTTAACCACATAGCGACATTAAAAGGGAACTGGGCTGGTCACGTGGCTAGAGGACAAGACAAATGGAGTGGCAAGATAATACGATGGAGACCGTGGAGTAGCAGCCGAAGCGTAGGAAGACCACAAATGCGATGGAGCGAAGACCTCAAGAGAACAGGAGGCTTAAATTGGTACCAGGTAGCACAAAATAGAGCTACTTGGAGAAGCTTTAGGGAGGCCTATACCCAAAGGGTAGAAAACGGCTGAGAAAGAAGAAAGAAAGAAGAATAAACTGTATAGATTTGAATATTTGCTGTTACGTACGTTTGTCTGGCGTTTGTGTGTTAGTTATTAGTTCTTAAACTAGTAATTACATATGCATATTATTATTTATTACCCAAATTCTATTAACTGTTATTATGTGATATCCGTTACTATTTGAGTTTTATTTGATTTTTGGCTTCGCTTGAGTCACTTCGTACTAAGGTCAGTCGGACACTTATTCTCCTGAATTAGTCAATGTTTACTGTTTAGGTTCGGTTAAAAAGCTCAGAACAATTTTCACCGAATTTCTTCTAATCCTCTGCAAGAACAGAAAAATAAATGAAAATGCGTCCACCATATTCAAAGCAAGAAACGGTAAAACGCTTTGCAGTGTAAAATTTTGTAAAGGTGCTGATAATATTGGGCAAAAAGTATCGCTGAGTGGAACACCACGAGGAATATGATTGACACATAACGCTTGCAAGCGTAATTCGTGTAACGCTAAACAAAAATTTATCGAAAGATTAGACTACACATATCTTTATGTTCAAGTGTTATAGAACACTTACTTTGATGTTAATTTCGCGGTTTTCTGCTTCTGATGTAAATACCCAAAAAAAAACTCTTTAATCATTTTCCTTCTCCTACAAGAAAATATCAGTAGCCAAAGCAGAGTCTAGATTATCGGACCCATGTAAATACATTTCCACTGACAAATATAGGGACTGCAGTACCAGCATGGTGCTACAGCAAAGAAAAATCAACGGACAGTAGTGACTAATATTTGTAATAGTTAACCATTAAAATTAATTATTTCCTGAACAGCAAATGATTCACGAATAATAAAAAACCACTAATGATAATATGACACGTCAATATAAGCAGGATAGCTACCTGTGAAAATTGAAAATAGTCCATAGCCAATAGCGTTTAACGGGCGAACTGAGAGAATAATAAAAAAAAGTACCCGCCAACAATGGTCACCAACTCCGGACTTCAAGTAGGGAAATTGATAATTGCTAATCGCAACTTACATTGAAGAAAGATACTTTAAAAATAAATTTATTACACACAAGCTTTTTAATAACCTGTAACCTGTTATATTAGGAGAAAGACATAAATACAGTGCAATTAACGTGGTATTTCACCACTAAATGTAGACAAACATAAGGGCGCAATTTCTCGTACCGGAATAACAGCTCTAAGAAGTAATTAAGGAAAAGGTATATAAGTAATTAAAGTGAAGCCTAGATCAAACCCACAACGAGTGCACGTGGCGTTCACAAAGTAACGTATTCATTATCATTTGAAATATAAGCTACAAGAAAGCAGATCTTCTGGGTAAACTTACTTTAGTTTTAAGTCGGCTTAGCAATCCACCTCCAAACAGGTAATAGAATAATATCAAGGTACTGGTGTATCGAAAATCATCTAAAATGCATATAGACAAATTGACCAATAGAATGGATTTCAGTAACAATCCACAAAATTGGGTTTTTCAGATTACATTGAAATAATCAACAATAACGAGTACCCAAGATAAAGCAACCATTTAATTATAAAGTCGTTATAAAAGAGAGCCACACGGTCTCAGAAAATTTTGATAGTAACTGTTCACGTTAAAAATAAGGAAGAAAACGTTGATAAATTAAAAGTGGAGATCGAAAGGCAGCCTCACCACACGACTGGGATGAAATAACTCTTTAAAACCAGAGCGCAGAAGAAAGTTATTAAGTAAGAGCTCTAAGACTCAATGTGGCAAGACGAATGCCTTAGCAAAGTAGGGTGTACGAAACATAAAAACCAACAGAAATACCTAAAATAACTGGACAGTACGAAATATAACGCGCAGATACGATCACAGAAGGCAAATTATGTAATAACGTTAATAAACACTATATACCTGTGGCAAGACCGACTGACGAATTTTGATGTTAAATAACTTTCGTCAAGAAAAACAGTAACAACAATTTATTAAACTAATATAAAGCTTAAACATGGCAATTTTATTTCTTAAATATTACATTAGTCAGATGACCTCCTTCTTGATTCACGAGCTCTTGAAAGTTCCTAAAAACTCTTCTCAAAAGTTCTTCATCTATCGCTGATACTTCGTTACGGATTGCTTGTTTTAAATCTTCAATGATACGAGGACGATTTGCATATACCCTTTCCTTCAGATACGCCCACAAAAAAAAATTGGCAACTGTAAGATCGGGGGAACGCACGAGCCAAGGAATATCACCAAAAAGAGTTGGTTTCACGAAAAACACGCACAGTTTTAGAATTGTGTTCTATTGACCAAGTATTCATTGGTTGACGGGTTTTTTGTTATACCTGTCAGAAACTGCAATAAATAAACTAACAATCGCATAAATGACGGTTTGCATATTCTCATTTGTTTTGCGGTGCAATCCAGATGAAATGTGTCAATCGGTCGTGCGCCACCCAGTATTACAAGGATCCAGGTTCAACAAATAACTAAAAGTCACTAACGAAATATGAACAACCTAACCTCAAAAATAAATAAACACTTTGTTTGAAATAGGTAAATATTAAACTCGCAAATGTAATTAAACAAAATATAATGCTAATGGGGTCTAAAATGATAAATAAACATTACATTACTCGGAGAGGGAGACTGTGTGAATGCAAACGAAACATAACTGCGGCTAACAATAAACTATCTGACATTAGGGGATAAGACATAAATGGATGCTTCCGTCAAAATGGTCGTAACACAACTTATTTATATTATCCAAACTTCAGGGTGAGCCATTACTTTAGACTTCAGTCTTGACAGCCCGTAACGCATTAACGCAACAACTTTTTTCCACAGGAAAGCTATTATTCTAGCAATTTTAATTGATAATGGCAATTTTAAAGCAAGACAATACGCACAATCTTATTTTTTCCTAATAAACATTCCTTATATGTAAAACTCTTCTACGATTGCCCTTAAAAAATAAGTCAAACTGTATATTTTGTTGTACCATTGATCATTGGATGCTAATTAAAAACACACATGAAATTTTAATTATATTTATCTCTAAGGGCCTCTCACGTTTTTTTTTTTAAATTAGAGATATATTATCCCATCCAATATAATGCAAGACTCACTTGAATGTTTGTTAGTTACAGCAAACAGGATACACGGAGGGGTTCACTAACTTGTGTAGTTGCTGTTTTTTTTTACTTTCCACTAAGGAACTAAGGAATAAAGCACCTTATAGCATAAAACAGCACAATGACTCCTCTGGATTTTTTTCATATTTAGCCAATCAGTTTCACTCAATTCGTATGAGGCTACTTCCGTACTTCATAAATTAATTTCAAGCAATCATTTTGAGCGAGTTGTATCCTTCTACATCCATCTGCGTCACTACCGTGAGTACGCAGAGCATCAACATAATTAAACTGTGAGTGTACTAACAGATTACACATTACTTTGACATTGTCTTGACTATACGCCCGCTGGAATCTACATTTTAATCTATGAACTGGAGGACTAGAGGCTTCGGCCTTTAAGGACAGAAGTGTGTCATTAGGATAAAATTATATATCATTATAAGCAGTAGCCATATTATTTCTCTTACCAAAAAGCAAAACATTTGTTCTTACCGAGTTTAATGACAAAGAAATTTGTTTTTCTACGATCGCTACTAAAAGTAGGCCTTTTAGTAGTAGCTTGTTTCACTAAAAATGATGTTTTTCCTATAACAAATGTTAAAGTGCGCTTTAATCGACTCAAAACAAAAGGTCAAGTGTTACTTTAACAGCAAGGGTAGACAAAGTAGCACTTTAACGTCAAGGGTAGATAAATTAATTTAATTTTCTAACTTATATTTAAATTAAATATTACAGCTTCGTATTATCATAGCAACCCAATCTAGCTACTGAGATTTTAAAATGTGATTGACTTTCCTTATTTTCTTTTGAAATTGTTAAAGTTCTTGCTATAGTAAAAAATTGTCTATTATACACGACGATAAAGTTATTACTATCCACTCTTGAATCATTAACGTCTCGACTCCGTCTCGACGTTAAATGATTCACTCGTAGATAAAATTTAACTTGATCGTCTTGTATAATAAATTACTATTTATAAAGCAGCGTGTTCAAAGTGAAATCAGCTGTTTACTTTTAGCACATCCGCTACATATAAACAGCTGGTGTTGAATTTAGAATTTTAAACAGGAAGTGAGGTTATAAAGTTATTCTAGTTACTTCTTTCGTTCGAGGTAAAGTGTTTTTTAAATAATTAAAGCATTATGTATTGAATACAGTAAAATGTGTACTATTATAATTACCTTTGATAACTAACTTTGACAGCTGCAGAAACACCTACGCCGTCACGGCCATATCTTTACTATGACATAAATGATAAATGTCATAAATGCAAACCTTTGTTAAATCGACATTTATGAATTAATAGCGGTAAATTTAAGGCCGTAGAAAAAATATTGTATGCAAACTCGTGCTAAAAGTGTTTACGCACGAGACATGTTCATGTGTGTTCGTGCATAAACATCCACTTTTAGCACTTCTTGCACAAATAGCTATTAGACTCTATAGGCTTTATACGTGTATATAAATATTTTGCTGGGAATGCAAGATATATTTGAGTATGACTAGCATATATATACTGACAGTATTTAAAACACTTAAATTAAATAGGCCTTATATATAGTAAATAGAATTGGCCATAAAGTTGATTCCTGTTGTACACCTGAGAATACCAATACAGTTTTAGATTGGTACCTATCTAAATTAACAATTCGCCTACTATAAATAAAAGCTTCATCTAGTTAAGGAAGATATATCGCATTCAATATAAAGCAATATTTCATGATCGCGGCTATAAAATGCTTTACTGAGGTCTACAAGAACCAAAACAGTCATCTGCCCCTGATCAGTTGCTGCATTAAATCGGAAAATTATATTAACTAGCGCTGTACTAGCTTCAGCTAATATTTTAAGCTATTTAATGTCCCGGCCAAGATAGGAAGCCAGTACGTTTTAAATAATCTTGAACATCGGAGATAGCATACTAGTTAGTCCTAGATGTTTATATTATGAAGGATTGTCTTTTTTGTCAAGGAAATTATTTTCGAGCGTTCCTAAATGTTTGTTACTAAAATAATATTTCACTAAGTGCGTCATAGTAGGCACTGTAAACGAACAGCACGTTTTTATGATTAGAATTTGTGGACCTATACAGAGCTAATACAAACTAAGAAACTTGTCAATTACGATATTAAACTATAACTGTTCAATATCAATATCGGAGCAACTGAATGCACACTTGACAAACATACCCTCGCCTCCTCCCCTTGTAGGCCAGTCTAGACGTTTTAATATTTAAAGATAAGTTATTGTACACTTTCATTCCTTCAATAAAAATTGTTTTGTGCGTGGCATTGCACCTTTGTATATGATAGAGTCCCTGTATATACAGGAGTTGGGACATTAGTCCGGCAGCCACGGGGTAAAACCCAACAATTTCGTATTACGTTTTCTTCAAAACCGATTTAGGGTCTAAGGGTCTCCTAGTTTTGATATCCAAGTGATGATAAAGCGTCATCCTTGAGCAGCTCCAGATACGGGGTGTCCGATAACTAAGTAAGTGAAATATCACTCTTTTTAAATTATTTGTAAATTTTAAGCAAATAAACGAGTTCTTTACAAATGGTTTGCTTCTCATAATAAGGTTTATATAAAATAAAAACAAAAAATTTTAAATACAGGTTGTTCCAAAAGTATATTATTATATTAAAAATTCTGCTGACGTAGTTTGACCGGCAAGGACAGCTAGCGAATGAGTACTGGTTTTGCCATTTTGCGATAGGACTTCTGTGTCAAAATTGTCAACAATAACCTGGGTTTTTGTCGAAGAAAATCCCAGATTGTCTCTGCGAAAGTTATCACAATAAATTGATGTTCCTTTCAGTACTTATCAAAAGATTTCCAAGAAGGCTTTACATCTTCATCCCTACAAAATATGCACTATTCAAGGACTTTTGCCACCAGACTATAAACATCGTATTCAGAATTGCAACTGGTTTGAACATAATACAACAATAACTTACTAGACTTCTGTCTTATGACTGTGCGGCAAT